>JBAIZL010000001.1:9022500-9107500 GCA_036971475.1 Prosapia bicincta
ACCGCCAGGCCTCTTGAAGCTTTATGTTTATTAGTACTACTCAGATGGTGTTGCTACTTTTGGAAAAATTAAGGCACAGTATTTAACAACAAGCTTCACACTACTTACAGATGTATTTATGATAGTTTTTGTTTGATAGATAAACGCCGACGGGATTAAAAACATGATGTTATTCTAAGAGCTTTTTGTCCGTAGTTACGGGCCGACACACATATTTGTTATAACGTATTGTAATGATTTTCACTACTGTTTTCAAAATTTCACAAAACCTTAAAAGTAAGTCGGAAAAATTGACCAAATATTTAGTTGTAAAATAATCCTTAAAAACGGACTTTGTGAAAGTTAAGTACAAACATTGATACACTTAGATAAACTCATCCTTACTAGGAAGTAAATTATAACGTAAATTCCTTAACAAGTATATTATTTGGTGTTAAAACTTGTACTTAATATGAATCTTGGATAGTATTTACTGGACCTGTAGCATTACTTATCAGAGAGAGAATATATTACACTTTAGTTCTATATTCAAAATATTTATAAACTCACAAATCAATCACATGTGACACGTTTACGTGTCTTAGTGATAGGCGCAAAAACACTTTTATCACCAGTCTATTTATTATTTGGGTAACCGGGACATGAAATTATGGTTTTGTTGTTTCTTGCTAACACAAAACACAAAAAATATCAAAACAGTGTGGCACAGATAATAAAATTTAATTAAATCAAAATGTCGGGTAAATTGGTCCGACGGAGTTTATTTACGTTTCATTTACGGTAGGAAAAAACTATGTTGGGCCAGTTGGTCCGACACGTATTTTTATAAATATTCGGAATCGTGTGGAATCGGAATCGACACTTTTATGATGAAGAATCGAGTATCGACGATTCCTCGATACCACCTAGAATCGACGATTCCTGGAATCGAGAATCGGAATCGGCCCATCCCTAATATATATATATATATATATATATATATATATATATATATATATATATATATATATATCTTGGACTTTAATGTAGCTAAGCAAGAATCTTACTTGGTATATTTGTGAACGACCCTTTCAGGGGCAGTTTTCTAAAGCTCGAAAATGAGAGCACTAATTAATAAACTCTACAAAGTCAAATCACAAATATAACAAGTATGATTCTTGTTTAAGTACATTAATTAAGTAATAAGTGAATACAAAAACCAATGCTGATAATTTGGAATATATATATATATATATTGTAATATTTTTTATAAAACGCTCTACAATTATTTTTTTTTTTTTATTGAATGAAGATATATTATTTCTATTTAATAACCAAAAAACTACTCAGGAACAATTCATCATTCTTTATTATCACAATTTCATCTCAACAGTTAACAGAACAATTTTATTTTAACAGTTAAACAATAAACACAAAACAAAAATTTATAACTTAACAAGTTTTAACAAACTCGGTTTAACTCTTATTTCTTTTGCTTTTATAGTTACACAATTTTAATACCCTTGGCTAATTTTACGATCTCTTAGTATCTCGGGGTTATAGCATGGGCTATATTTTTTTAATTCTTAGGTTAATTAAATAAATTTTGAACAAACAATATTAAATTTTGAAATTAGCTTTAATAAATATTTTCCGGATGGAAATACTTTAATTTTGAATAAGCAAAAAGGCGAAACTATTTGAACTGGATTAAGTTTTTATTACTATTAATCACAAGATATTCTAATGTACAAAATTAAACTTCCCTATTATCCTAAGAGTCCATTAAAGTTTATTTTTTTTATATATAGCGCTAGGTACTTAACTTATCAAATAACGGCGAATGGCTGCTTGCTCAGACATAGAATTCCGTTCTCTTTAATTTTCACTTTTTACACACTTAAATTCGTTTTAGTTCTTTCAAATTATATTTTCACTGTACTATATCTTTTAATTTTCTTATTCCTGTTTAATCTGGCCAAGTTTCCTCACAAAACTGTATAATTTTGACGAAGTTTCTAATAAATAGAATTTTGACTGCACAGGGCAGGTCCGTTCCTCGGCGTCACCACGCCAGACTCCAACTCAACTAAACTTCGTTTTTCTTTTAAAATGTTACAAATATGGCGGCCTCCTTCTTAAAAAAAGAAATCATATGCTCTAATTGAACGAAGTTCCGTTCCTTCCCACTAGAGTCGACTGCAACTTGACCTTTTTCTTTACTTTCACATCTGTTAATGTCAACGAACTATTTTCACCAGTTTTAATTTTGTTAACATACTGTTTCAATTTTCCGATCCTTAACCAACCTTCCAGTGTTTATTTAATTACTATTATTAGTGTGTGAAGTGTCTTTGTGTTTTACTTTTGTAATATTTCGAAATGTGTGTGTTTTGACTGGACTTTTCCAAACATAACCTTACATTGTTTACAATCGTTTTTCACTTTTTCCTTCAAGTAATTACTTATGCCCTATTTTACTAATATTTACAATTTTGTTTAACATATAACTATTATTAGATTATCTTGTTTTAAATTTTATTTGATACAACAAATTTCTTTATGTATTTACAGTTCAAATATCTTATTTACTAATCTAGGCTTTTACCTAAATTTAGTTTCAATTTTAACCTAACCAATCTTTTAATGAATTTCTTTTTAAATTTTGTGTGAGTTATTTCTAATATATTCTTCCAATTCTTAAATAATATTATATAGCCCATTCTATAAATGTTACAATGTCCCCTAATTTAATTTAAATAAAAAAATATTCCTACTATCTACATTACACATTCTTTACATTCTACAAGCTTATTTAAATATACATATTTTTTTTTAAATTAAATTTAAATTAACATTTATTTCCTAATTGTACATTTTATTTAATAACTAATTGAACACATTTTTTATTGAGTAAGTACCTCAACACTTTGGCTAACTTACCGTCCATTGTCTTTACCACTTTTAGAATTGTCCACTTAAAAGTCATTTATACTTTCATCTGTCCATCTATACTTAATTCTACGACACAATTTTATCTTAATTCTTTAACAATCAAATACTGAGCTGAAAACTTCAAGCTACATATTACTTAACTTATCTTCTAACAATACAATATACTTATAACTAACATTCAATCAACAATTCTTTAACAATTCTAACGTATAGTAACAATAAATCATGTTCTGGTATTTACAATTCCTTCCATAATTATATTTTTTTTTACATTTATTACAATTGGAATCCTTCCAATCATAAGTCTGATTCAATATTTATTTAACATATATTCTCTGATACCGTGTCTTTAAATCCCAGCCTATCCGAGTCATAGTATGTCTAGATTTGGTCAAATTGGTTATAACATTTCTCTTTCCCTTATTTCTGTTTATTCCTTGTTTATTATTGATCTCATATTTATTTTGCTTTTAGCTTCATCTAACTCTCAGTTCTAAGTTAGTATTTTATCTCCCCTTCCAATCTCACATCCAGTTCAATTATTTTCTTATATCATTTCAGTTTATTTTGTATGAAGTTTAACATCTAATATTTTTAAAGGTCGCAATCTCATATCCTCTATTTGATCATATCTATAGCTCCTTCGATTACACTGTCCCTATCTCAACGAATATAAATTTTGTTTTAATACTTATATATATCAACGCAGATTCTCCCTTTCAATACGACGAAGTTTAAATACACAATTACCATATTTTTATTACAACGATGCTTTAATATTTATTATCATAGATTCATATTTCTTGGATAATATATAATATATACGACGAAGTTCCATTATTTACCAACGCAGATTCTCCCTTACAATACGACGAAGTTTAAATACCCAATTACCATATTTTTATTACAACGATGCTTCAATATTTATTAACATAGATACCTATTTATCTTTATTCATTATTCTCAATATTCGACGAAGTTTCTAATAAATTATCGTAGATATAGTTACCATCCCTTAAAACTTATCTCCTGCTAACGTTTTCTTATACACATAATCACCTAGAGTTTACTCATATTGCTTCCTTTACCTATATTTAATATCTCCCTTCCTATTTTATTTTTATTTTCCAATATCCAGTTCTCCTGGATACATGTCATATTATTGCCTGTGTCTATTAATGCCTGTAAACTTGTTTCCTCTATTTTAATTTCTATTTCTGGGTTTCTGATTGTCTTAGTTTTCCGACTGACTGTGGGCACTATACTCTTTTCCTGTCCCCACGCCTGTCCTTGCCTTAACACCGTTTACATCTCCATTGTATCTCTCATCTGCTTCATAAGTTCTATTTTCTCTGTTATTCTCCCATTTTCCAAACTCGAGTTGTGTCTCCACATTCATTAACATATCCGTACCTCTGATAAATTTTCTCAATAAGCCTTGTATCACTAAGCCTTGAGAGGGATATTTAACTCCTCCTATTTCTCCTATTACCATTTTCATTTTATTAAGCTTTTCAATCTTCTTATTAGTTGCTGTTTGAATTGTTAAATTTTTTATATGCCATATTTCTAATTTTCCTATTTTATTTCTATCTCCTAACCTTCCCTGCTCTCCTAATATTTTCTCCCTTACATCTTTGACTTTCCTAAAACTCTCATCTGTTATCTTTCTTTCTCCTATCTCTTTTTTATTAATTTCTATTACATCAGCTATTATTTCATTTGTTCCCTCAAAATTTTCCTTAATCTCCTCCTCTAATTTTCTATCTTTCTCCTCTCTGTCCCTTCTCACATCCTCTATTATTTTCCTATTATCCTCCCTTATTTCCTGTGTTATTAACTTGAAATCCTCCTTCATCTCTCTCATTTCGTCTCTATCTTCCTCTAATTTTTTGTTTAAATCCCTTATTTCCTCCTTTATCTCTCCTTTTACTTCGTTTATTATCTCATTTAATTCCTTTTTCATTTCTCTCATATCCTCCCTCATATCCTTCATTTCCTCTCTCATATCCTTCATTTCCTCTCTCCCTTTTTTACTCATTTCCATGAGAGTTCTCATCATCTCCCTTAAATCTTCATTCTCATTATTTCCCCGTTTTTTTTGTTGGGTTTGCATAGGTGGTAGTCCCCTAGCCTCTTCTACCTCAATGTTTCCTATTGGCATATCTGTGCCTTCCATTTCTTTCATTTCCAAACTTGTCCCTTTTTCCTGGTCCCCTACAACTACCAGTTCGCCTATAATATTTTCTTCTTTTTTTTTTTATCTGTAAGTAACTTATTATACAAACATAAACAATTTTTATATATACTATAAACCTAGCCTTGATTCTATTCAACTCAGTGTTTAATTTTACAAAAACTTTTTCTCTAAAATCTATTTCCAGTTCAAATGTTTTTCATATAAAAAGTTCTAAATTAATTTTATTTCAAAATCTCTCTAAATAAACTTCATCTCTTATTATATCGAGCTCCCACGTTGTCCCGCAAATTATAACATATATTTCTATAATTCGCAACGGGGTTTTACTATTGAATGAAAATAATTAATTTCTCTAGTTACAAAACACAAACTCCTGATTAATTTATTCTTTATTATTATTTTTCTAATAATCGTACCCCACGTTGGTGTGCCAAATGTAATATTTTTTATAAAACGCTCTACAATTATTTTTTTTTTTTTTATTGAATGAAGATATATTATTTCTATTTAATAACCAAAAAACTACTCAGGAACAATTCATCATTCTTTATTATCACAATTTCATCTCAACAGTTAACAGAACAATTTTATTTTAACAGTTAAACAATAAACACAAAACAAAAATTTATAACTTAACAAGTTTTAACAAACTCGGTTTAACTCTTATTTCTTTTGCTTTTATAGTTACACAATTTTAATACCCTTGGCTAATTTTACGATCTCTTAGTATCTCGGGGTTATAGCATGGGCTATATTTTTTTAATTCTTAGGTTAATTAAATAAATTTTGAACAAACAATATTAAATTTTGAAATTAGCTTTAATAAATATTTTCCGGATGGAAATACTTTAATTTTGAATAAGCAAAAAGGCGAAACTATTTGAACTGGATTAAGTTTTTATTACTATTAATCACAAGATATTCTAATGTACAAAATTAAACTTCCCTATTATCCTAAGAGTCCATTAAAGTTTATTTTTTTTATATATAGCGCTAGGTACTTAACTTATCAAATAACGGCGAATGGCTGCTTGCTCAGACATAGAATTCCGTTCTCTTTAATTTTCACTTTTTACACACTTAAATTCGTTTTAGTTCTTTCAAATTATATTTTCACTGTACTATATCTTTTAATTTTCTTATTCCTGTTTAATCTGGCCAAGTTTCCTCACAAAACTGTATAATTTTGACGAAGTTTCTAATAAATAGAATTTTGACTGCACAGGGCAGGTCCGTTCCTCGGCGTCACCACGCCAGACTCCAACTCAACTAAACTTCGTTTTTCTTTTAAAATGTTACAAATATGGCGGCCTCCTTCTTAAAAAAAGAAATCTAATTGAACGAAGTTCCGTTCCTTCCCACTAGAGTCGACTGCAACTTGACCTTTTTCTTTACTTTCACATCTGTTAATGTCAACGAACTATTTTCACCAGTTTTAATTTTGTTAACATACTGTTTCAATTTTCCGATCCTTAACCAACCTTCCAGTGTTTATTTAATTACTATTATTAGTGTGTGAAGTGTCTTTGTGTTTTACTTTTGTAATATTTCGAAATGTGTGTGTTTTGACTGGACTTTTCCAAACATAACCTTACATTGTTTACAATCGTTTTTCACTTTTTCCTTCAAGTAATTACTTATGCCCTATTTTACTAATATTTACAATTTTGTTTAACATATAACTATTATTAGATTATCTTGTTTTAAATTTTATTTGATACAACAAATTTCTTTATGTATTTACAGTTCAAATATCTTATTTACTAATCTAGGCTTTTACCTAAATTTAGTTTCAATTTTAACCTAACCAATCTTTTAATGAGTTTCTTTTTAAATTTTGTGTGAGTTATTTCTAATATATTCTTCCAATTCTTAAATAATATTATATAGCCCATTCTATAAATGTTACAATATATAATATTTCATTGTATTTACATTCATACTAACAAACAAATTTACAAAGTAGATTTAGCAACAATCTTAATTGTTTTTGTTTTTTGATAGCTGGCCCTTGAAGTTATATCTCTTACTTCATTTTCAAGCAGACTGGAAATTGGGAGTAATTTTTTTAAAAAACAAGAAATGTTCTTGGTAAATGTACTTCAAAATAATTATAAATTATGTTTGTATGAGTGTGTGTGTGTGTGTGTGTGTGTGTGTGTGTGTGTGTGTGTGTGTGTGTGTGTGTGTGTAGAAATAAATACACAAAAAATGTTTAATCATGGTAAAACAAAATATATGATGCTGTGAAAGATGTGCTATATTCTGTCGAAAAAAATCTTTTTTTTTAACATTTACTTCTGTTTACGCAATATTTATTTGAAAAAGTAAAATATATAGGTATATATTTCAAAGTGTAACCCTTTTTCACACCATGAAACCTAATATTACAAAATTCATAGCCTATTTTTATTTCAATAATTATACTTCTTTCAATAAATATTGTACTGTAAGTGATGATATAAAATAATTTTACTGTTGATTTGGCAAAATCAAACTGACTGACTGACAAAATCAATTTGGCAGTTTTAGTATTATTGTCATTTTATTAGTGAAAAATTAAGCTGTAGAATATTTGAGGTAAACTATGAAGTCAATTTAAAATTTAAGTGGGAAAGATGAGACAAAGTATGTTTTAATTTCAAGCCTTTGGCGATGATAATAACAACATAAGCCTTTGTCGATATGGATTTAACAACCATATCCAGGGAGATACGAAAATTTAGATATAGATGAAGATGAATAGTATAAATAAATATTGAAGATATAGATAAGTACTTTTAATAAAGAATCAAAATATTTCTTTCATAGCTGAATATGTTAATACCAAAAGTAAATAACTAAAGTTAGTTAGTTAACTAAACCATATGCTTGTAGCAAGTTTCCTTTGTTCATATATTTTTAATATAAGTAAACATAAAATTAAAAAACACATTTTTGTTTTTTCCATGTTGCCAGTGTATGGAAACAGTCATAAAACTGCTAATCTGCAGGTTCACAGTAGTTATAAAACTGCAGGATTCATTGACTATTCAACTGCAGAAGTGGATAACTGTCAATCAGAAGCAGAAGTTGTTAAAGTAAAGAGGCGAAAATGTCAAGTGGCAAAGTGTAATGGTAATAAAACCACTCAAATATGTGCAATTTGTTGGAGAACTGTTTGTGGTAAATGTACAGGTAAATTTGAATTGTATGCAAAAATTTGTATTGACTGTTTTATAGAAAACGAAAAAAATAATTCCATTTTGTTATCTTTATCAAATAATTCTGTATAATTTATTAAATTATTATAAGGATATATCTTTAGTACAATGTTATGTAGTGATTTTTTTATATTGAATAAAACTTTAGAAAGCGTTTTCATTCTCTTTAATTAAACTAATTACAAACATTTTATTAATTTTACAAAATGAATTTTAGAATGATGTTAGTTTATTAAAATGATGTTGTTTTTAAGGTTTAATAAACGAATATAAACAATTTCACACACACACACACACACACAATCAACCAATTGTTACTGAACTAATATTAAATATGATCTGCCCAGATATAGAATCACTTTCCATGTAGTAACTACTGTTTCTCAGAAAGATAAATCATAACTTACAAACTGAAAAGTAGATTCCAATTACTGACATTTCCAATTACTGACATTCCAATCACTAAAACTCCATTATAATTTGATTGAACATTGTTGCCAGAAATTGAGTCTTGGAAGCAACTGCCTTGTCTAAGTAACCTAAATACAAATTCTGCAATATTTTCCTAAAACAAGTTTTCTTTGTTTTTATTTGATTTATAGTGAATTAAATAGATAGATAACAATAATGTTTAAATATCAGCAATGTTTAGAGAGCTTGTTACTTTATCATCTACAGTCGCAGTTCAACGTACTTCAGAAACTATTAGAAAAATCTGATGCTCAGCTTTCTGAAGATATAAGAACAGTGATCTTATGAATATGTACTCAACTTTAGTGTAAGTAATTATTCTTATAAAAGTATTTAATTATTAATATTTGTGTATGTATCAATGAAAAATAAGAGAAATACAAATACAGGAATAATTTATTGAATTATACAATTCAAAGCTTTTTGTTGGCAAACAGTACCAACATCCTCAGGAGTAATAAAGAATTCTGAGGAATTCTTATTCTTGTATTTGTATTTCTCTTTTTTTCATATATTATATATATATATATATATTCTTGATATTTAACATTATCCATTGTTTTTCCGTTGCACTGACTTTATGAAGTTAATATATTACTATGTGAGTAATTTTATCCACCATTAAGTGCAATAATTTTACCTTGAGTGATGAGGCACCTTTCGGTCGTTGACCATTGTCGAATCACTGATTTTTCTCTGCTGTGGATGCTCGGTCCGTGAAGCCGGTGTTTGTTGACGTTACGCGCACTTTTTCTTGATCTGTGTGTATGATATTTCTATATAGTATGTCTTCTGTATATGTTGTTTGTAGATTCATTAAGTTGTTGTGTATGTTTTTATAAATGTGGTATTTTTCTAGTGAGTTTAGTTCTATTGGGTTGTTATTTATTTCCAGTATGGTTAGGTTATTTTCGTAATTTGTTATTTCGTGTTTATGGGATATTAGGTGTGGGATATTAGTATCAAATGTTGCAGCACACCTAATATCCCATAAACACGAAATAACAAATTACGAAAATAACCTAACCATACTGGAAATAAATAACAACCCAATAGAACTAAACTCACTAGAAAAATACCACATTTATAAAAACATACACAACAACTTAATGAATCTACAAACAACATATACAGAAGACATAATATATAGAAATATCATACACACAGATCAAGAAAAAGTGCGCGTAACGTCAACAAACACCGGCTTCACGGACCGAGCATCCACAGCAGAGAAAAATCAGTGATTCGACAATGGTCAACGACCGAAAGGTGCCTCATCACTCAAGGTAAAATTATTGCACTTAATGGTGGATAAAATTACTCACATAGTAATATATTAACTTCATATATATATATATATATATATATATATATATATATATATATATATATATATATATATACAATAGAACTAAGTCAAAATACAAATACAAGAACTACAGCTGAATCCACAATTCAAAGCCTTTCGTTGGTCAACAGTACCAACATCATCAGGAATATTGAATAATATTATGTTGGTACTGTTGGCCAACGAAAGGCTTTGAATTGTAGATTCAGTTGTAGTTCTTGTATTTGTATTTGATTTAGTTCTTTATTGATATACAAGAATACATATTGCGATATATATATATATATATATATATATATATATATATATATATATATATTCTTGATATTTAACGTTATCCATTGTTTTTCCGTTACACTGACTTTATGAAGTTAATATATTACTATTGTAAGTAATTTTATCCACCATTAAGTGCAATAATTTTACTTTTAGTGATGAGGCACCTTTCGGTCAAATTGACCGAAAGGTGCCTCATCACTAAAAGTAAAATTATTGCACTTAATGGTGGATAAAATTACTTACAATAGTAATATATTAACTTCATATATATATATAGATTTTTTGGACTAGGAGACTGTCCAACCAAAACTAACCTAAAAAAATATATATATATATATATATATATATATATATATATATATATATATATAGAAAGAGAGAGAGAGAGAGAGAGAGATTTTAATTGTGCCTAAACAACAAGAATCTTACTTTATGTTTTTGTTTGTATTGGCTTTGGAAGGTATAGTCCTTTAATGTTTAATTCACCTGGTACATAGATTAATCTTAAGCCTATAATGTGATGTCAAAAGGAAATATATCTGTAAAATTTACAAGTTTTCTTTATGTTATTGGAGTTGTAAAACGTTTTGTAAAAACATGATTCTTAATGTTTTCTACAAAACATTAATCTTAGAACTAAAAATATTATTTTTCAGTAAAATTACTTGGCTCGTAATGCAAATGTAAATGTTACTTATTATAAAGATTTTTAAACTGTTATATTAAATTTTCTTTACAGAAAT
This sequence comes from Prosapia bicincta, assembly GCA_036971475.1. Lineage (NCBI taxonomy): Eukaryota > Metazoa > Arthropoda > Insecta > Hemiptera > Cercopidae > Prosapia > Prosapia bicincta. Next base: position 9,033,679 of record JBAIZL010000001.1, read on the forward strand.
AATAAAATTATTCATAATAATTATGTTCAATAACAGTTTCTTGGATAGGAAATGCATCTGCATTTAAAGCACTATGTACATATGAACACAAACTCTAATATCAAAATGAAATAGATATTCTTTGAAAGATTTTTAATCAAATAAATTCTTTAATTTGGGTTATTTTACTTGACATTTAATTTGGTAAAAAAATGTTTCATCATATGCTAAATATTATTGTAATGTGATTTTTAATTGAAAAAAAATCACAAGTTTTCAATTAACTGATTTATAGACTTATGCTGATGTTTATTTTCAGGTGTAAGTGATAATCAGTTCAAATGTCCTTACTGTGGTAAAGCATATATAGGAATGAGAAGTATCAAACGTCACATCTCAGAATGCAGCATCCAGCCTACTTTTAACTGTCAACAGTGTACATATCAAACTAAACGAAAATATAATTTAACGCGACACATGCAAAAACATACTCCATCCTTTTCAGGTTTATTTACAAAATATTGAACAAATGATTTTTTGATTTAATTAATAACCATCATTGATGCAATTATTAGAAGGCTGATAGGATAAATATTGTAAAATTATAATTTATTGATAATAAAATTTCATATTATCCAAAAAAAATTATAAATTGTTTGGTAAAACAAATGCTAGTCAACTCCGATTTTTCCATGTGTCATATGTTACTCAACTATACATTCTAAACAATGCACAAGTAAAGTTTGAGCATCAAACTATAAATACTGAAAAAAATTACATAAATTATCATTTTGGAAAAATAATTTTAATTTACAAAAATAATCCCTTTGGAGATAATTCCTTAGATATAACAGGGCTAGATTATAATTCATTACTATTTATTTATATCCTTTTATAATATAAAGTATCCATTCAGTAATAAACCATTAACTTTATTAATATAAAACAAATCATTAGTTAAATGATTTTTCAAACTCATTAAATTACAATGTAGATACAGAGTATTTGGGGAGTTATGATAGAATAAGTTATATGAAAAAAATAAAACATTAGTGAATGAATATCTGGGCTTTATTGTCCTATGTATATGAATAAACGTTGAGTTTATAAATTGTTTTCCAGTCAAGATAGTAGATGAAACTCTGTACAATCCACCTTCTCTTGATATTTTCTTGTATAAACTACTACAATTTCTGTAATAATTACATTTTAATTTTATTTCTAGACCTGTTAAATTTATTTTTTAACATTATAATTGTTGGCAAAATTATAAAATTAATATTGTCTTAAATATTTACTTGTTAAACACCTCTATGAAGTATCATAATGTTATTCAAAATCATGTTATCAAATGTAATATAGCTGGACAAGTTTGTTTCATGTAAGTTGATAAAGTTATATTCTGTTATGCATGTTCATCTTTTTGCCAATTTCAATATTATATTCAGTGAAGCTATTTTTGTATAACCAAATCTATCCTAATCAGAGCATATAGCTGTATCATAATATACTTATTATGAAATATTTACTTCTACAGTTTTACATGTGTTGGTATATTGATGATATGTTTCAAGTTTCAAATTTTAACTATTATTTATGTTATAAGTAACTATAGCGTAACTAAGTGAATACTTTAGAACTTACTTGCTGAAGCATTTTGAAACAATCGTTTCATTTACGAAGATTAGACGGTTAGCTTCATAACTGAAACAATTGTTTTGAAATGTGTCTGCAAGAAAGTTCTAAAGTATTCACTTAATTACTCTATAGCTATGTATAATTTAATCAGCGAATTCAAGATGATTACAATAAGCAACTTTATTATTTATGGATTGCAACACTATAAGTCAATTGTTTCTTGTGTGGAATGTAAATTTGAGTAACATATGTAAAGGAAAAAAATTTGGAATAAAGCGTCTCAAGTATTACCAATAATTTATTAAACATGTTAAACACATAATTTTGTTACTGTTAATAAGATTAATTACTGTGAATAAAATCCCATTAATCTCAAGCTTTATATTATTTCCAACGTGCTCTTAAAACAACTTTTGATTAGTGATGTTAAAAGTGTTTGATAACATACATAACAAAATTAACATGCTGAATGCTGCAGCCATAGTGACAACTCTGCCCAGAAAACTGGGTTATTGTGTTTAATTTGAAATCTGACTGACATTTTTGCATAAAATGGTAAATTTTGAATTTAATTTCACACATTTCATTTCTTAAAATTTTGTTTTTACTAATTTTATTTACATAATCATGAGTGTGCAATACAAATTTTATTTGAGTCATTATAGAAAAACAATTATTTTGGCCTTAGCCTATCTTGTTTCTAAATTTCTGGTTTCAGCAGTATATTATTTCGGACTATATTACACAAACTTATTATTCTCTAATAAAATTACATAATTTAATGTTTATTCACAGAACAGTCTTGTAGGTAAGAAGTTATGAAGCACAATATAATATTTAAAATTAACAAATGTAGAAGAGCATTTTTATTTTAAATTACAGATAGTAAACCATTGATATAACAAGTTACTCAAAATTAATTTTAAAATAAAATACTAGTGCAGTAATAACCACCATCATCAATTCAATGCAACAGCAGTAATACAAAATTTCAGTCAAGAAATCAGTTTATTAAACATTTAATATAAACACAGAATTTTAAAATCAATTCCTACTTAGGTCAACAAAGATGTTAGTTACTTTTTGTATTTTATTCTAGTTACTTTTTAATTTAAATAATTATAAATAATATATATATATATATATATATATATATATATATATATATATATATATATATGTATATACATATATATATTTATATAGTAACATAACCTATGCACTAAAACAGCTCTTCAACAATATAACTTATAACATAAAATCAGCTGTTTTTTGAAATTATATGTTATCTCTTATTCTAAGTCAAATAGGTCGAAATAACTATATTGCATACTTTGCCCCTTTTGTGAAAAGTTATTCTGTCATATAAAACTAAAATAAATTAATTTAATTTAATTAATGAAATAATATTTGAAAACATTCTATTAACATTAATTATCATTGGCTACAAGTTTTAAACAATCTATTTAAACTTGTGGGTATGAATAAAAAGTATTTTATTAAGGACTAACAAATTGAAAATAAGTATACAAATAAAAATTTATAATTGTATTTAATAAAAAAATTGTTGGTCAAGTAAATAATTTTGTTTGATTCCATCAAATACTAATGTAAAATGTATATTTTAACTACTAATCATGACTAATAAAAGAAAATTAAACAAGAAGTATAACTTACTGTCTATAAATTTGAAAACTCAATGCTATGAATCAATCTTCACAAGACAAAGCAGGTTCTATTTGCATAACCAATGTTAGTTATTGAGGGTCAAAGTGGATGATTCTACAGGCCCTGTTAGTTCTATAGTTCAACTTGTAAATGAAGATAAAGGAACTTTTTAACATGCTCACTAAATTTGGGAATGGGTGAGAAAACATTTCAATATCCTCTTAGTAATTTGGAAAGGAACCAGGGAATTTATGATTCCAACAACCTCTTAATAGTCAATGTAATGAAATGGATAAGGATTAAAAACGTTATCATATAGGAGAATGCATGGATTTTGTACAGACTTTTCAATTGTTGCCTTGTTCTTTACTGAAATTTAAGAACTTTATATTACAGTTGCTATAAGAAGCACTAGCAATATCTTAAACTTATGAGCAAGACAAATTCTAATGAGTTACAATAAAAATTTAAACATTTATGTGTATTAAAGAGTTGATTCTAACTGTTTATATATGTTGGTATATATCTTTTCCATATGTATATATATATATATATATATATATATATATATAAATCAAAAATAAAGTACAGTTATTGTCAAATGTACGATAAATGTGTAAGTGATTAGTTAGTGAAAGGAAACCATGTTAATAGAATTATAATATGTAAGGCATTGCCATATTGCCTTGACAAGAGATCCAATCTTGCTCATAAATGGGAAGTGTAATTTATATAAGTTATATGAGTTGTAACATTTATAGAATGGGCTATATAATATTATTTAAGAATTGGAAGAATATATTAGAAATAACTCACACAAAATTTAAAAAGAAATTCATATGTATATATATATATATATATATATATATATATATATATATATATATATAAATCAAAAATAAAGTACAGTTATTGTCAAATGTACGATAAATGTGTAAGTGATTAGTTAGTGAAAGGAAACCATGTTAATAGAATTATAATATGTAAGGCATTGCCATATTGCCTTAACAAGAGATCCAATCTTGCTCATAAATGGGAAGTGTAATTTATATAAGTTATATGAGTATACCTGAAAAATATATTTTACAAAACTATTTATTTTTGTATTACTTATTGTTTTGTTAAATTTATTTATTATTGGTAATATTAATAATTGTTTTTATTCTACAGGTGAAATAAATATTACTGAAAATACACCAAGACATCCAAAATTATTTTGTAAAAATTGTGGTAAAGGTTATTTTTGGAGAAGTAATTTATCTCGCCATCTTCATGAATGTGGAATACAACCATTTTTGACTTGCAAATTATGTCCATATAAAACAAAACGAAAAGACAATTTGATCCGTCACAATTTCAGACATGTGCAACCTTCATTTGAACTTCAAAACTCACTAAAATTTGATGTTTCCTTTGACACATCTTATAATTAGTTATAATGAATAAGCTATAAATTTTTTTGTGTGAAATTTGTCATTTCTATTATAAGATCAACTAGAAGCTAAAAACATTTTTTAATATAAATAATATTGATAAAACGTTATTCGATTATTTTTATAGAACAATTAAAAGCTAAATATTGTAAGTTATATTTTTAAATATAAATTATATTGATAAAGCGTTATTCTTTAGTCCCCAAATATTTAAACAAATCACTTGAATATATTTAGAATTTGAATAATAATACATTCAAAATGATCACAGTGGGGAAAAATAATACTAACAAGAAAATGTTTCTTCAAATTGTTTCTTTTTACTTCTTAATGTTTTGCCTAAATATTGAAAGGAGCTGAAAATTATCACCCATCAGTCTTCAGATGATGTCAATAAACAAGACTGACCTACTTTTACATCATTGACTTAGAAATTGTTCTCTGGCTCTCTAGCAAGGTGTTGAGCTGATTTCCTAAATAAATACAACTCCATCAGTGACATAAATGGGACTTGATTTTGGGTGAGCTAAACTTTATTCTTCTACCAAAAATTAAAAAAGTACTTTTTGATTTTTTGCTAAACCATATTTTTACTTGGGTAATGTTACAAAAACCTCTATATAAGTGTGGTAAATAATATATATATATATATATATATATATATATTCTTGATATTTAACGTTATCCATTGTTTTTCCGTTGCACTGACTTTATGAAGTTAATATATTACTATGTAAGTAATTTTATCCACCATTAAGTGCAATAATTTTACCTTGAGTGATGAGGTACCTTTCGGTCAATTGACCATATGGTCAATTGACCGAAAGGTACCTCATCACTCAAGGTAAAATTATTGCACTTAATGGTGGATAAAATTACTTACATAGTAATATATTAACTTCATATATATATATATATATAATTAATCAGACACAGGGTTTTGAGATACAAACAATAAAAAATTATTTTTTTAAAGAAATAACAATAACTCTTTTAAAAAAGGGGAAATAATTTCTGTCTAATAACATTAGTATTGTAATTTCTATCTTATATTTTAAAACATTGATTTTGGAGTCACCATTAATAACATTAATTAAAATGTTATAGACATTTTTAATTCCCCACTGCACTACATCCAATATTTATATAGATTTTAGCAATATCATGTACAGTACTATTCTTAATCTTTTGTTTATTCAAGTATAGATAGAAACTTGTTATTCCTAATTGTTTTTTTTTCAAGGTAGTATTTTTCTGTACAAATACTAAACAGCTTTGGTAAATAAGCTACATTTTATCTTCCTAAAGTTTAGGCTAAGTTTTTTTTTGTAAACAATCTACTTATCCTCAAATATAATATTTTAGTTCACATATTTCCTGTAAACATATTTGTAATTTGACAAATATTAATGTAAATAAAACCTTTGTCATATAAGAAAAACAATTTTTTTAATAAATTGTGTAAAATATTTATATGAAAATATAACCACGCTATATTACATTATATCATTTTATACCTGTTTTAAAATACAGCTACAACTTATCTGGTTAAGACACATTTTGTTATAAAAACAAACCGTCAACTTTCTGAACATAAAAATTTTTATTTGTAAAGTGAAACATGTGATTTATTAGACAAATTTTGTTTATGCCAAGGAGTGGTCTCTTCTAGTATACAATGCATTACTCTTATAAACAACAAAGATGAAACTTGTATGACTCTAGAAATATCCTTGTTTTGAAATTTAAATAAACTATGAACTTGAAATTTTATAGAACAATCTGCTACTTAACTTTTAAACTAAATGAAGAATATAGAAATCCTAGCAAGTTCTCTTTTCAAGCATATATTCTGCAGTTTTTAAAAATATGTAGAAAATTCGACAATGAACAGGTCTTGGGGAACGAATCTACAAAAAAAGCCATATTTAAATGAACGAATCACTAAAACAAATTAGTTTGCCCTATGCATTAGTAGATTTAATTGTATTTTCCTTTATGTGATTCATAAAGTTCTTCATATCGACTCATTGAAAATTTATGAGAGCCTTTATATTAGTAACTTTTAAAGCATAAAAGTCACTGGTGTGGGAACCACTCTAAAATTATTTGAAAATTTCTTACAAATATGTCCCTCAAACCTACAGTCCAAATGAGTTGTGCCACTTCTTTCAAATTGGCAAAAAAAAACAACGTTATCTGGTCTAACAGAAGATTCCTGTGATAAATATCGGTTCTTAGATAGATATCTTGCCTTTCATTTATCTGGCTTCCTACTGTAAGAGTCTTTGGACACCTATTCTTAAGGAACAAGACGATTTTCTACATAATCTGTGTCCATCCAATAAAGTATTGCTATATTAGAGTCATTGTATCAGTAAATTCTTCAGCAATCCTTTTTTCTGCTCGCGTTCTGATGAAAGATACCAAGGCTTCAGGCTATTAGCTAATTAGCACTTTCACTATTATTCACATGTGTGCAAATTTTAATCATTAAATCTAATCATTAATCATAATCTAATTCAATCATTTGATTTATATGTTATAGCAGAAAACTCTCCATGATTAAATAAGTAAATACCCATTGTTCATATTGTGCAATTTTATTTCATATAAATCAGGATTCTTAGTTATAAATTCAAAATTGTTGTGTAATATTGTGGAAGTTGGTGCTTATCAATATATACTTGTAGGTGCATTACTTTCTTTCAAATTTGATATGGTTGTTCAACCTATTACATATTTTAAAGTGGTGGTTTGTTTTTTTATTAACAAGTGAAAACCAAAAATTGGCAGTGAAAACCAAGTGGTGGCAGTGAAAAACAAAAATTAGCATTTTAAGAATCGGTGTATGGCTTCTGACAAATTTCTCGAGTCTAAAATTAGTTTATAATTTTATGCACCAATTTTTTATCATGTCTAGATAAAGTAACTAAATGATCCTTTCCAAGGATATGAAATATTACAAACATAACATATTTAAATGGAACTGGTTGTAGTAACTCAAAATATGTGAACGTTTGTGATACTTTAGTCTTGAAAAGAATCATGAGATTATTTTCTCTATTACATTATTATTAAAACTATAACTATTACTATTATAATATTCTGATATTATTTTATCTATACTATTTGCTGACTGTCATGGACAATAAAACTCACAAGTTATATTACCTTAATATTATTGAAATATAGAGGAATATAAAGATTATAAAGTAATTATAGGTTTGTATGCAATTTATTAGAAGCCTTTCATTATTATTACATACAAGTTTGGTTTCATTTAAACGACCTACAATCTTTGATATAGTAATTAAATAATTTTATCTGTGGCAAAATTATTGTGTAACTCGTAATTTATCTTATTTTCAGTTTTTGTGAGTTCAATGAGTGATTCAGAATCCCGACATCATTGTCCAAATTGTAATAAATCATACAAACACCGAACCACTCTCATCAGGCATTTGCGTCAAGAATGCGGAAAAACAGCTGGCTACAGTTGCCCATATTGCTCAAAAAAATCAAAAAGAAAAGAAAATATTGTTTCACATATTAGAGCTCTACACAAAGAGTCTTTAAATTGTTAGATTTTATTGATTATAATCATAAAGCTGTAAGATTTTAGTACAAACCTTAATAAAAATTGTCATGTTAAAGAAAAACTATTCAATTCAGTGCTATAAATAACCAACAATTATTTAGGTTTCTTTCAGTCCCTAAGTTTGTATTTATTTTAATGTAGAAAATGGTGTTTATAAAAAATTCATGCTGAATCAATATAATAATAATAAATTTTATTTGGCAATGTAGAAAGTCCTCAGGAACATGAAATAAACAATAAAACTCGACACTGACACAAAAATGAAATTTTTTTGAAAAAATACATATTTTAACTTACATTTAATTCTAATATTACAACACACACAGAACTTTATAAAATCAATGTTCCTTATAAAATAGTCATAAGTTATAATACATAAATACATTAGAATACAATTACAATAGGTTTAGTTGTTTTCTAGTGTATAATAAAGTGCTGTAACGGAAGCTAAGTAATTTATACATGAAGAGTCCTAGCTGGATACTTTGTAGCTATATTGACACTGTCGGTTTCATAAATAAACCTTCAGTGTATAAAGTTTTGTGTGTGTTGTAAAGTGTAGTTATTTTCATCAGTGGGGCATCAGTGCCAAGCTTTATTACATTATTGTTATTCCTTTTTACTTTCTACATTCCTAGGAATCGTTTTTTTGCAATTATGGTCATTCAGGGTTATTATTTATAATTGGTCATTATCTTTTTAAAGAATTTGCAGTTGTGTAAAAATTGTAGTCTGCAAGTTTTATTAGAACATACCATTCATAAAAATGACTTTAACAGCACACGCAATATTGTTATAAGGGAAGTGAAATTTACCAAATACATTCCTGGTTAATACTATAATAATAAAATTTACACTTAAAATGAATACAAAAAACTTTCCTAATAATAGCACTTAAATCTGTTTTCATTATTTTTTTAGTTACAATAGTACCATGTCATGTATTTTTTAGAGTAATAAATAAAATTTATCTATATGTTAGGCTTATTTTTCCTTCTTGAACTTGAGCTATTAAATTTTATACAGAAAATATATAATGTTCTTACAAGTAGCACTTACACTCATAATAAGACCTTTCAGATGTGTTTCATTTCCGCTTTGGAAGAAAGCAATCATCCTTCTACAGATGTAAAAAATACTATTAATAAATTGTTCTTGTGATTCACTGCATTTAGAAAAGCACTGAACTAGTGTAAAACATCTGCTGAAAAATATCAATAAGTACTAGCTTTTTTTGCCAAGTTATATCATAAGAACAATTTTTTTTAAAACCCACAAGATGTATAACACAAAACTACAAGTTTGGCTATTAATAGTTTGTTTATTAGGTATATTTTGTTTTATCAGATTTAATGTTTGTTCGATACATTGCAACAGTTTTTGTTCAATATTGTGCATAAAAACATACATAAACTGTCTGAGAACATTATAACAGAACCAAACTTGTTTAAATATCTCTGAAGTAGTTCATTAACCCGGCAGAGGTCGCGTGAAAAATAAAACGACAGGGGTCGCACACGGTGGATTCGACAGGGTATTTTTATTAATACAAAAAAAAAACTGAACAATATTTTAATTTAAAAATGCATACATCATAATTAAATATAATGTATTTACTTATGTGCTATTGGTTTTAATTATGAAATTAATGTATTAATTAATTTTAAATAATATTTTAAGATTTAAAAAAATTTATTTTTTGAAAAAAATACAAGACTTTAGATAAGTTGTCATAACATACGGACTCTTTTACAAAGACTTATATTTAATAATATATCTTGAATGAAAACTAATTTCTGAATAATAAAATGTACTGGATGTTTACAATAGCTGCAAAGAAAGAGAACAAATTTTGAACCAAAATGTGTTGAATATTTAAGTAAATTTATCATAATATTACAATTATAATGATGAAATGAAACTATAAAAATTTATGATTTTGAACAAAAAGTTACATATAATACATCTAAGCACCTGAGGGTTATAGCAATGAAATTCCTCACAGTTCCTCATCCGATTGATGCCCTAGGGTGGCGCTGGCTTGACAAGAAAGTACAGTGTGTTTCCTGCAGATGAATCTACAACAGTTGTTGCACCGAGTTTTTTATTTTGTGTTTTGTCTCTAGTTGCATGGACTGCAACGTCCTTCACATGCAACTTCTGCAATATTTCGCCAATGTGGCTGTAGGCCCAGCATCTCTTCAATGTTTCTTTTCACATAAAAGTTGTCTTCTAAGACTACCAGGATTTTCAATCCTATCTTCCTTACGCCTCTTTCTTCCCTTTCCACGCTATCTAACACTCTAGTCTAATTATTTCTTTCTCTGCTCGATTCATTTTGCATAGTAAAACAATAAATATAACACACAACTCACTAAACTATCAATAACACAAAAGCGAAATTAAAAATTATGTTACACTTTAGCACATGCGAGGAGTCGCGCACAGTAGTTTTCACACTTGCTTTTCTTTATGCTACTGCACTAAGACACTAGTTAGTCATAGCAAAAATACAAACACAGCATTCGACAGTTCGAGATATTAAGAAAATGGCGAAGACCCGGTGGAAAAGACCGTGACGCGGCCTCTGCCGGGTTAAAATTTAAAAAAATATATCTTCCTTGAATATTGGTTACAACAGTTTACCAATTTCCTCGAAGCACTTCAAGAAATAATATTTTGTGATCTTGTTCAGCTCCTCCTACGATGCAGTCTTTAGCTCATCGTCAATCGTAGCATAGCGTTGTCCTTTCATGGGCCTCTTCAGTTTCTGGAATAATAAATAATTACAAGGGCAGCCATATCTATGGAATATGGTGGCTACGGCATCATTAGTGCATCATATATACATTTTTATAATTGTAGTGTGTTATAATTATATCTGAGTTGTGTTGTTTTCTCAGTAGTGGTAGTTAAATATTTAGTATAATACATTTAAATAAAAGTTCGAAGGCAAGTTTTTTTTAATAAACAATTTTTATCACAATTTTTCTCAAATTGTATCTTTATTATTCCGACATATAAATGAAGGACTATCAAATAAGTTATAACATAACCAGTGCAAACAACCAACACTGAAAGAAGTTTTCATTTTTTGTAGCTGTGTAAACATATTCAAGTACAGTACCCCTCTTTCCAAGTAATATCCTGTGTTGGTTTGGGCATACCAAGCACACTCAAATATTGAGTTCAGGAGACTTAGACTTTTCTATTATGCAGATAACAACTGTGATAGTTTACAGGTTTGTTTCTTTTGTTCTCCCCATTACATTTTCATTTACATTATTTATTACAGTGCAATCTTGGCAATCGGAATTTCAGTACTCCGAACACTCCAGTAATCTGAACGGATCAGGCAAAAAAGCTATGTTTTGCACAAGAGTCTTAGTGCCTGAGGCTAGGGGAAGACAAAGGGGAAAAGAAATTTAAGAAAAACATGCACAGCTCAATTAGATTTCTCAGAATTGTTTTCTGTTGTTCTCTTTTATAGTTTTCAGATGAATCCCCCTCCATTCAATAAGTAGGGTGGGATATATAACAGTAAATTTAGTCAAGTCTTATTTTTCCTTTTCAAGTGTTCAGTGGTGTGTTTAAATGAGGGGAAAACGACATATGCATCATCTTGTTACATCTCACCAAAGGAGATACTTCTTCCAATCTGAGTTTAATTTTGGTACAGTTTAATGTTTATGTTTAATGTTTTAGAGTTTAATGTTAGACAATAGTCACTGATTTGAAAAATCATGAAACACTTTTTTTATGTGCATCAGCTTCTGAGGAAGGTACACATAAGAGACAGACAATACACTCAAGTAGTTGTCCCCTCCTTGATGGTGCTATTTATGGTGGTTTTTACAGGAACATTCGCATCACTGTTAAATATTTTTTCAGCATTTTTTTTTTAATACATACATAGGTACTTTCTGTAATCCAAACTTTTCAGTAATCCGAACAACCCCCTGCAGCAATTAGTTCGGATTTCAAAATTGTACTGTACTTCTAAGTTAGAATCTTGTTTTTGTACCCCTGTAGTAAAGTTGTTGAACAGTCTCTGCATTGAAAAGAAAGAAAACAGGGATCTTTGGTTGCAGAAAAATTAATATGTTGGGAAAGTAGAGTGCCTGGAGAAGTATGCCTGCCATCAGATGATTTCTTAACATAAATGAGTCTATTATGTAATTCTTATGCACACTTGCAGCAATATAAGGTAAATGAAAGAAGCATTTGATTTACGAGTCAAGTATATATATTTTTTCATTGGCGGCATTTTAGAAATTGGTTTATTTTTATCATCAGGCCTAAATACATAATAAACCAATTAGATCATACATAAATTCTAACCATTATTAAAAACTACAATAGCACCTATTAAATTAAGTTTAGCATCAAATTACATAAAATTCTTCTAAAAAATTGCTATAAACACTCAACATTGGATGCTAGTCATTGGTAGGATTAATTACTAATGACTTATTATAAGTCTCTTTTTTAATTTTCTTGGCTGCAAATCTTAAGTATTGAATATTATTAATAAAATTTTTGATTAAATGTAATAAAAAAAATTATTTTTATTATTAGTATTTTTAACTAAATTACTGCTTTAAACAATAGTAAATGTAAGGGGTGAGTTGAATATTGTTACTTTTTGTTTAATGTGTTACATTTTTTATAGAAACAATTTCTTGTAATATGAAAAGCTATTTATTAGATACTTAATTTTTCCTGTTTTATTAAACTTTCTATTTAGAACTATATGAAGACAGATGAAAGTTTTGTATTATCTTTAAAAAGTGTGATTAGAAAGTAGATATTAGTTTAAATTGGTTTTGAGTCACAGACTATGTAACTGAATATGCTTTAAGTTACCTAAACTAAAATAATTTTACAGTAGATTTTGCAGTATTATATTATGAATTTTATATTCATATTACAAACCATAATTTCTTATATGTTATACATCATTTGTTTTAGACATACTGAAGAGGATAAGTTACATTAATTACGACAATGTAAAACTTTGGAATGGCGAGCATAAAAGAGTCTTAGAAAGAAATCCAAATAAACCAAATCAGTGCCCATTTTGTTTCAAATCCTACAGTCAGTCTGGCACTTTAAAACGACACTTAAAGTTTGAATGTGGAAAAAGTCCACAATTTTCTTGTTTGATTTGTCCTTATCGTAGTAAAAGAAAATCAAACTTACACAGGCACATCTGTACTAGGCATAGTACCATTGGAAATTTTGAATGACTGGATATTGCAGAATTTTATTTACATCAAGATATTTGTACCCCATCAGCAACAAGCATGATCAATTTTTCAATTAAATTACTGTTTTGCTTTATCATTCTGGCTTAATAATTTTAGAAAATTATTAGTCATTGTTTTAGTAGGCTATGTTATATCAAATTTTTAAATTTTCTTAACTCTAGAAAAGTAGAGTTTACCAATACAATATATAAGGTAATAATGAGTAAATTTTACTCACTCCTAAAACTATACATGAATTCCTCAAATTAATGATTGTTAAGGAAAGTAATAAATATTAAATTATAAGTAATTATTGTGTAATTTTCAAAAATATTCACTTAGTTATACAATAATTACTTATAGTTTAATCAGTGAATTCAAGATGATTTCAACAAACAACTTGGATATTAAATGATTGAGTTTACATGTTTGTTATTAAGCATGAGCAAAAAATATGTAAACAGAATAAATCAAATATTACTTTATCACGGAAATTATAATGTTGCTAGATGTAAAAATACTTACATTTCTAAATGGCTTATTGATTTTAGAATATAACAAAAATTACATTAAAACTTTGTATTATAATAAACCCACGAGATTTTATAGTTATATTTCTAATCACAACTCACAATATCAAACTTTATAAATAATATAAAAATTTATATCGTCTGATCAAATCAACCTACGGATTTTTTTTTTAACGTATGTCATAATAATGTGAGGCTTGTCACTAGTTTTATCAATACCATACTTATCATTAATCGAAGAGACAAATAACTATGAGTAAAATTTACTCATCAAAATTCTTACTCGTAAAGGTAGACATGAGAAAAATTAACACAAATACAGTTACTTGTAAAATAGGAATGAGTAAAATTTACACAAACAAAAATTTCTACCCATGGTATCAGTGCTTAATGTTGAGAATTTGCTGTTCAGAAATTACCTGATGGAATGGGAAAAAGATTCCTTAGCAGTGTTTGCACACCAGCAACTAAGCCTTCACTTTGCAACCTTGAAACTGGTGATAACTAAAAATTCAAATAATTGAAAATAATGTTTTTGAAATAGAGTGTTGTTTTTATTTTAGTTTGTTAAATATAATAGAAACAAGTAATAGTTACTACTTTAATTAAAAGTGAAACAAACACTTCTAGAACGTAAAGTTAGAATTTATAATTTTTTAGTCATAGATGTTGCAAGAAAATTAGTTTTTTTTTATAAAAATCATTGCTGTAGTAATGTAATGGCTTGTATTACATGATTGAAAAGAATTTAATTTTTATTGAATAAGAAAATGTTATATTTGCTTATAATTATAATTTAAATTGGTTTTGGAAATGTTTATTTTATTAATTCATTACCAAGGTAGACTTTATTTACAAAATTTATGTAAATACTGTATGTAATTTTTTTAGTACAACTTAATGTATGTGTTTAAAAATGTCTCATGTTACATATTTTCTTAATTCAAATATTTATATTTGTTGATTCCATCTTTACGTGAGCTATTAGTTTCTAACTAAAAACTCTTGTAAATATATTACACTTGCCTATAGTAGCACGTAGTTTTTAATTGTTGAGGGCGACCATTTCGGAAGATGTGTCCCATTGTCAACTCAGATCGTAATTGCTCACAAGGTTTTGTTGTGCAAGGTTTTGTGAGCAGTTACGGTCTGATTGACAATGGGATTCATCTCCCGAAATGGCCGTCATCAACAATTATAAGTAGGTGCTATTATAGGCAAGTGTAACATATTTAAGAGTTTTTAGTTTCAAATATTTGGTTTCAGTGTATTTTTTTTATGTAAAGAGTGTATAATATACTTTTTTTAAACTTGATTGTTCATGAAAATATTTTCTAGTTGGTTAGAATAATAAGCAACAAAAGCTTAATCACAACATTCACTCTATAATCCGGAAATTCCCTACTCTGGCAGTGTAATCCTATTTTTTCAGGAATTAACTCTGTTTCAACCATCGTCCATGTTCCAGTTTACATCACTAGAAAAAATTAGGGTAATTATATATACATAAAATAAAACAAAAAATAAAAAAGATATATGAAAAAACTAAAACCACTGTGTGTACAAGTGAGTTACAGCCTATTTTCATACTCGGAATTACTTTCAGAACCTTCCTTATTCCTTATGATAAATTAGCTTCCTTGCCATTTTCTATGTTATTATTTTGATTCTCTACATAACAAACAGTGTTGTTATTAATAAATGAAGAGAAATTAATCTATACTTATTGATATCACTTTGCATAAAACCAACTTGTTAGTGATATTTTTCAGCAGATAAGTTTCATTACATTGTTCAGTGGTATGAGACACAAACAATCTTGTTGTGAAGAGTCTGGTCCATGACTCACAGCATTGAACAATGCACTGATCTAGTGTGATAGTGTCTGCTGAAAAATGTCAATAAGTAAATGGTTTTTGATAAAAATGATATCAATAAGTGTGTATTAAAAGAGCCTCAAGATATACAACACAAAAGCTGCAAGTTATAAATAAATCGTAAGACAACATAAGTAGTTACCTCAAAATAAATCACTTTCATCATCGAAAATAAATATAATCTTGTTACATCATTGTTCCTAATACCATTTTAAAATACTATCGGATTGACAATATCAAACATTTTAGGTTACTATCACAATATCTAACCCACATAAACAAAGACAATGAGCGTAAAGTGTGCATTTATTTGTAGCCAGGATTTTTAATAAGAAGGACTACATTGCATATCCAGATGTAGAAAATTTATTTTTGTTAAAATGTTAAGTGTTATTTTTGTTAAAATGAAGTTAAGTGGGTCCCAACAATGCAACCATAAATAAATCATGACTTATAAAGAATACAAAAATATATCATATTTTTCTAGTGATATTAGGTCTAAGTTAACTTTGCAGTAATCCAGCAATTTAAATAATCTCTAATTATCTGATGGGTTATTGAGGAACTGATCTACTGTTCCTTATTCACTCAATCAAGTCCTAATTTTCGGATAACAATCTCTAATTAAAACACTCCACTATTTTATAACATACCGGTATTTTCAATTTTAAAAAAGGCAATTATTTAATAAAAGTTCTCCTCAGGTTTTGTCAGGCTTACCTTGTCAACAACTAAAGACAACATTGAGAACAAAATCTTTAACATTGAACTTTTCACACTACTGTCATCATTTCTGTCTCATACTGATACAGGTTTTAATAAGTAAAGATGTTTTTTCTAGGTATATAATTTAAATTATCTTATCTTGAGTTAAAATTAAGATTTTTTGCATCAAACTTATATAATTCTTATACCTAGTTTTATGGAACTAAAACCAAAATAAGAAGAGTGGTTATTTTATATGCTTCAAGAAGATCTTAACTGTGGTTACAAAATGCTCACTAAATAAACCCCTCCTAGAAAATTACTTGTTCACTCCTGGTACATGCAAGAAGAAGTTCCCCGCCCCCAACTCCATCATTTATCAATTGCATTACACAATCATATATACCCTTATGTTCATGCATTAAATTGGGAAGGCTTGATTGGACATATGTCTGGAGACCACCGGTGTTATAACTGTTTTCACAATGCAAATCCACATCAAATAAAGCAGTTACAACTCAGATGAGTGCTGGCATTTCAAAATAACCTATATTTACAGATTAAATTTGGCGAACTTCTCACCTTTAATCATGACATGATCATACATAAGTACCTTATTTAAGGTGATTGTATAATAATCTGAATGGGTTACAAGTGGATACGTTTGATTTGTTAATAAACAATGTAATTGGCAGCTGATAATGTTTCACATGCGACTATGGTTGTCATTAGTATTGCAAGTGTTCCCCTCGGCTGAAGCAGATGGCAGGGTTAGTGGCACACACCTGGCCGTCAAAAAACTTTTGTCTTGCAGTCATGTCAAAATTTGTCCTCAATCACAGCAGAATGTTTTAAGTTTTTGAAGCATACACAAACCTTCATAATATTTTATATATAAAGATTAAGTATGGGGAGTGTTATCCTCTTGTGCACCACATGGAGCGGTTGTTGGCACACAGCTGACTGTTTCAAAGCTTTTTTCTCACAATCGCTGGTAAGTTTCGGATGCAAAAAAAATGATAAAAACCATCTTTAAAGGAAGCTGGTTGTCATGGCAAAGTGGTTTGAGCTCAATTGTTGCAGAACCTTTTGAATGTTTGAAGCATACACAAACTAATGTAACATTTATACATTGAGAAATATAAATAACCAACATAAAGAAATTATTAAACTAAATACATTTATAAAAAAGATAAAATTTTGACTTCTCATGGAAATTTAGAGGTAAATGGGACATTAGTATCAGAGGTGTAAAGTTAGCAGCCCCTCTTGTGGTGCACCCTGGGTAACGCTAAAACAGGGATCGCCACTCTGCGGCTACAAGTAGCAAAAGATATAAGCAATCTCCAGAAGGAAGATGAAAACAAACAGAGTGATTGACAAGGCACATGAACTGCCCTTATCAGGGTGTTGACAACTTGCACTGCATCATTTTTTTTGGAATGCTGGTGGGCTGAGCCCCTCAAAATTCATTGAATTTAAGACTCTTTTACTTACTAGTGACGCAGACATGTTTATCATCGTCGAAGCTGGTGCTCTACGGAAGCTATACGTTTCTATGAAATAAATGTTTTACCAATTATGTTTTACAACTATCTCGAAAAATTGCCTATGGAATTATTGTTGGAGTGAAAAACAAAATCGCTAGTAAGTTCTTTATTGTACACAAAATGCAAGAACGCGACAAACTCGAAGATTGACGGAATTCACTACAAACTTATTGGCATCTATAACCCACCTAACTACAAGCCACCAAATATATGAAATTAGCCAGCATAAAAACAGCATCATAATCGGCGATTTCAATGGGCATTTAACCCGTTGGTGATATAACTCCTGTAATCCTACTGGCAAAGCTATTGAAGACTTTTTTGACTCAGGTAACCTCATCCAGGTTCCATCAGGTTTTACATTTTTGTCTTACGCAGGACACACCAGCACTCCTGATCTGGCAATCAGGAGTGCCAACCTCAGGATCTGGCACTCCTGATCGGTCAATGTCAACCTCATTGCCAGAACGAACCTGAAACTGACAGATGCCTTCGATGGATAGGGGCATCACTGTCTCTGACTAGATGTGTCCAGCAAACATCATAAGCAGATGACATAGAAGCTTCCTCACTGAAATTTCAAAAAAGCTTCCTGGGAAAAATTTACCAAACTAACTGATGAGTTTGCACAAGAGACACTAATAGATGACACCCTGATGAGTCAGCAAAACGTTTTGCCAACAGCATTATTTGTACCGCTCAAAAAAGTATTCTCAAAGTTCAAGTGAAAACATATAAACCCTTTTGGAACAAAACCTTAGACGTGCTTAAACGCAAGAGAAGTGCATTTTGTTGTGTAGCCGAAACCTCTAAGCAAGTAGATGACTGCAGAAAACTTGAAAAAGCACAAGCTGCACTTCGTCGCTCAATTATTGTTTCCAATAAAAAAGTGTAAAAGGGCTTTGTGTCCAAACTAGACTTTAGAAAAGACGGTCTGAAAGCGCACAGGTTTCTGTCCAGTCTAAATAATGATAAAAGCACCCGGCATTGTGAGCCCATAGCAGTCAACGGAAAGCTACCCACTACTTCCAAAAATGGTAGCTACAGTACTATGCGAGTATTACACATTTGTAAGCACTTTAGTCGTATCCTCATCTAAGAGAAAAATCACTCTCAACAAAAACCTGCTGAAGTGATCCACTGTTGATAAATGGACTTGTTTATATGAACGCTTCACTCTAGCAGAGCTGTATATTGCCCTAAACTCTATTGAGAAAGTTAAATCAGCCGTCCCTGACGAAATTTTCTCAGATTTCCTGCATCACCTTGGTTCTGGAGCAAAAAGGACCTTTTTGAAGCTCATAGACCTTACATAGATCTATGTAATGGTTTGCCACAACAGCAGAGAAAGGAGGAAGTAATTCTTTTGCTAATGAAAGGTAAATCAGCAGGCGACCTAGGCCTATCTCTCTCAATATTCTCAGCAGTAAAGTCGCAGCAAAGATGGCTGATCCCAGACTTAGAGAATTTCTGGAAAAAATGAGCGCAGTAAGCAAAAAATCAAGCTGGGGGATTCGCTCGACAACCGACCAAATTATTAAGTTTACCCAGTCTGTCAATGATGGTTTCCACAACAAACAATCCACTATTGCTGTACTTGTTGAGTTTAGAGCAACATATGATACAATTTAATGCCAAATGCTTTTGAAGAAACTCAATTTATTAAGAGCAAGGGATAGATGGCCAAATGGATACACAGCTTCTTCTCAAATTGTTTGATTAGGTGTGAATCCCTTACAGCAAAATCCCCCTTTAAAAAACAGAAACAAGTCCTTCCATATCCAGGGTCATCAACAAGTTTGGCATTTATGAGCTGTACGCTTTTCAACTTGATGATAAACTACCTTGAATACGGTCTTGAAGCAGTTCCAGGAGTGAGATGCTTGTTCTTCGTGGACGATGTAATCATTTGGGCGACTAGTAGTAATATACAAGCACTAGAAGAGACCTTAAACACAACCATGTTGATGCTCGAAGAATGGGTTGCACAAAACAAGATGGAAGTCAACTGTGATAAAACCATAGCTCAACTGTTCACCTTATCAACTAAGCTAATCCCCTTTTAGGTCAGCTACTCCGGGAAATCGCTTGTACAAACAAAGCTCTCCAAATACCTGGGAGTTGCATTGGATACTAAACTGCCAGGGAAGGACCACATCAAGTCCACCGCCGACAAAGGCATCAAATGCATTAACCTCTTTAAAAGACTGACAGCCACAAAATGGGGTGCTACACTAGATGTTCTTACCGCCACCTACAAATCCTACGTTCGCCCAGTGCAGGAGTATGGCAGTGAAGTAATATATACAGTGTGCAACTCTACTCTAGCAAGGCTTGTGCTTGTCCAAAATAATGCTCTGAGAACTATTACTGGAGCAGCAAAGTCCCTTCCCCCCATATCACTGCAATGCAGCCTCAAACAGGAGTAGAGCCACTAGCAGCGAGGCAGAATAAAACCATCCTCAAGTTTTGGGAAACAGCTAGGAGGGTAGATGGAGCCTTCTGAGAAGCCTATAGACTATACACTCTGCGCCTCAAGATGCAGATACAACCCTTGAGTCATGTCCATAACACTAAGGTCAAAAATCAGATACCACTATTAGGATCACAGCCACTCTGCAACTATATTACTATTGTACAAAACCTTCCCAAAACATCTACAACGCTTCTAAACTTCAGAATGAAGAAATCAGAAGCAACGGCACAAGCACTAAAAGCTTATATACTAGAGATAATTGCTACGCAGTACCCTACTGACAGCTTGCTGCATATCTACACCGGCGGCTCATATAATCCAGCAGATAAATCAGCCAGTTTGGATTGGTTCTGTTTCGCATTCAGTGGCTTCTCTGCAGTTGGTTGGTACCAATACAAGCAACTTCGATTGTGAGGTATGCGCCATCCTTGAAGCATCCACCTCCTTGCTACATTCTGACAGGAATCCTAATAACGCAGTTTTCTTCGTTGACTCACAATATTAGCACTTGCTTCAAATACCCCCATTGGCCTAAGAAACATTAATTGCCATCTGTAAATAGAAAAACTCATTAGAGCGAGGTGGCATGTACAGCTACAATGGCTCCCTAGCCATGTAGGCGTTGCAGGGAATGAAAAGACCTATGAACTAGCCTAAAGGGGAGCAGAAGTCAAACAACCTAAGTCCAATGTTCCCCAATTTCAGCCAAAAACATTATTGGCGCTATGGTGAACGCCTCCAACCGAAGAGATATAGCAAAAATGGCCAAAAATAAAAACAATGGGAGTTCTTAGTAACCTAGGGTCTGATTTTGAGATTACTCAGGATGAAGGTGATCCCCTGATCCTGCATAGCAACCGGCCACAACTATTTGCAGAGCCATCTGCTCCGGATCATCATTCCTGATGATCCGTCTTGCTTCCTCTGCCAAACGGGTGTAATGGACAGTGACCACCTGCTCTCTTGCTGAGATCTCTGCAGCACTCCTGAGGACCCTGTTCGACGCTACTGGGAGACTCGGCGTCGAATTGCTGAAACGATTAGAATGGGTGTTGGCTAAATAGATAAGTATAATTTTCAAACATGAAACAATTTAATTGTAAAAAACATCTAAGTCATTGTTATGCTATATTCTGTCATGATCACAAATATTTGGAGGTGACTGAAGATTTGTAGTTTTCCTTTGCAACAAAAAAGAATTTTGGAAATAAGAAGAAAAAAAATTCCCTTTGGTCATTAATGTTTGGTTTTGGTTCAATCTTTAGTGAGGTTTTACAAACAATGGGAATGCGGCTTAGAATTTTTTTTTTTAAATAATTGTTTGTGAGTTGAGGATTTTGGTTGTGTTAACCTTTACTCCATCCAGAGCTTTGTGAGTTCTTCTACTAAATGAAGTAGATACTGGAATCCTGTGAGAGGTAGTTTTAGTTTTTCTCTGTATTTAGATCAAGAAGAGTTGTTATTTGTGTTGTCATTATTTTAAACGTTCTCTGATGCTGAATTTTCATGATTTTTATAAAAGTATTGGAGATATTCCTCATAGCTATTATATGTTGCTATGTTCAATAAGTAGAAGAAAAACAATGAGGCTAGTCATTTGATCTTCTTACAATGTTGGAATTGTAACAGGTCTTTTATCTGATTGTAAAAGATGATTTCTTTGAGCTAATGATTTATCAACATGCATCGTATAAAAAGGTGTAAGGTCATTACCAAACAGGAACAAAGATGATCCAGTTTCCTAATATTTCGGATGGACAAAGTAAATTGGGAGTTCAGGTTTGCTTTCCTTATGATAATTCTCACCAAACACTGGTATTTCTTCAGAAGGGATTTTTGGCTAAGTGGATGTTTGTGAACAAGTGGTCCATAGTTATGCAGTGATTCATTCTTTTCAATAAATTTTATTGCTAGCCCCACACCTAGAAGGCTTACAAATAATTATATAGTCTACGTTACTGAGACATAGTGGCTTCTGGGGAAAAAAATATGGCACTCACCAATCTTTATGCCGAAGAAGGTCTTACATCCTACTACCATCAATCTTGCATTCTCACCAAAGATGTCAAGTAGTGGAAAGAGTAGGAGAGGTTGTGGCAGGCGCGTATCCAAGGGGGCCGATGGGGCGATCACCCCCCCAACCGTCAAGAACTTTGGGTTAAAAATCTACAAAATATTATTAAATTAGGACTTTTTTCGATAATTTAGTTATTATATATTATCAAATATAAAATCCTAACTGTAATAAATATAATAATAACTTTGTAACATTGTAATCCACTTTGAATAATTACAATAATAGAATCACTTATCAAATGCTAGTCTATGTTTATAAATACGCTCGAATTTTAACTGAATTTACTTCAGTTAATTCATCTTTTATTGTAAATAACAAAATTTAAATTTTTAATTTGAAAATGTGACGCGGTCCCTTGGCTTACTCTCATAAACGTCTAAAATTTTTAACAACAGATAGCGCTAGTGAAGCTTAGTCTCGAAGATATGATTTTCAATACATAATCTTGCAAGCGTAATATTCACAGTTGACTCTGGAATTGTTCGTATTGGAAGAATAACTACTTATATTAATTAATAAACAGTTTTTATAATAATAGCTTATTATAAAATTAATAATATTGCTTAATATCAATCGAGAAAAAAAATTGATATAGATTCTGTCATTAATCTTTACGCCAAAAAACGCAAACATCGACTAGAGTTTATTATTTAACTACAAACTATTAATTTTAGTATGAATTTAATTTTTATTTGATATTTGATTCTATTGTTAAATAAATAATACTTTAAAAAATTAAAATCATTAAATATTTTCAAATTTTAAGCATTTTTGTCACATGTTTTTACATACAAGCAAGCGTGCGCACACACACATATTTTATATATATATATATATATATATATATATATATATATATATATATATATATATAATGCATAGATCGCCCCCCCCCCCTAAAGCAAGTCGCTGGATACGAGCCTGGTTGTGGAGAGGATGTGGCAGTTCAAATAAAATGGATATTTTGCTCGGTGACGCTGCGCTAGTTAATAAACGTTAAAGGTCTTTTAATTTTGACTGACACACAACTAATAATTTCTAGACCCTAACCAAGTCTTGTTATTGGTTAAATAATAAACTGTTATTAGTAAAGGTAACAGAACAGCATATAGAGAGATTCAATTGTATTTCATTTCAGTGTGTAGTAAAAAAATATATTTCCTATTTTTATGTGTAAAATATCAAAGGTATTCAGTTGTAATTTTTAATTACAGATTTAGTTATTTCTTGTGATGTACAATAATTTCAATTAAAATATATATTCTAAACATTTTACATTTATAAAATAAATTATTATTATTTAATTATAATAATTAAATGAAATAATTAATTAATAATATATTGCATTATCGAAAATATTAAATAATACATTTGTAAAATTTAGTAATTAAATACAGTACATTATTTGAGAAAAGTTTGTCATTTCACTTTGCTTATCCTTTTAAAATACTAATCATACTCTAAAAAAAGCATAGAATCTTCAGCTGCTCTCTGGTTAAAACAATCTTATTTGCCTCCAATACTGAGTTTATTATAGATAACAACTGTGCATGCAAACATCATTTGCTTACCTTGATCCTAATCTTGGGATATGGAAAGTAATTCTTCAATCCCTCCTTTTTAGTAGAGGTTCTAACATGAATGCACAGGTGGCTGATGAAACCTTGACAATCACAAAGGCTAAATGTGTTTCCAGGTGGTCTAGACTCAAATTAAAATTAATCAATATCAGTTGAGCAGTTGGGGCTGGTTCATCTCAGGTTTCATATAAAAATCAGGAGAATTTGTCTAGTGTCCAATGAGGGAGATTTGTCTACATTTATATTAACCCCCCGCATTTGGTACTCTTTACATGTTTGCCACTTTTATCCACATCAACAAAACCTTGCAGCTCCCCTAGAATATAGTGAACTAGTAGGTAGGGTAGATTGGGCCCAGACAGTAAGAAGTATTGGCCTATTTTCATTTTCTCTTTCTCGGACTTTCAGAAACCGTATGTGTTGTAAGGAATACCTTACACTTTTTGCTGGAAATAATAGATATCTTATTCAACGACTGTAATGGATAACAAAATGTGTGTATATTACAGGTAACCAGGTATATTTGTTGTTTACGTTGATATAGATATATCTTCATAAGGAAATTTGGTGGAATGAAACTAATACTGTATACTGTATATTTTTACTGATTGATAAATAAAAACATTTATTTATGATTTAAGACGAAAAATTCAGTATTCATGACTTCTTTATTCTTCAACAATAATGTATTCATTAAAAAAAAGAAGACAAAAATTAAAAGTGTTTTACATGAATATTGCATTTTTTCAACCCTAACATCTAGAAAATTTTATTACTGTAGATATTTCTACTTTTTTTGTTTCTTATTCATTTTTTAACACGATTATCAATTAAATAACTATAATAAAAAATATTTCCCAATTTTAAAAATTCCCAAAATTAACATTTCAATATATTACTCTTGATAAATAATACACACAACCTTTAACCACAAATATTTTTATTCTAATCCTGCGTACATTTCGGTTACAATGTAATCATCCTCAGAGGTCATGTCATGGTCATGGTCATGTCTCTGAGGATGGTTACTTTGTAACCGAAATGTACATACAACTAAAATAAAAATATTTGTGGTTAGAGGTTGTGTGTATTATCTATTAATATTAAACCACAGTAAATTATTCCAAGTAATTTGTGGCATTAGTCTTGAGTTACTGCTCAAGTTGAAAGTGGGATATATCTCCTGAAGTGACCGAAGGTAAAGTGCTCATTTTAGAATTTTGTTTATTTATAAAAGCTACATTTAGTAGTTCTAGTTTAATACGAAAATAATTGAGCCTGTTTTAATATCTTGTATTTTTGTTATGTTAATTATATACAAACTGAGTATGATGTATTTCTGCCTTGCCTAGTATTATAAAACTATTATTTTCTGTTGAGTTTGAGAGAAAATCGATCTGTCATAATAAGAACATAATCAATAAACGGAGAAAATAATTAATCTTACAAAGCGTGGTGAACCAGAAACACATCATACTCAATTTGTATAATCAAACTTGTTTTTAATAATAAATATTTTATTTTAAAAGAAGTGTGCTATGCCATTAAAACTTCATAACTGCAATTCATTACATAAAGATTTAAGCAATCCTTGCAAAATGTAATTGACTGTTGGCAGTATTTATAAGTGTGTAATTTATCTATAGCTGTTAGGTTGAGAAATACTATATTAGATAATAAAGTCTTTTTATATATTTTGTTTCTTCTTAAGGGAAAAATAATATTGCAGTGTATAGTAATAATGCAAAGGGAAAAGACATTTTGTGAAACCTACATCTATATTCTCTAAGATTATGGTTAGTTTTATTAATATGAAAAATTTACTATTTCCTGTATTATTGTATTTTATTTCAACTCACATTTTAAACAAAATATTGCCTTATCAATCTTTTCTGTATTATTTTATATATTGGAATTTCAATTTATTATTATTTTTATTACAAATAAAAACTAATTAACAACTTTTTTAATTACCAATAAAAACTAAATAACTTCCTCAAAAGTTTATTATTTTTATCAGTATACAAAATGTTTAATTAAACACTGATTTATTTGTAGATAAATATGAGCAGATGGAAAAAGAGAAAGGTTCCACTATGCGTGAGTCCGAAGTGTTTAACTTACTTAGCGATGCTAAAGGTTTTCGTTACATATGTCCACAATGTAAGAAGAGTTATTCCAAAATATATAATATGAGAAGACATCTTCGGCTTGAATGTGGCAAACCTCCTCAATTCAAGTGCCCTTACTGCCCTTTTTATTCAAAAAGGAATAATGGAATTAAGTTACATGTACATATGAAACACAATGTAATGTTAGAAAACAACTAATGAACATCATGTCATATTTTTAGTTATCCTGCAGAGATTTCATAAAAATTTTCACCGTGCTTGAATTTAAAGTTTTTTTTGTGACTTCAAACTACATTTAATTGTATCATCTATTTCAAATTAAACAGATATTTCGATTAGATATGTATGTTTTGGATGAAAATTAAAAATATATTTAATTATATTTACTCATTTTAAATAGTTCAAATGTAAGTATTCCTGTCAAATTTTTTACCACGCCTATTTATAATTTAATAAATTTCTTGAACATTGACTAATTTTAAATAGAAAAATAAAAACCCACTAACCACAATATAAATATATTTTATTTTACTACAATTACTTTATTTACATTTTGATTACATTGTAATCATCTTCAGAAGTACTATTGAAGATGTTATTATTTTTATAGATTGTTTACTATGTGCATGTAATTAAGAAATAAGTAACTGAAGTTTTTAAGAAATAAGTAAAAATGGCAATAATTTTCTTTATATTTAATGTTTATGTATCAGTAATATTATTTTGTCAATTTTTTAAATTTTGTTGTTAAATTATTTTAACCTCAAATATTTTAATATACACATAATTCACTCTGGTTTGTTTTTCTTATTCCTCACTAACAAATCAAGTCCAACTCTCTAATCACCACAAGTAAACTTGAGTGGTCATATTAAACAGTCAAGGTTGAAATTGAAAATGAAACATATCTTCGGAAATAGTATCCTTATGCAACATTTGGGTTGGAATATCCACAAAGTTACTATATATATATATATTTAAATATATATATATATATATATATATATATATATCGCTATATGTATTCTTGTGTATTAATAAAGAACTAAGTCAAAATACAAATACAAGAATTATAATTGAATTTACAATTCAAAGCTTTTCGTTGGCTAACAGTACCAACATCATCGAAAAGCTGATGATGGATGATGTTGGTACTGTTAGCCAACGAAAAGCTTTGAATTGTAAATTCAATTATAATTCTTGAATAATATATATATATATATATATTATAACATTATTTTTTAAAGAGACGCAACTGGGTTTTACTATTTTATGAAGATATATTATTTCTATTTAATAACCAAAACCAAAAAACTACTCAAGAACAATTCAAAACTTTATTAGAACAATTTTATTTCAACATCTAACACAAAACAAAAAATTTTACAACTTACAAGTTTTTAACAAAATATACTATTTCTTATTTTCTTTTAATTTTTTAGTTACCACATTTTAATACCTTTGGCTAGTTTAAGATCTCTTGATATCTCGGGGTTATAGTATGGGCTATATTTTTAGAAATTCTTAGGTTAATTAAATAAATTTTGAACAAACAATATTAAATTTTGAAAATAAAAAAAAAGGCCAAACTATTTGAACTGGATTTATTCCTTACTATTAATTAACTATAAGATATCCTAATATACAAATTTAACTTCTCTACTATCTTAAAAGTCCACTAAAGTTATTTTTATAGCGCTATTTCTCAACTTAATAAATATCAAAATTTTGCTGGTCGCTTACGTAAATTCCCGTTTTCTCCAATTAAACAATTCACACACTTAAATCCGTTTTAGTTCTTTTAAATTATATTTTCACTGTATTAACTCTTTCAATTTTCTTATTCCTGTTTAATCTGGCCAAGTTTACTCACAAAACTGTATAATTTAGACGAACTCTTCCCAAAAAATAGAATTTTGACTGGTCCTGGCAGGTCCCATCTTGTAAGCGTCACCCACGCCATCCCAACTCAACTACTAACTACGCGTCCTTTTTTTTCTAAAATTGTTTAAATATGGCCGCCTTTCTTCTCCAAAAAACACATGTTGCCTGTAATCTAGTTTGTTTTCTTTTTCTTCACTACAATCGATTGTCACACTGACCTACATCTGTTTCACAGCTGACATACCAACAAGTTTGTTTTCACCAATTTTTATTTCGTTAAACTTTGGTTGAAACCTGATTGAAACTTACTGTTTCAATTTCCTATCGTCAACAAACCTTCCAGTGTTTATTTTATTAATATTATTAGTGTGTGAAGTGTCTTTGTGTTTTACTTTTGAAATAGTTCTGAATTGTGTGTGTTTTGAGTGGATTCATAAACATAACCTTACATTGTTTACAATCGTTTTTTCACTTTTTCCTTCAAGTTATTACTTAGCCCTATGTTCCTACAGTTTACAAATTTGTTTACACATAACTATTATTAGATTATCTTATTTTAATTTATGTGTTAGGTTATTTGATATAACAAATTTCCTAATACATTTCCAGTTCAAACCTTGTTTACAATTCCTAGGCTTTTACCAGAATTTAGTTTCAATTTTAACCTAACCAATCTTTTAATGAATTTTTGTTTAAATTTTGTATGAGTTATTTCTAATTTATTTTCCAATTCTTAAATAATATTATATAGCCCATTCCATAAATGTTACAATGTCCCCTAATTTAATTTAAACAAAAAAAAATAATCCTAATCTCTACATTACACATTCTTTACATTTTACAAGCTTGATTAAATATACATATTTTTTTTTTTTTTTTTTTAAATTAAATTTAAATTTACATTTATTTCCTACTTGTATATTTTATTTAATAACTACCTGAACACATTTTTATTGAGTACGTTATACCTCAACACTTTGGCTAACTTATTGTCCATTGTCTTTACCACTTTTATAATTGTCCACTTAAAAGTCATTTATACCTTCATCTGTCCACTTTCGTCCATTTATACTTAATTCTATAATACAATTTTATCTTAACTCTTTACCAATCAAATACTGAGCTGAAAACTTCAAGCTACTTGTCTTACATGGTTTATACTAGTTTAAAACTCGCATAATACTATTTCATTAATTTTATATGTTGTTATTTATTATTCTATTTACTATCTCTTTTTTCGCATCCTTCCAACTATTCATCATAAATTTTTTTTTTTTTTTAATTAAAATTAATTTGTCTTAACCTTGCCTCAACCTCACTTCAGTTATAAATCTATCAACTCTATCTGAACACAACTATATTAAATTTAACCCCAATTTCATATTACTATTATTTTATTATTATTATTATATATTTTTTTTTTTAAACTCTTTATTATACTATATACTTTGTTACATATATATATGACGGTAATTCACCTTACCTCCACTTATTAACGTAGACATTTATTTTATTTTAACATATTTTCGACGTTATTTATATATTTCATTTTATTTTCAAATTCCCCTTTTTCCAAATTATATTCCCCTTTTTATATTGTTATGCTCATCCAGTTCAATTATTTTCTTATATCATTTCAGTTTATTTTGTATGAAGTTTAACATCCAATATTTTTAAAGGTTGCAATTTCATATACTCTATTTGATCATATCTATAGTTCCTTCGATTACACTATCCCTATATCAACGAATATAAATTTTGTTTTAATACTTATTTATCAACGCAGATTCTCCCTTACAATACGACGAAGTTTAAATACACAATTACCATATTTTTATTTCAACGATGCTTTAATATTTATTATCATAGATTCATATTTCTTTTATAATATATAATATATACGACGAAGTTCCATTATTTATCAACGCAGATTCTTCCTTACAATACGACGAAGTTTAAATACACAATTACCATATTTTATTTATTACAACGATGCTTCAATATTTATTAACATAGATTCATATTTATTTTTATTCATTATTCGACGAAGTTTCCAATAAATTTTCGTAGATATAGTTACCATCCCTTAAAACTTATCTCCTGCTAACGTTTTCTTATACACATAATCACCTAGAGTTTATTCATATTGCTTCCTTTACCCATATTTAATATCTCCCTTCCTATTTTATTTAAATTTATATATTTTTTCTTTCTTTATTTTTTTTCAAGTGTTTGTTTAATTATTAAGTCATTTCTGGTCCATTGTCATTTCCGGTTTATTTGTTATCTATCCCTCCTACATTCGCTTCCTTCTCCTAATACTTTTATATCCTGAGTCATTCCTGTTGTTTCCATCTTATTATCCTTTGTTATTTTCCTTTCTCTCGACTTCTCCTTGATACATGTCATTTTACTGCCTGTGTCTATTAATGTCTGTAAACTTGTTTCCTCTATTTAATCTTTATTTCTGGGTTTCCTATGGTCTTAGTTTTCCGATTGACTGTGGGCACCATACTCTTTTCTTGTCCCCACGCCTGTCCTGGCCTTAACACCGTTTACATCTCCATTGTATCTTTCATCTGCTTCATACGTTCTATTTTCTGTGTTTCTCTCATATTTAAATTCAATTTCCCATTTTCCAAACTTGAGTTGTGCCTCCACATCCATTAACATATCCGTACCTCTGATAATTTTTCTCCATAAGCCTTGTACCACTAAGCCTTGAGACGGATATTTAACTCCTCCTCTTTCTCCTATTACCATTTTCATTTTATTAATCTTTTCAATTTTCTTATTAGTTGCGGTTTGAATTGTTAAGTTTTTTATTTGCAGTACCTCCATCTTTTCTACTTCCTTTCTTAATTTTAACTCTCCTAACTCTTCTGTGTTTTTCTTTGTTATATATTCGACTTTCTCTATCTCTTTTTTATTAATTTCTATCTCATCAGCTATTATTTCATTTGTTTCCTCAAAATTTTCCTTAATCTCCTCCTCTAATTCTCCATCTTTCTCCTCTAAGTCTCTTCTCTCATCCTCTACTACAGCATTATTCTCTGTCCTCCACTGTCGCCTCATATCCTCTATCATTCTCCTATTCTCTTCCTTTAGGCTTTCGAATTTCTTATCCAACCTACTCATTTCCAACCTACTTGAGGCAAATCCTCTGTTCATCTCTTCTCTCATCTCCTTATTTTCCTCCTTTATATTCTCATTTAATTCTTTTTTTATTTCGTCCATTTTTTTTAGACTCATTTCCATGAGAGATCTCATCATCTCCCTCAAATCTTCATTCTCATTATTTCCCTTTTTCTTTTGGGTTTGCATAGGTAGTCCCCTATCTTCCTCTACTTCAATGTTTCCTATTTGCATATCTGTGCCTTCCATTTTTATTTCTTTCATTTCCAAATTTGTCCCTTTTTCCTAGTCCCCTACAACTACCAACTCGCCTATATTTTTTCTTTTTTTAGCTGTAAGTAACTTATTATACAAACATAAATAATTTTTTATATATACTATAAACCTAGCCTTGATTCTATTCAACTCAGTGTTTAAATTTACAAAATTTTGTCTAAATCTATTTCCAGTTCAAATGGTTTTCATATAAAAAGTTCTAAATTAATTTTGATTCAAAATCCCTCTAAATAAAATTTTTTTTTTTTTTATTATAAGATATTTTATTTCTTATTAAAAACACAAACTCCTGAATAATTTATTCTTTATTATTATTTTTCTAATAATCGTACCCCACGTTGGTGTGCCAAATTATAACATTATTTTTTAAAGAGACGCAACTGGGTTTTACTATTTTATGAAGATATATTATTTCTATTTAATAACCAAAACCAAAAAACTACTCAAGAACAATTCAAAACTTTATTAGAACAATTTTATTTCAACATCTAACACAAAACAAAAAATTTTACAACTTACAAGTTTTTAACAAAATATACTATTTCTTATTTTCTTTTAATTTTTTAGTTACCACATTTTAATACCTTTGGCTAGTTTAAGATCTCTTGATATCTCGGGGTTATAGTATGGGCTATATTTTTAGAAATTCTTAGGTTAATTAAATAAATTTTGAACAAACAATATTAAATTTTGAAAATAAAAAAAAAGGCCAAACTATTTGAACTGGATTTATTCCTTACTATTAATTAACTATAAGATATCCTAATATACAAATTTAACTTCTCTACTATCTTAAAAGTCCACTAAAGTTATTTTTATAGCGCTATTTCTCAACTTAATAAATATCAAAATTTTGCTGGTCGCTTACGTAAATTCCCGTTTTCTCCAATTAAACAATTCACACACTTAAATCCGTTTTAGTTCTTTTAAATTATATTTTCACTGTATTAACTCTTTCAATTTTCTTATTCCTGTTTAATCTGGCCAAGTTTACTCACAAAACTGTATAATTTAGACGAACTCTTCCCAAAAAATAGAATTTTGACTGGTCCTGGCAGGTCCCATCTTGTAAGCGTCACCCACGCCATCCCAACTCAACTACTAACTACGCGTCCTTTTTTTTCTAAAATTGTTTAAATATGGCCGCCTTTCTTCTCCAAAAAACACATGTTGCCTGTAATCTAGTTTGTTTTCTTTTTCTTCACTACAATCGATTGTCACACTGACCTACATCTGTTTCACAGCTGACATACCAACAAGTTTGTTTTCACCAATTTTTATTTCGTTAAACTTTGGTTGAAACCTGATTGAAACTTACTGTTTCAATTTCCTATCGTCAACAAACCTTCCAGTGTTTATTTTATTAATATTATTAGTGTGTGAAGTGTCTTTGTGTTTTACTTTTGAAATAGTTCTGAATTGTGTGTGTTTTGAGTGGATTCATAAACATAACCTTACATTGTTTACAATCGTTTTTTCACTTTTTCCTTCAAGTTATTACTTAGCCCTATGTTCCTACAGTTTACAAATTTGTTTACACATAACTATTATTAGATTATCTTATTTTAATTTATGTGTTAGGTTATTTGATATAACAAATTTCCTAATACATTTCCAGTTCAAACCTTGTTTACAATTCCTAGGCTTTTACCAGAATTTAGTTTCAATTTTAACCTAACCAATCTTTTAATGAATTTTTGTTTAAATTTTGTATGAGTTATTTCTAATTTATTTTCCAATTCTTAAATAATATTATATAGCCCATTCCATAAATGTTACAATATATATATATATATATATATATATATATATATATATATATATTACTGTATTAAAACTTTATTGTGTTGATTGTAAACCATTTCAATACTGTATGTAAAGAAAACAAATTTTGTGTTTAATATGTTTATAGTTTAATGGCTGGTAAAAAGTAATTATACTTTTTTTAAACTAAACTTTTGCCCATACAGTATTTAAATATAAAACAATATTCCAAATAAAAGTTTTAATTAATCAAATGGCTGTGAATTCTTATATCTCTTACATGTCTATATTTTATTAGTAGGGTATAAGTAACAATATCTACAACACAGTATCATGAATTTTCAAACTCAATAAATATATAAATAATATTCGAGCTGGCTTGTGAGTGAAAGTTATAATTAAAGAATAAAAATATGGTACAACTCACAAATATACAATTTTTTATCTCATACGCGTTTCAACGACTAATTTGTCGTCATCCTCAGTGAAAATACACAAATCAAATTAACTAATATATATATATATATATATATATTAAACATAACCTATAAAGTTTTAACAAAAGTCCTTTTTGTTTTAATTTTGTTAAAACTTTATAGGTTATGTTTAATATATATATATTAGTTAATTTGATTTGTGTATTTTCACTGAGGATGACGACAAATTAGTCGTTGAAACGCGTATGAAATAAAAAATTGTATATTTGTGAGTTGTACCATATTTTTATTCTTTAATTATATCAATAAATATAATTTAGGTTAACATCAGAAATTTAATTTTTAATCCAAACAGTATGGCTATTTGAAAACAGTAACAAAAAGTTGTTTGTGTAAGTGGTGAGTTTTTTAGATCTGAAAATAATATTACTGTTGACTTTATAACATCTTCATATTGGAAATATTTAATTGTGGTCAACATATTCGGTAGTTAAGGATTGCGTCTGACTTATTTCCTTAAAGTGAGTTACAATTGATCGAACTATATCTGAAAATTTTATATTTGTAACAGATTGTATTGTTTTTCTGAATGTATTTATTAGTGTTAAAATTTAACTACATTTAAATGGATAAAATCAGTTTATAATTTTAATATGTCAAAATATAATAATAATATATAATAATACTAGTGTATAATGATGTGTAGACATTATGTGTTATCTCTTAACCTAACAACTCCAAGCAGAAGATACTGATGAAGATCGAAAACGTTGTGTCTCAGTAAGTTTATACAAATTTACAAAATATGAAGTTCGGATAGTCATAAACTAATGTTAAAGTGATTAATTAAGTTTTACCGAACGTAATGGACTACAAAATTCAAGAGAAACAAATAGATTGCTTAAGCTTCAATGGCTAGTTTTTTGTATCAATCTCTTTTTATTGTCAGTTTTCTTTCTAAAAGATGGCTTATAGAATTATCTATAGTATATATACATAAATAAAAAATTTGTTCTCTTCAGCAACTTTGGACTATCAATTACTAAACACAAAATAATTAAAACTCAATAACCGGTAATTAATTAATTTTCCATAATACTTGATGTACATTCCAGTTGCAAGTTAACCATCTCCAGAAGTAATAGAACTTCTTTTGTGTTTATATCCATAAAGTTAAAAAAACTTGTACAATTTTTAAACAAGTTTATTTTCAACATGGATGTATAGATTAACTATTACGCTTGGGTTCCTCTAAATTACAAATCGTATACCACTTTAGCTGCATGCAATGCTATAATTATCAATTGACTTAGGGGTAAAAAATATTGTGAAATGTAATTTGGTTTAATTCATCTTTATTAAGATTATTAACATAATATGTAATAATCAATATTAACAATAATTTTAAATGGCAAAATGAATTCAGATTCAGTCAAATTTATGTATTGTTGTTATTACTACTTAATTTATGTAACACTTGCTTAATTTCATTTGGTCGCACAACCTAATGTAACACCATTGGTTGTGAAGAGCACTTTAGTTTTTTTTTTCATTAAATATTTTTTAATTACATTAATAAATGAAGTGCTTTTTGGGGTTGCTTTAGTTCTTAATGAACAATGAAAATAATTGAAAGAATAATTCTGCTCTCATATTTCAAACATTATAATTTACTCAAAACAATTTTCACAATTTTGGTGATCTGGATACACCTAATAGTTGCATTTAGCACATATCTTACTGATTGTTTCATGCTCAACTACAAAAAATAAAACATAGTCCTGTGAACACTGTTATTAGTGGAGCTGTTTGATATTCTTCTTTAATTTTCAACAAAAGTTTACATCTCTGTTTAATTTCTTTTGATATATTTTCCAGTTTTAAACATTAGTATATTGCTGATTTTATCAACTAAAAAGCCAAATCCTTGCAACTTATATACACATTGTTTTTGTTTGCTTATAAATGATTTGAAGATATACAGCTGATACATTCAGAATATCGAAAAAAATGTCTAAGAGGCCATTCCCAGGAATTTATGGAAATATCATATTGCTTACACATCTTATCCAATATAACTACTCAACGTTTTGTGTTGTTGTAATTCGTAACAATGCATGGCTCCTTATCATCCCCAGTGCCAAGCATCAATGAATATAGTATAATACATTATCAGAATAGTATATACACCCTTCTTCTTGTTTGGAAAATATCATAGAAGACAAATATTTTCTTGTAACCCCAGAAAAGCTTGTTTTTGTACCCTATGTTTACCTGTCAGAAAGCATTCCAGGATCTTTGGTTTTTTTTTTTTTGTAAGAGTTCCAACTTATACTAACGATTGTTTTTTCAAGAGTCTCTTTACCAGAGGAACTGATGTAAATAAATTTGTTGCTTTGCGCTGTTACCCAACAACTAGTTGTACAAGTCCGCATATAAGATCTTTGTTTTCATGCTGACTTAAAACGAACCATGTGACTGTTTCCTAACAAATACTTCAAACTTGGCAGTATAATAGTAGGTAGCAGCAGCCAAGAGATAAGCAAACGTTATTCTTATTGCCAGATGCACTTAATTGTTAGAGCACAATAATGGTTTGAGCGACCAATACACTGTTGAAGAAAGATACCACAAACTTAAAAAATACTGTACTTTTTTATTGAAAGATGAATATAGTTTTTGTATTATTCTAGTTTCTCAAAATGGTTAAAATTCTGTTGACCAATAAAATTTGTATCTACATAAAGTGTTAAATAACTTTTGTTTCAAATTCAAAACATTGAATTGTTTACAAAATTTATTTCATTACTTTAAAGGAAGTAAATTAATAAAATAACTGTTTTTTTAAATATATTTTACAAATTTAATTTTCAAAAAATTAAATATTATTATTAAACATGATTTACTTAAGCTCAATTCCTTTATAGAATAGTGTTGCTATTAAAGGCTAGACAAATATTTCTTAAAAGAAGCTAAAGTTATAGAATTTTTTTTTTCATAACAATATTAAAAATTGCAATTTGTAAATATAAATGATAAAGATCATTTGGCTTTTTAATTTTGAGGTAAGAGAAACTTATTTTGCATATCGAATTCCCAATCTGGAATGAAAAATAAGGTGACATTTTTTTATTCTATTTTAACCTTAATTTTTGTTTCAATTGCAAAAGTTCTTCAGCTAATGCGCAAGTTTAGCATGTCTTATCATTAGGTGTCATACTGACCTAATGACTACTCAGTAGCAATTAGAATTATCGGTTCAATTATTTCAGAGAAAGAGTACCAATGTCATCCACCTAGTAATAGTTTTAATATTCAAACTAAAAGTAGGTTTAAGAAAATTTGTTTCTATACAATATTTACCAAATTTAAGTATATTTTATACCTCCCTTTTTTAGAATCCTTAAAATTAGTTTTTAAAATAAATAACAAATATAAGAAACTTAGTAACATCTTGATATTCTATTTTAGTGTGTATAAGTCGGCTAGATAGCCATATATTTATAATTAGCAATGAATTTAATATAGGGTCAGGTTAGTATTCATTTTAATGTCTTATAGTAAATTCAAATATGCTTACTGCAAATCTATTTTGAAACAAACTGTTTTCTGTTTCTTCCACGTATTAATAAAACGTTTTTGACAATTTGTTTTAGGAATCTTTACGAACTTGTCGAACAGTACAATTACATCTCTTAAAAAATATCAATGTCCCCGTTGCTGTCGATTATATTCACAGAATTTCAGCATGATGAGGCACCTCAGATTGGAATGTGGAGTGGAACCTCAGTTTAAGTGCCCTATTTGTGCTTTTGTATCACATAGAAAGGGAAATATCAATAGACATGTTTTTACTGTGCACAGATTAGATGTTGCTAATTTGACTAAT
This sequence comes from Prosapia bicincta, assembly GCA_036971475.1. Classification (NCBI taxonomy): domain Eukaryota; kingdom Metazoa; phylum Arthropoda; class Insecta; order Hemiptera; family Cercopidae; genus Prosapia; species Prosapia bicincta. The sequence goes on from JBAIZL010000001.1 coordinate 9,071,559, forward strand.
AGTTTAAATAAACTAACATAAAGTGTACTGCAAACAACCTATGGTATGAATTTATTTCTTATTGCTTTTTTCTGTTATTATTTGTGGAACTTGTTGCAAACGTGTTTTTTCTTAAGTCATTCTTTCCTACAAATTTAACTAATAAAAATATAGTGTAATTACAAAAGTGCCATGTTGAAAATACAATGAAAATATCACTTTTATTTGCAAATGCCCATGGTAAGGTAAAGTTGTCAGCGTGTTTCCCTTCTGGTTGTTTGTTATACTGCCTACACATGCAGAGCAACAGGTGTTTATACAGGATTTTATTGTCTCTCCTCTTGGAAGCCCAGAAAGACATTTATATTGAAAAATTTCTCTTTGTTATCTTGATACCTTTCAATAAGATATCTAACGCACTAGAACATAAAACAAGTTGGGTCGTTTTAGTAAAAACATAAGTGAGCTACCTTGAACACAAAGTCTATTGTGTGTGTACTGTTTACAGGATTTTTTCTCTTCTTTTCTACTAATATTTTCATAAATATTGTTTTTCTGATTTTCTTTAGTAATTTATTTTACATATACAAATCACACTCACTTTTTGAACAACAGATAGAGAGATGTTTTGTTCTAAAATTTTTCTGTAGCAGTTGTTTCCAATCGGTTGAAGTACAAATAAGTAAACTATATTTACAATAGTAAACTATTAAAAAAAAATTATTACTTTTTCAATTAGTATTTTATATATATATATATATATATATATATATATATATATATATATATATATATAAATTCCTCTTCAATAGGTTTCTTTCTTTTTTTTAAGACAGTGGGCACTCTTCTGAATTTATTATAAAACCTTTGATTATCATCTTTTCTAAAATGAAATTTGTATAAGTATTATTTTTATCGTATGTAATCAAAACTAAGTATTTATTTCAACTTCTGTAATTGTTGTTTGGTAAATCTTTATACATAATGAATTTAACTGCTACCTAAAATTATTACCATGCTAAATGTTTGAATCAAGCGGTTTAAAATGCTCTAGCCTACCAAAAATTTATTCTTGTTTTTGTTGACATGGTTAACATAATAACTTTTTTCCAACGCTTATAAAAAACTATCAAACACTTAAAAGATGCTCTTTTTCATGTTTTTCATTTGCAAATTGTATGTTTTTAGGTGATTTAATCATGTTGAACTGTCAGAAATACCAATGTCCTCGATGCATGAAGATGTATTCACAAAGGTCCAGCATGACCCGTCACCTTCGTCTTGAGTGTGGAGTGGATCCCCAATTTAGATGTCCGTACTGTTCATTTGTTTCACATAGGAAAGGCAATATTAACCGCCATGTTTACATGAAACATACTTCTTCACAATAACATAAATGCTAAACTTTACTAGGACACTTTTCTAATAAAATAAGTGATTGTGATATAATTTAAGCACACTGACAAACAGGATATTATTGAAGTGTTGTGAAGTTCTGTCTATACAGTGTTCACAACAGTAATTAAGTATTAAAAGTTCATTACTTGCAATTTGATAATAAACACTTTCCTGCCATCTCTGTATTGCAATAATGTATATATAAATTGTAATTTTAAAGCTATTATTTTAAAATACATATCTACTTATTATAACTTATGTCTTTTTATTGAAATATTTTCCACTCTTTGTTTGATTACTGAGTTCATATTTCTAAACTTTTATGAAGTGTTATAACTTTAAGCACTGAAATGGAATTGAAGATAAATGAGAAAGAATCAATTAGGTTCTACTAATTTATATTATAGAGTTAATAATTTTTGTGATTTATTTTCAGATTCATCGTTGGTGCAATTTATATAATTTTTATTTAATTCTTCAGTGGTCATGAAAATCATGATTTTATGATTAGTGCATTTTTTTGCTTCTACTAGTAGTGGACAATATCCTCCATCTGACCTTTCCACTTACCTTTCTCCATTAATAGCAGCACTTACTTTTCCATATTTTCCACAGTGCAATCTCTGTTTATGTATGGTCTCTATAAAGTATCATTATTTGTTCCAGTCATATTTGTGTGTACTAAATCTGTGTTTTGACAATCAGCTACTTTTATTTTTTAAGTTTCTATATATAATATCGTAGTATACTTATTTTAAAAGGGTTAGAATGTAACTTTTAACCTAGTTTATAAGCATCTAAAAAGATTATAATTGGTGTTAGTAACACAGATTTAAGTCACACTGAGGATGGTTGTCACTGTGCCTAAAAAGAAAACTTTCAATAAGAATAGGAACTCCACCTTCTGATCATGATACATATTGGTTGACCAACCTAACTGGTATTTACAATCCCAAAAAGCACATTCTCTTAGTTTAAATTTAATACTTGATTTTCACATTATCCTGAATTTAAAAATAGATTTTTTAGTTATTTGAATGTCAGAAAATGCTATAGAAAATTGTCACATACACTGTCATATTCATGAAAAGAAAAACTTTATATAAGACAGAAATGCAAAACCTAAATACATGTAGAGGTCTAGGCCGCAATTTATTGAATGTATCAGGTTTTTCAAATGTATATTAAGTGTAATAATATGAAATCCATATATATACATATATTGTATTTGTTGATTCCATCTTCATGTAAGCTACTAGTTTTCAACTAAAAACACTTGTTAATTGTTACACTTCTCTATAGTAGGACTTTCTTTATATTGTCGAGGACTGCCGTTTCGGGGATGTGTTCCATTGTCATACTTTTTAGCAGTATTTTATAATTTTCTAGCATAAAGTAACAACATATAAACATTTAAAGAAACTTGCTTTTGAACACAATTTTTATTTTTATACCATAAAACTGTGGTTTTTTGCAATTGACAGTTTTGTATACTGTGTAATTTAACATGTCAAATTAATTGTGTTGTTTTAAAAAATTATTATTACTCACTTAACAGTAAGTTTTTTTTTCTATTTAAAGCATAAATAAGTATCCAGTACTATCACAAATTCAGTAACATATACAGTATAAACTCTAATCCCAAAATGTTTGTAAAATGTTATTGATGTAAAATTTAAAAAATTGTCCTTGAATATATTTTTTTCATTTCTCTTAGTATTTTAAGTTACACTTTTACAATTTCAAAACAAAAATATTGCCATTGTTTATCTAATTCAGTTATATTATTACAGGCCTGAATAAATTAACAGCAGATGATTATGTAGTTATAGACAGTTTAAGTGGACAAAAGAAACACCAGTGTCCTAGATGTCTACGTCTTTATTCACATCTTCATAGCATGACCCGACATTTAAGATTAGAGTGTGGTGTACCACCACAGTTTAAATGCTCTTATTGTGACTTTCAATCCACTCGGAAGGGCTCAATAAATGCTCATATTGCTGTTAAACATGGTGAGTGTGTACAGTAATATACATATACTATAAAAAACATTCACATAATATATATTATTTTATACCAATGATATCACTTGGCAAAAAAACCACTACTTACTGACATTTTTCAGCAGATGTGTTTCACACTAGATCAGTGCATTGTTCAATACCGTGAGTCACGAATAAGATGCTTGGTGTGGTGTTGTATTATTGTGAGTCTGTAGTGTTTTGGGGATCTGTAATGTGTCATTGTTAATAGAATGGTTGTTAAATATGAGTTGGAATATAGTGTTTAATTGTGAGTGCGTTTTATCATTTAGAATATATTGTGGTTGGTTTTGTGATATTGTTTTATTTTGAAGTTTTCTGTTGTGTTTATTTTACTGCTTCTTTGATGAAATGTAGAATTTCTAGATGTGTGTCAGTGTCGATGTACGTGTCTAACATGTTCTGTCTATATGCACTGAAATTTTATTTGTGTTGTGTGTTTTTTATGTTTATTATATTACACACACCTGAGCAACAGTCTTGTCTGAGAATCACAGCACTGAATAATGAACTTGATTTAGTGTGAAACGCAACTACTGAAAAATATAATAAGAGGGGGTTTTTTGCCAAGTGATATCAATAACTATAAATTATATAAACCCTCAAGATCTATAACCAAAAACTGAATTTTTTTACTATGGCAAGCAACATGTTTTTTTTCAGTTATAATTTATACTTTAATGTACTTAAACAAGAATCTTACTTCATATATTTTATTAGTCAATTTTCAAGAGCTATACTATAGTGCTTTGTTTTTGATAATTAGGAGACTGTCTAAAGAGAAAAAATCAATCTCTTAATGCTAAAAAAACAAAAGCACCATAGTACAGCTCTCAAAATTCGATTGACTAAAAGTATCAAATAAGATTCTTGTTAAACTACATATTATATATATATACTTTTGGTCAAGTGACCGAAAGGCGCCTCATCACACAAGGTAAATTCATTCTACTTAATGGTGGATAAAATTACTTACAATAATAATATATTAACTTCATAAAGTCAGTGCAACGGAAAAACAATGGATATATATATATATATATATATATATATATATATATATATATATATAGGTATGTGTGTGTGTGTGTGTGTGTGTGTATACCTATCACCTATTTATGATGATCAAATGATAATTTTTTTTTAAGTATGCTTAATTTTTTTTTTTTTTTGCAAAATATCCACAACCCACCTGATCTGAAGTTTTTTACTTCAATTTCTTTTGTAACTAATTAAAGACATTAAGTTGTATAATGTTAACTCATGTTTACATTACATTATTGATGTAATGTAAAATAATTCGTTACATAATACATTACAATAATGGTTGTAAAAGCATCTGCGAAAAAATCGATTTAAGATATTAATACTCGTCTAAAAGACACAGACTGCAAAACTATGGCTGGTATAAACCGAAATGGTAACAAAAAGCACGCTTTTTATATATAAGTAATTCATGAGAAGCATTGCCTCAATTACTTTTTAACCAAGCAAACAAAACGTATTCCCAGAGTGATAAATATGTTTTGTAGAATTTTTAAAAGTATAAATATTAACAAAACAATTGTAATAGTAACATAAGTTTTATTTTATGTTTGCAGTGAATTTCCTAAAGGATACATCTTCATTGCCGAAACACACTTGTAAACGATGTCATAAATCCTTCCCATACAAGCTACCTTTTATTCGACACTTACAAGAATGTCGCAGTTGTCCACAATAACCAAATTCGTAATGAAGCTGCCAACTTCAACAGACATATTGGATCATTTAATTTGACATCTTCAGAAGAACTTTTTTATCTGTATAAATTTAATTGTTTTTGTTTTCGGTATCAGAATATAACGTCTGAAAAAATAATTTTTAAACAGATACATTTTTAATTTAAACAAACTAAAAAAATATAGCTAAATCTCTCATGATAAACTATTTAATTTGATGCATATCTTGGGTGTTGTTCTTTTAATACATGTTTGGGTTTTTATTTTAATTATATTGTTGGCTAAATTAATTATAGTCAACTAACTAAAACATATTTAAGTAATAGGTAAGCTTATTACGCACATCTTATCATTTTATTTTAAGTACAATGAAATTAATGACTACTTGTTTAATACTACCGAAAGTTAAAACTAACAGTTAAAGAATTATTTAGTTTTTTAAAAGCTGATATGTTATAGCAAATATAACTCTTTCTTGTCAATGTGAATGTGTCTTTCTTTTGTAGAACCTTTATAAGTATAAACAATGGTACATTGTAGAACTTGATGATTTCAATGGCATTAATTATTTATTTACCAATCAAAAGTCAAAGATTTTTAGTAAATTAAGGAAATGTTTTATTTATTTATTTTTATTTTATTTTATTTTTTTATTTTGAAATTATAAGCTCAAATGTACAAACACTATCTCTGTTTTACTTTTACTTCTCAGCAATTTTAGGTTTTCTTTATGGAAACTTAACAAAATCACAGTTTTGTATAGATATAATGGCACTGTGTTTCTAAAGTTGAAGTAAACTCAGAATAAAACTTGAAATATTGCGATAAAATTTGCTTAGTTTTAATAATAATTTTTCTGCTAATAATAAAAATAATAAAAACCCCATTCAAATTCTCAGTATCAAATAAAGGTAGTTTAATCTCGAATAATTTAACAAAAATTATTATTTTACCAACAATCGAAGTAGTATCCAATAGTTAAATATTGTTTAATACAATTCTGAAAAAGCAATATTTTTTAATCTACATTTGGCATTATTTGCAGAAAACCTAAACTTACAGCATTCTGATTCTCCAAAACACCAATGTTCCCAGTGTTTTAAGGTATATTCACGATTTCACAGCTTGATGAGACACCTGCGAATGGAATGTGGTCTTCCTCCTCAGTTCCAATGCCCTCACTGCTCCTATGTTTCACACAGAAAGGGAAACATTCAATCTCATGTAATCGCAAAACATGGTAGGTTGAAAATAATATTCAGATGAAAAGTTTTATGTACAACAAAAGTTGTTTTCTGAAATAAATTTTCAGACAGCATTAATATTTTTAATTATTAAAATTTATATATTTTGTGTTACTATAAGTTATAATTTTACAATTATACAAGAAGTACAAGGAAGGTTAGATCAAATTAAGTTAAGTATAAGGAAGTAGTTATAATTACCTCTTTTACTGATTAGAAGAGAAAATGTTTTATTTCATGTACTTAGTTATTCCTATTCTGAAGTACCTACTCTGAGAAAAATTTACCCGTATCCAAGAAACATGTCTACCTGTCATCCCTAAACAACTGCCTATCATATAAAATATTATAAGAAATTTGAAAGCTCGTAAACTTTTTTTTCAAAATAATATTCATTCCTCTACATGAAAATTAAATTAGTGTTTAACTAAATCAAACATAAAATCTGTGGATAAGTACTAGGCATATTTCAATGTTACTGACAGGTGAGTCAATGTAGCATGACTTATAATATCTAGGATTAGGCAGAAGAGAATACTAAATAGGAATATCTCTTAAAAAGTATAGTACATACAAGGCTTGAAGAAAAGATTGATGGCACGACAAAATAAAGATTATTTAAAAGCACACCTGAAAGCAAAAAATCTAATTATACATATCATATATTACTCACTTTACTTTTGACAATGATCATCTTAACAACGAAACAACCAAGGTACACTGGTCAAAATATGACCCTGCCCTACATTATCTGTTTTACCTCAGGCACCTGTGACCTGTTAGGCAGGGTCTGCTTGAAGAACGAAACCCTAGTTGCATTTTTTAAAACCAATTCTTTCTTTGTGATAGCTCAAATTACTTACAAATTCACAATTCTTTTACAACAGTTTCCTATGTATCAAAAATTGTATTAAAATTTAATCAAATTTTAAGTTGGTAAAACAAAAAAAAATGTTTTATAATTTGGTCTTACAGGAATTTGGATTATTAAATTTAATCTAGCCTTTAACTAAGTTTGAACTAAATTTAAATATCAATAACTTTAAAAAATTTCTTTGTTAACTTTCGATTTTTCTAAATTAAATTACGAAAAATATACAAATTAAAAACTATCACAGTTGAGTTTAAAGATATATGTATATATATATATATATATATATATATATATATATATATATATATATATATATATATATATATATATATATTAAATATTAAATATGGTGATATGTTTTCTTGTAATATAGTAAATAAATTAAAAATATTTCAAAAATATGATAATAAAATATGATATTAAAATAATAATACAGTAAGAATAAATATGTATTAAAAGTATTCTTGTTTTTGAAATATTTTTAATTTATGAATTTTATATATATATATATATATATATATATATATATATATATATATATATATACATATATATATTTATAGGTTAGTTTTGGTTAGTAAAGATTATTTAGATTTTTTGGACTAGGAGACTGACAGACTTACCTTGGTAAGAGTCCACTCTGTAGTCTTGAAATAGAAACACATAAAAGCACTTAAACAATGATATATTTCAACCACACAGTGTTTTCCTTCGATCGACAAAGACCACTGTGTGGTTGAAATATATCATTGTTTAAGTGCTTTTATGTGTTTCTATTTCAAGACTACAGAGTGGACTCTTACCAAGGTAAATCTGTCAGTCTCCTAGTCCAAAAAATCTATATATATATATATATATATATATATATATATATGTCACGTTGTCCATGATTTTTCCGTTGCACTGACTTTATGAAGTTATTATTATTAATTGTAAACAATTTTTTCCACTACTAAGTGCAATAATTTTACCTTATGTGATGAAGCACTTAAAAAATTAATTCAGTGATTCAACAATGGTCACGTGACCGAAAGGTGCCTCATCACATACGGTAAAATTATTGCACTTAGCAGTGGAAAATATTATTTACAATTTATAATACACAATATCAAGAGCACAGTGGTACAATATATTACAATAAAAATATTGAAAAGAACCCCAATACCACAAAAATAATCAAAAATAACAAATAAGACAAGTTACTTAAGATTAAACCCTTATGTACATTTCGATGACCATGTCATCATCATCAGAGGGTCTTGTTACAAAACACAATCTAGCACACAAGAAGTTACAAACTAGAATGATACCAATCGTTCTCCGCGGTCGCTATATATAGGCATGAGGTAAGCTCCGCCCCCTCTCCGCCCTCGACCGACAAATAACGATCGGCCATCAGGAACCAAATAGGTTATGTCAAAAATTACATTATAATAATACATATGTAATAAAAACTACAGCGATAACAATTAATAAACTAAAAGTAATTAGATTAAAACATCGTAATTTGAAGAAAGCTATTTAAGTAAAGTATAGTAAGGAATAGAAGGTGAGTAAGGAATAGGTCCTTTATCTGCATTCATTAATTTACAATTTGATTTGACTATAAAAACACTTTCATAACTATTAAGTAACTTTTTTGAGTTTATACATTTAGCTAAAATAACATTTTTATCTAAATCATGCTGATTACTAAGGACATGTTCTGCTACACTTGATTTTTCAGGTCTTTCATATTTAATATGGGCAAGATGTTCTTTAAATCTGGTTACAATTTTTCTTTTAGTTTGACCTATATACATCTCGTTACAAGTACTACAAATTATCTTATAAATACCTGATTTTTCCAACATTGGAATTTTATCTTTCGGGTTACACAATAAATGCTTGAGTTTATTTTGAGTTTTATAGGCTATCTTAACATTTACCTTTTTAAAAATAGAGTCTAACCCTTTTGTTAAAATATTATCGAAAGGTAAACTAATAAAAGTACATTTTTTAACTTCTTTTTGAAGAGTGGTAGTTGTGTTCAAAACATATTTTAATCTTTGTTTTCTAACAATATTATCTATAATTTTGGTATCAAAATCGTTATATCTAGCCATTCCTTTGATATACAGTACAGTCTCACTAATCCGGACTTGATGGGACCGGACCCTGTCCGGATCAACGAAAGTCCGGATTAGACGGAAAAAGCCAAACAAATGCATACAATATGTGTTTTAGGCGGGGAAACATATTGAAATTGTAGTTTTAGTGAAATTGAGGCCTAAATATAGCTATACAGTACAGTATTTCATAGCTTATTTAGCAAAAAATCCTGTAATTGTAACAGAAAAGGTATGACATAAATAAATTTCAAAGCATCTTTCTCGTTGAATAAATGTATTGACATAAAGTTATTTACACTATACTGTATAAACGCACAAAAAACTGAAACAAAAATGAAACTGAAACAAAAATAAACTTTAAAAAACTTAGTGAAAAAAGTCCGTAATGTTATTTTGTTTTAACTATGAATGACGTCGTTTTACAGTGCGATCTCGTAAGCGTTTCAAGGTCAGTAGCTCCGCAGTTGACGTATCAGTTTGTTTCTCAAAGTAAGTCATCAACCCCTCCAGCATTGCAGCCGTCCCATCATGAGTTGGACTGTCCGGCTCGTCTGTGTAGTCTTCCTCTTTCGAGCTGTCATTTTCTGCGTTTGCAGTGCACACCGCGACGATTGAGCACTTGATAACCAATGTCATTATCACTGATAATCCACTCGGAAATATCAGTTTCTTTCAACTCGACCCAACCCTCCAATTGTTGACAAATCTGAACAAATTCCGCGTCATCATTAGTAGGTTGACTGTCGAATTTTTCACTTTCCTGTGGCATATCAGACCACAATTTTTCCAGTTTTTTTGGAGTGTAGACGGTTGAATTTCCTCCCATGATACTGCAGCCATATAAATGACATCCTTTATAGTCACTGTTTTAAGAATTTCAATAAATTGTGTAGCTGGATCTGCTTCTTGTTGTTACAAAAGCGATAAAATTAACTTTTTCCTATATTGCCGTTTTATCGCCTCCATCACGCCTTGCTCCGTCGGCTGAATGAGAGCCGTGACGTTAGGAGGAAGAAATTTAACAAAAATGTCACCATGAACCAATTCTTCATTTGGGTGGCATGGCGCATTATCAATGAGTAAAACCGCTTTTTGAGGGAGTTTTTTCTCTTTTAAAAACTTTTCTGTTGTTGGAACAAAGTTTTCAAAATACCAGTCCTTAAAAATTTGACTGTTCACCCACGCTGATTTTTGGAACTTGTATTGAACCGGTAGAACACTTAAATTTACATTTTTAAAAACACTAGGTTTTGCGGATTTCCCTATCACCAAAAGTGGATATTTTAGATCGCCAGAAGCATTACTGCAGGGCAGCAAAGTCATACGTTCTTTCTTAACTTTATGGCCTTTGCTACTGTATCTAATTTGGAAGCTAAAGTTTTTTTTGGGAACATTTTATAATTTAATCCGGTCTCGTCAGCGTTGAACACCTAACAAGGTTGTAAGTTTTCATCTCTGAGAAACTTGCCAAATTTGTCTTTGAATTTTTCACTGGCATCACTGTCACCTGACAAAATTTCACCACTTATTCCGAGTTGACGGATGCCGTGTCGTTCCTACCACCGTGACAGCCAATCCACACTGGCAGTAAAATGTGTGGGTTTTAACTTTTCATTCAGTTTCAACGCGATCGTTTGCAAATTTACACCCGATAATAGAACACCCTGTTCCCGTTGTTGGCAAAAGCAAACATACAAAGCATAAACTAAGGTTTCATTTTTTGGTTTTTTAAAGTGCTTTTGCCGCCTAAACTGTCTTTACTAACCATTTTTGCAAAAAATTTTAAATTTCCTGTCGCTTTTTCTCCAATCGGAAACAGTTTGTTTTCCCACGCCTAACTCTTGCAATTTTAGTAAGCGATTCAACCCCATCAATACGAAATAAAGCTTGGAGTTTTTATTCCATTGTCACTGTCACTGACTTACGTTTATTCGCCATTTTCACTGAACACTGAACGAGACGTAAATAAAAAACACAGATCAATATCGCACTAGAATTAAATGACAACTGAGCAGAAATCTTGCGAGAAGCAGTAAAGGTGGCATCCGTCCGACAACACAACTGACCTGACGTCCTTTATCTTTCGTTTATCGCAAGATGTCTCTGATACTTTAATAGGCAAAAGAAACAAATAATATGGTAAATTCATATTTTAATGAATAAATTATATTATTTGTCTATTAGAGTAGGAAACCCCCTTTAAAAAATAACAAATATAGACGTATAAAAATAAATATTTTTGTGAACGGCAGACTGATTGTGCACTGTAAAATACTATAACTAAACAAAACTTTGGGCCGTCCGGATTAGCCGGATGTCCGGATTACCGGAGACCGGATTAGCGAGACTGTACTGTAATTAATTTCCTTATAAAAACGTCTAGGACTAAGTGGTACATTGATAGCTCTGTTAACCAAACTGTTAAATGCTGCTATTTTATGTGTATAACAATGGTTGGAACTATTTAAAATATATCTGTTATTGTTAGTAGGTTTCCTGTAAATATCAAATTCAATTTTTTCATGATTTTTAATACACAGAATATCTAAAAATGGTAAACGATTATTAGTTTCTAATTCATAAATAAACTTAATAGAACTATGTATACCATTAAGTTGGTTTACAAAAACATCAACATTACATTTACTGCTATCAAAGATCGCAAAACATCGTCAACATATCTTAACCAAATCCTAGGAAAATAAGTAATACTATTCTTTAAGTTTTCTTCGAATCTGCTCATAAAAAGCTCAGCAATGAAAGGAGACAAACTGTTACCCATAGCAGTTCCATCACATTGTTTTTAAAATTCATTATTAAATTTAAAGAAATTTTGGTACATACATATTTCAGTTAATTTGACATATTCGTTTATTTTAATAGGTTCGATGTTGTTTTCTTTTAAAAAATCTTCAACAAACAATATAGTTTCTTTAACAGGAATGCTAGGAAACAACGAACTTACATCAAAAGATACCATAATATCAGTACTACTAAGTTTTATATTCTTAACCTTGTTGACAAATTCTATGTTATTTTTAATAGGAAACATACCACGTTTTTCTTTTAAAGAAGTAAATTTATAGGCTAACCATTTTGATAAAAGGTAGGTTGGGGAATCAATCCCAGAAACTATAGGTCTCATTGCTTTCCCTTCCTTGTGGATTTTTGGAAGGCAATATAACCTAGGTATAACAGGATTAGAAATTTTAAAATTATAAATATCTTTCTTAGGAATGACTAAACTACAATTCTTAATAGTATCGTTTGTAACTTGAACAAACTTATTTAGTGGGTTTTTAACAATTTTCTGATAAGGGCCTTCTTCTAACATTTTAGTTACTCTATTGACATAATCGTTCTTATCTAAAACTACAATTGTATTACCCTTATCAGCTTTTAAATAATAACAATCTTTGTTACAAAGACCTTTAACTAACTCAAAATTATTTTTAACATTAGCCGGTTTATTGGCCATACGAATATTATTTTCCTTTTTAATTTTACAGGCGTTTCTTATGTAATTTTTATCTGACTCTTTTAAATTAGAAATACTACTTTCTATAGTAGCTACTATATCAACTACAGTTTTGTTAGTGTAATTACAATGTGCAAAATTTAACCCTTTACTTAATAAATTAATTTCTTCTCTATTAAAAGTTACTTAATAGTTATGAAAGTGTTTTTATAGTCAAATCAAATTGTAAATTAATGAATGCAGATAAAGGACCTATTCCTTACTCACCATTATATACTTTACTTAAATAGCTTTCTTCAAATTACGATGTTTTAATCTAATTACTTTTAGTTTATTAATTGTTATCGCTGTAGTTTTTATTACATATGTATTATTATAATGTAATTTTTGACATAACCTATTTGGTTCCTGATGGCCGATCGTTATTTGTCGGTCGAGGGCGGAGAGGGGGCGGAGCTTACCTCATGCCTATATATAGCGACCGCGGAGAACGATTGGTATCATTCTAGTTTGTAACTTCTTGTGTGCTAGATTGTGTTTTGTAACAAGACCCTCTGATGATGATGACATGGTCATCGAAATGTACATAAGGGTTTAATCTTAAGTAACTTGTCTTATTTGTTATTTTTGATTATTTTTGTGGTATTGGGGTTCTTTTCAATATTTTTATTGTAATACAATTTATAATAATAACTTCATATATGTATATATTGGAAATTTTTTGACTAGATTGACAGACTTATCCAGTGGCAATAGTCCAAAACTGCATTTTCTTGGAAATAAATATAGACACATATAAAAACATATCACACTATTGAAATATTTCGATCATACTATGATCTTTATCAATAAAAAAATAAAAATAAAAGACTGAAGTGAACCACAGATTTATAGTTTATGATATAATACTATATGTTATTTTTATAAATATTGATTAATTGAAGCCGGATATTAATAGACTGCCAAAAGGAAGGTTAATGGAGTTGTTAAAAATGGTAGAAGTTAGGGGGAAGGTAAAAGCAGTTATCTGATGTTGAGGTTAGGAAGCTCTCTAGATTTGGTGTACCACTGGTATTACAACTCCCATCTTCTCAATTCTTAAGGGTTGCAATCAGGGGGAAGGCCCTTAATTATCTTGGTGGTATAACAATCATTGAAAGATAAGATGTTGTGACTAGCAGGGTGTTGAGCAGTTGGTCTGTCTATGTTCATCATCCCAACGTCATATCTGTGGCCATTCATTCTGATGCTCAGACCATCCTTGGTAAGGCCTATGTAGTGTGCCAGGCAAAATTTACATTGTAACTGGTATATTACATTTTTGGTTGTAGAAGTATGATGACCCTGAATTTTGAAGTCTACATTGGTTGCAGGCCCTGCCCCCTGATTGCAACCCTTCAGGCTCTTCTTGGGCCTTACTTTTTTAAGATTATCTATGATAATTTAAATCAAATTTATATTTTGGCAAATTGAAATGGTACATTTGGCAGTTTCAACACACACGCACAATAAAACAACATCACAACTTTTGATAAATTTGCCAAAAGTTTTTGTTAGATGCTTGATGGTGGTACCAAAAAATAGTTTAAAATTCCTTTTATGGTTCTTCTCCAAATTCATATGAAGACATGGGTGTATTCAATGTTTATATTTGCTGAAGGTCCTCCCATTCGTACTGCTTAGTACAATCAGTAGTTACCAAGGTAAGTAGTTGGTTAACTGAATTATTTTGCTTCAGACCATGCAATGACCATTTCATGTTTTTTTTTTTTTAACAGGATGCTTTCCTTATTTATTTATATTTACAATTACAGTCTCTATGAAGCTTTATTAGGACTGATGTAACCTGAACTGCACCCAGGGCCACCAATGGTAGATCGTCTACTACAAATGGGTTTTTTTCTATTCTGTAATCTGAGGTTTTGAAAATATTCTAAAATTTTTAATAATTTTAGAATACACAAATATTTTTTTCAAAATCCTATCTTTTTGATAGACACAATTACTATCTTATGCTCTTTTAGAGATAAATGATCTTTAAGAATCTTTCTGTTTTTTAGTTGAAAAGGGAGCTTAAAATGTCTTCAAATGGGGGAATATTGACTCATTTTCAAACCATATTATTACTAAGCTCATCTTTCGATGGACTATATGAAAATCAATTGAGACACTGACAACGTTACAGTAGAAGAGCATTTGCATTTAGTTTCCAAAAAAGTTGCAATCAATGTCATAATAATGAAGTTAAATTATAAACCGTTCATTGTTTAATTCATGTGTATAAATTTTCAAATGTTCAGTGAATTACATCTGTAAATAAATATAGTATTTTTCTAATTACAGTCAAATCTCAATATAAAACATCTTCAATTTAACACAGTACATGACTTTGACCAATTTTTTTGTCCTAATGATTTCTTTAATTAAAATTTTAGTTTAAATATGGTAATTATTTAAAATTTTTATTCTTAATCTAAAGCTGTTTCTGATACTATACAATAGGAAAACTGTTATTACCTACCCACAGTCTATTTACCAATTCTCTGGTTTAAAAATTCAGATTCTGAAATTTTAGAATACTAATTCCCCAGTGTATTGCTTTGATGTATCATTTACTAATACATTAATACTAGTTAGCTATCTTTAAATGTTTATTCTTGGAGTAATATTTAGTTATATAAATATTATAAATTATATTAATATAAATTTACATATATATAATGTAGTGTCTAATTTACATATGTATAATTTAATTTAATTATCTAGTTTTAAAACTATCTACTCATATTTAAAAAATGGCAATTTTATAAAATTATAATTAATTTAGTAAAATTAATCAACATATATTGTTTTTAAGTTCTTGAATGATAGTGTAGTCCTACATTTACTTAATTGAGTAAGCATTTGTTTTGTATATTTATTGTTATACCGCTATATAATGTAAATTTCACTTCTCAGTAGTAAATGTTTCCTGTTTCACTGTTTAGGTTAATTTTAATTATGTATTGCAGAACAAACCAAGAAGATGCAATGTCCTCTTTGTGAGAAAGGTTTTGTACATAAGTTCAGGCTGCATGAACACATCAGGAGTTATCACCCTGAAATCTTGAACAGTCAAGTAACTTAGCTATTTTATAATTACTGACTAAAAGTATTTAAAATAATTTTAAATAATTAAAATTAAATTTAAACTTTTATATTGTTGTGGTTTTTTTAGTTTATTTAAGATCATTTATTTATAAAAAAGCTAATTTATATACTAATTAGTACATTATACAATTTTAATATAACTATTGTCATATTTGTGCACTGTACTAATCTATTTGGTATTTATTTCTAGATGTTATTATTACAGCTTTAAGCTAAATTATTAAAGTTTATAATTATTCAACTAATTTTATTTTCACATTTAATTATAATCATACAGTATTATTATTAATTTAAAATAAATAAAAACTCTTGAACATTTATTGGCATATTACACTTGCCTATACCAGTTCCTAATGTTATAATTATTGAGAACAACTTTTTCGGGAGTTGTGTCCCATAACTGAGTTAGCACTCAAGTGAACATGGAATCAAATAATATTATAATAAATTATTTTTGACTTGTAAATTGCACATTTAAATTTTTTGAACTAAGGAAATTATGATTTGCGGATCTTATAGAGATAATCACTAAGTCCAATAGAAAATGTTATCTCAGTAATTTTTTATTAATTCACTTTAACTTATTTAAGTTCACCAAGTAATAATTTACTAAGTTCAGACATGAGTAATTTGTCTTATTAAATTTTTTTAATTTGTTAAATTTATAACTTATAAGAAAAAACATATTTGTGCAAGTTAAAAATAGATTTTTATTTTTCGATTGTATTCAAGTAAATTTTACTTCCTTCTTTCAATAAAAATGTGTTACTAGAAGTTTTTTAAAGTTAAAATATATTTTTATAACGGTTATACTTCTTCCCAATAAATCATAATAATTGTTGGAGTGAACTTTAAAAAAAAATTACTATACAGAGGTTATGAATTAAGAGGCGCAACGAAAGAGGATTCAGTTTTCATCCCTATGAAAAAAAATTATCCGCGTCATCCTACATTGGAAAAGGTATAGTGGGCATTCCCCACATATAAATTTAACTACCAAGATTTACCATTAAATAAGTGTTATTAATATATTTTTTAGTTTTGCCTGAAATATTAGGAGAATTAGTTAAGTACCAAATTAAAATGTGTCAATAATAAAAGCTTCAGGAATATCTCTTAACAATACACAGTTGTTAAATTGGCGCCTAAGTAAAACAAAGTATGTATTGAAGTAACTTGATTGATTTGAGGAAATATTACAACCGAGTTGATGTTCTTTGCCCCCCCCCCTTAACGAAATTCTGGGTGCACCGCTGTATCAATTTCTCTAATTTTAGAGTCATTTTTAATTGTATACTACTGCTCTAATATGAGGTAAACAATTGTTACTCTGAAATAATTACAACATTGTAACATACAAATGTAAGCATAAAATCAGAGGTGGATCCAGCAGCTTTAATAGGGTATAAAAAATTGACTACATTTGAAAAAAATGTTGATACAAACAACAATGTAAATACAAGAATTATTATTATTATTCTTTTAAGAGAATAATATACTAACCCACATGAGACGAAAAGTTTTAAAAAATGCCCAAATCTAAGGTACATCAACCAGCAATTTAATTTTTTTTTACTTTTCCGCCTGCATGACCGATTACATTGGGTAATATGAATTGATCAGACTGCCATTCAAGATTTTTGGATGATCCAAAAGCTTTAGATCATTGGATTATAAAGGGTAAGGTGATCGCCCTGGTTGCCTCCTGGATCCACCACTGCTATGTTAGTACAGTCTAGAAATATATCATTTCATGTATAGTGTATATATATATATAGTATTATATTAATTTTATTTTCTTCATAATCCATTCATACTTTTTACTGTTTTATTACAATTAATACTGTAATATTGTTTGTTTAAATATTGTTTACTGAACTAATACAACAATTAGTCATCAGTACATAACCATCCTCATCTTTTACTTTATCTTATTCTACAAAATATCCAGCCAGGAGTGGAAACTAGGTATCTGTGCCAAATAGATATAAACTTCTTTCCTTATTCTATGTTTACACCAGCTCTTTAACCTCACTCAATACCTCCTTTGTTCCTTCATCAGTACATATTCAGCTTTATACTGCAGCTTTGTGAGTATAATACAATTATTTTAAATAGTTAATTAAATAAATTTTTATAAACATTTTTTACTAACTATGATTTGACTGTTTATATTGTAGACATTTGTTCCATTTATTTTTCCAACTAGATAATTCTTTTTATGTGGTGAATATGTAGTTGTGTATGTTATTTAGTTATTTCAAGATTCAAACTTTGATTTAGTAATTTCAAAAGTAGTGATTTAATTAAATGTGGTTATGTTTTTTTCTTACTTGAAATTGCATGAAAGCAAATTATTTTTTCATTTGTATGTTATAAAATGTTTAGTATTATCTTTTCAAATTGTTATCAGTATATATTTTTTACTTCTATAGATTTGATTTTTAGTATATTTGATGTTATTTTAAATTTTAGTGTTGTTTACTTGTGTTTTTGTACAGTTGTAATTAACTTTATAATACAGTTAATATATTAAATAAATTATCCTAATTTTTTCTAGATTTGGGAACATCATTTTCTGCTTTAAAATATCAGTGTCCAAAATGTTTGAGGGCATATTCTCACTTGCATAGTATGAAACGTCATATGCGTCTTGAGTGTGGAGTACCTCCTCAGTTTAAATGTCAGTACTGTGATTATTTCTCGTGCCGGAAAGGAAATGTTAATGCACACATAATTTATAAACATGGTAAGACATTGACACATTCTTTATATTCTGAGAAAATTTATTAATCCTTAAGTAAAATTACTAAATTAGATACAATATCACACTTAACCCAACAATGTTTTATACTTTTTTAAATATATTTCTTTAACTATCTGTTTTCTAAATTAAACTTAGTAACATAATCGTAACTAATATAATTCAATGTTAATTGTTTTTTTTTTTTTTAATAAAAAATCCTGGAGTCCAAATTTCAAGTATGTGACCAAAATTGTTAGTGACTTGTGTCAATACCCAGTGACACACACACACACACACACACACAAAGTTATTATTATTACTTGTAAATAATTTTTTTCACCACTAAGAGCAATAATTTTACCTTATAATTTACTTACCTTACCAGGTATGTATCTTTAGTGGTATTTTTACCTGAAGGTATTTTTACCTTACCAGGTAAAATTATTGCTCTTAGTGGTGGAAAAAATTATTTACGAGTAATAATAATAACTTCATAAAGTCAGTGCAACGGAAAAATAATGGACAACGTGAAATATCACCATATATATATATATATATATATATATATATATATATATATATATATATATATATATATATATATATAGCTTTGTAACACTGTTTTCTTGTATTCATTTATCACTTTCACATATAGTGAAAGTGATATATATATATATGCAGAGATATCTGTATACATAGATTATGTGGTATTACAGCTATCAACTTAAAATAAAAGCAAAAATATACTTTATAAGCTTCAAAACACGTTGAAAACAGATCTGGTTAAACGTTTTCTATATTTTCATAAAAACATGCTTCCAAATGCTTGCCCTGAAAAAAAAATAGAAATTCGCTAAATTATGCATTACAGTTAATGGCAATTAATTTACTGATAAAACTAAACACTTTTAAGCTATACTAGTTAACACACTACAATGACATATCTTGCTGCAAAACATGTTAAATTTTTTTTCTATATGGGTTTTGAACTTGGATAACATAAGAGATCTAGTACTCTGAAACTCTTGCACAAAATCTATAAAAACTTTGTCTCTGTTATGGTGAAAAAAGTTTAGCAACTACTAGAAAAAATGACAGGCTAAAGAAATTGCTAAACTAATTATTAATAACCCATTACATAAGGTCTGGCTATTAAATAACAAGACTGCACAAACAGAAGCTATCCTTTAGAGGTGGGGGGGGAATGCAGTGTTAGATAGCTGAAAATGCTATTAACTGAATAGCTATTCCAGTTTGAAAACACATTTTGTCGCATGAAGTATTATTTTTTCTGTAGAGGTTAAGACCGGCTTATGTCAAAAATCACAAGCAATATAAAATTTCTCATTAATTTGAAAAAAACTCCAAGTGTTATAAGTTGTTGAAAGAGGCCTAAGGTGAGAGTTTTCTGTCCTATCCGTGTATTTTTAAATGGTACAAACTGTTTTCTGAAGACCAAGAGAGCACATGGTATCAGGAACTTTGAATCTTGAACACCTAAACTTAGAGGATAGTTCATCAATAATCAAACAAAAGGTAAAATCAAAACCTAGAAAGGTTGTTGATTTGGAGAAATTTTGCATATTCTCCACATCAACAAAAAATCATCACATAAAACGCACTAATGCAATATCAAATTCACAAATATATTAGAACAAAAAATCTAACATTAAAAGAACAAACCTGGTCTAAGTTATATACAATCACGCTTTCCCATATTAAAGCCAGCCTTTAAAATTGGTGTTACATAGAATTACAACATACCCTTCCAGTAAAGCTAGGTACTGTTAATCCCTGGCCATCCCTGTAAATAAAATAAAATATGTTTGTCATCCTTCCTTGGCAAAGGTACAGTGTATATGCGCCATATATAAATTTAACTACCAAGATTGACCAATAAGTAAATTAATCACTTAAACAATAGCTTACTACGACTATCCGAACTTTAAATTTTGTAAATGTGTTAAAACTTACTGAGACAGAATGTTCTGTCTCAGTAAGTTTTAACAAATTTACAAAATTTAAAATTCGGATAGTCGTAAACTATTGGTTAAGTGATTAATAAGATTCACCGAATGTAATAGACTAAAAAATTCAAGAAATAAATAAATTTTAATAATACATTTTTTAGTTTTATTTGTGGCTGAAGTATTAGGAGCATTAATTGGCAAATTAAAATGTTAATAATATTTAAATGCATCAATAATTAAAGCTTCAGAAATACACAGGAATAAAAGCTATCAGTAAAGGAATAACATTAAGTTCTGTCTAGTGGATAGTTGAGTCAATGATAAAACAAAAACATAAATCACAAATAAATGTGTAAAATTTTATTATCACTTATTGAAATTAGTTGTTAAAATGAAATACTTGACGCAGCCAGTGATCGAGTGGTTATTTATAAAAATAAATACTATTTAAAATAATACTATTTTATTTATTAAAATAAATAGCAACCAATGATGCTATTAGTGTATAATATGACTTCATTCTATACATACATAGTGCAATTGGACCAAAAGTATATTAGATATTTCTAAGCAGAATAAAAAAAAGGAGAAAGGAAAAGCTGTTTTCACTGTATTTGGCGTTGAATAAGGAGTTGCAATTTTTAAAGCAGAACTGTTTGTAATTAACAGTGAAAATGCTAATTTGAGAGATTGGCTCTAAGTAACTCTGTTGAGACCATTGAAAATTATGTTGAGTTTTCTAGCGCATTATCTATACTAGAGACTAGCCGCTGAGTAACTAACCAGTACTTGACTAGGTCTCAGATTTCTACCAGCACTAAATAATTTCTGTGCTCTTTTAGCCCCTAGATCTAATGAGCTCTAAAATTTTTAGTATATTATTGTAAGAGCTGGGGCCCAGCTTTGTTTATTTATTGATTACTTTACGGCCCAAGAGAGCAGCTTTTTCTATCTTAAACTAAGTAAGTGGTATAAAAATTGAATTATCATTATTGTTGTTAAATATTTATGATATAAAATTGTTATATGAATCATAAAAATATTCATACGAATTAACTTTAAATATTTATTTGAGTTTTGCATTTTTAATTAACTGTTATTTCTTATTTTACATTTTTTAGGAATCTCAGAGTTTGTCTGCCCAGGCTGCAATTCTAAATATCCATCAAATTCTAAATTAATATTCCATATGAAGTATGCCTGTAAACCTGTCAAAAGCTAAAACAACTGTACATCCATGAAGATATTGATCTTTACTACATTCCAGTTCACTTCTTTTTATTATATCAAAATGTTTTCAAATATTTTGAGAATGTATATTAATATATACTTGAATATATTTAAATATATTTGAATATTTTTAAAAAAATTAATATTATATTGTAACAAAATTTAAATTATAAATTAAATTAAGTAATAAATTATTAATTAAAATACTATTACTAGCACTAGTAAGAAAATAAATATTATTGTCTTAGCTCTTTATAGAACAATAAGTAAATAACCTTTGTTCCTCAAAGCAATCCTACACAGATAATCTGTTTCATGCCATTTCTAAGGTCTATTATATTTAAAAGTAAAAAACACATTTAGGCCACCTTATCTATACACGAAAGACAAGAGATATTGCCTTTATTTAATACTCTATAATAAAATATGGAGTGAATCCTAAACATTGCCAAAATTATCAAAGGATTCTATTGTTAATATTAGACTACCTGCTAAACAAATTATTTTCCATTTTTTTTACAAATTATAATTCTGAAAACTAAAAACATTTATATTGTTTATTTGAATCTTTGACCTTAATTTCTAGTATACACTCACTCACAAAATTAAAATATAATATAAATTAAAATATATAAAATTTTTGTAAATGGAAATCATTTACAAAAAGGAAACAGAATTGTAACAAACAAAAGGAAACTCAAAACACAAAGTGACTTTCATTTAAAAACATTTTGCTCATATTTACATTTACAGTTTTTTTAAAAATTTCTCTATGCAATTTTTCAAACAAAGTAAAATATTTCTTTACAAACATCTTCCTATCATTCAAACTGTAAAGGTAAGCAGTTTTTTACTATTGTAAATTCATTTCTATTGATTTATTTCTTAAGATTTTTAATTCATTAGGGAACTATAAATAAATTTGATAAATATTCAACTAAACATATTATACCTTAAATTATATTCAAATTTAATCATTTGTAATTATATAAGTCATTATTGAAGTCATCATCTCTCAATTTGTGTAAGATATAAAAGTTTTAAAACAAAAATTCATAAGGTAGATTTAAATGGATAGAAAAAATCTCACTTGTATTCTTGGAAGTAAATCTGAGATATTTTAAATTTGTATTAATATTTAAAATGTTAGTTTTATATGCACAGCATAAAATAGCTAAATGCTTATTTTTGTTTCCATCTTTAATTTAATTACAATGTGTGTGCATTTATGAATGTTATGGACTTATTTACCTTATCACACATAAATATATGAAAAACGTGCCTACAGTTGTACCTATTTTTGTTAACTCAGACCACAACTTTCGGATACATCATCCAAAAAAAAGTCATCCTCATTCAACATCAAAAGTAACTGTTATTTTAGGCAAGTTTTAAGATATTTTTTTATATATGATAATGTGTATAACTTAAGCTTTTCAGAGAACATTTTGAAAAAGCTTATTCGGTACGAGAATTATAATTTGCCTAGCAGAAATGGTAGTAATTTTGTAACCCTTTGATTAACGTACCAATATGTGAGATTGCGTTACGGGCAGCTGAAGCATTCTCATATGTGAACGATCTATCACTTCTCTCAGATTAGCATTGCTTTACATTTACGATTTGTTTTTCTGTCTATTGTACTGCTCTCTAGGTTCAATATTTGATATTATCTGGTCAATGAATGCTACATAGAGTATATACTCATCATTCTTTTGTGTGCAAAGTCTATGGTTTGTCTCACGTGTTTACAGATCGTTGCATGATTTTTAATACAAATAAATCAATCATTTCTAACAAAGTTGTTTTCCCACCAGAACCTAAAGAATTAGAGCTTTTCAAATTATATTTTAATAGAGATTTGCTCAAAAAAATTGTTACGAAAACCAGTGAATATTACTACTTTGTGTGTGAAAATACTACTATGTCTAACCATTAATAACTGAAAATGTGGACAGCTATTAATGTTGACAAAGTTTATACTCTCTTCAATGTAAAATATTCTCATAACAAATATTCAAAAAAATTACAATAATTTCAAAAATTAGAGAAAAATAAAGGTAGATGCATCTTTGATAGGCTGTAAGGAAATGTTTACAAGCAGATAACAACAATGGATCAAATGTAACTTAATTCCTGGATAAGAACTTTAAAATACAATTTTGCAATAATTTTCATGAAGATTGATTATTCAGCAACATAATTGCATGTAATTGTAATAAATGTTGTAACATGCATTTTCACAATTACAGTTGAACACGTAATTGTTTAGTATTCAACTGCAATAAAAGCACATAGGTTTATAATTGAATTTAGTCAGGATCATAAAAATTCAAATAATCTAGGAAATGTACAAAAATGTGAAATTCAGTATATTAAAAAATAATCTGCTAATATCAATCTTCCTTTTTGTTACAAATTATATCATTGAAAACTATACATTGTTTCTATCTTGAACTTGAGTTACTGGTTTAAATATAGTCACATTAATAATCAGTGTTTCAGAGAGTTTGTTTAAAGTTGAATGATTTTTGTTCAGAGCATAATAGATTAATGAGTGAGAAAATATAGCATGTTTTAACAATTTTTAAATAATATTTAAGTTGAAACTCTATTGTTGTGATATTATTGCCACAAATAAGTATAAAGATTTTTTATTCAGGTAACATAAGTGACATTTATTTCCTTTTCTATCTTCCACTAGTATCTTGGCTTAGAATATACTCATTATTTTACTTGTGTGTAATTGTTGCATTATATTTAAACTAACATGTTTACTGCCATAGCAGGGTTGATTATTACTTTCCACCAACCTAACCAGGCTGGCTTTCTTTCACAAGCAATGTATTTGTTAAAAGCCATGTTAGAGACATTGAACTAAACACTAATGGCAACTAAAACACTAAATCCCTTAACACCAACATTTATTTGCATCCCAGTTTGTATATGTAATTTAGAGAGATATTGGTGTTATTGAAATATGTACTTACACTTTTAAATGTTTTAAACTTGCCTATAGTAGAGTTTACTACTATAGGCAAGTTTAAAACATTTAAAAGTGTAAGTGATTACTAGTAGCTCACGCGAAGATGGAATCAACAAATGTTGAAATATGTAAATAACAATCATACCATGACATTCCTTTTTGGGGCAACGACAATTATGAAGCAATTTTTAACTACAAAATCTTATAAATATTATTTTTCTAGTATGTTCACAATATATAGTAACATTTCATTTAGCGCTGTAGATATGTTCTGCTGCCATGCAGGACTAAACAGCAATATACAGGGTTGAACGATTGCTTCACCACATTACTTGTGTTTGATACTACCAGGATATGTTTCTTGTTTTTTTGTTGTTTCTTTTGGTTTTTTGTAATCTAATTTAAATATTTATTAAAAATGCTTCTAACCTCCTAAGAACATATTCAAACAGATACTTAGATAATTTTATATCCAAACAGATAAAACTCTTCTTTGGTTTGAACATTGGAATTTTTTGAAACTGACAATTAGTAAACTTTTACAAAATAGACAGTTGATATTCTTAAGTTGCTCACTCAATAAAACTGAGACCTAATAGCATGTCAACATGATTACAAACATTAGAGTTACATAAACACAGCAGGGTATGTAGCCTACATAATTGTTATAATACAAATAATAGGATGTTTATTTACATGGAAGATTAACTAAGAGGATACAAAATACTGGTAAAGCATATTCTCATATTCTGGTAAAGCAGCTAAAAAACAATAAGCATGTGTACTGTCCAGTTTTTGGCCCACTACTACAATGAGTCCATGTAAACCACAAATGACTTTAAAGGTAAATTGTAGAAGTTCTATAATGTATCTATCAGTACTATATAAGGAAACCTTAAGGAAGGTATTAATATAATACAAATAAATTTTTGTAGGTCGTATAAATGGCTTTGTAATTGTTTTTTGTAATGAAATAGTGAATATTAAGTAAGCTCATTAGTCTCATCTAATAATAGAGTAAATCTGATTTCAAGGGTGAAGAGAAGTAACTCCTCCCCAACTGTGACTACATCTAATTAAATGTTTCGTTTACATAGTTTCCTTTAGATTACAAAGGTTACACTTTCCTGTTGTCACTACTTTCAGCATTTCCAAATAATCACCTAATCAGTTGTCATATATCGAGTAATCAGATTCCCTTGCCCAAAACTTAGTGTTCTATTTAATGACGTCTGAACATAGATAGGAAGGTGAACTGTGATGGAGAACAGTTGGAGGTGCTTGAATAAATGTGTATCAGCGTTATCCTTTTTGTAAAGTAGGAGCATTGAGGTTAGTAACCCCTAAATATATAAAGCAGAATAAAGTTTGAAAAAGATATATTTCTTAAGATTGATGATGTTTATATCCTTGCGCACATAAAAAGAAAGTACGGAGTCATTGTCATTTTAAGTCACCTAAATATATTGAACCAAATAGATTTTTTAACCCTAGTTTCCTAAGTGTGCGTAATTCTTACACTCTGTGGTATGTTTCCCTCCTTCATACCTAGACCAACTAATCAACACATCTTTCCCGCCCGTAGTGCTTTCTTTGTTTAGTGTTAGTTGAGACACTGAAAGATAAGATTAAGTTGTTTTTCGGTAAGTCACCATGCTTATTTTATGTATTGTTAGTATTATGAGAGTTTTTGTACACATAATAATTACGTATATCTTCTTGGAAAAAATTTATATTATTGGAAAACTAAACTCATTCACCTGCAGAGTAAAACACAAAGCAAAAATATCATTCACTAATGTCCTGGCACTAAGTTAAATGTCGATCCAGATGTTGGCGAATGTTTCAAACAGTTTATAAAATTTCAGTGAAGGAAATAATTGATGAAATTTTGCTTTATACTAACAAATAAATTCAAATTCAGAATTAGTGTAAAATAAAATTTTAGTTGAGTAAATATTTAGAAAAGATGTAGCTTCTTTAGTTGAAATTCGAAAAAAAAAAACACTTTTACAGATAACTGTAAGTTGATTTTTATTATTATTTGATATAATTATATGTGTATGCCAAACTTACATATGGTTAGTGGAACAGTACAAAAAATAATGTTAGTAGTCTGGTGTTAGTTGTACGATTTTAATTTTTTAGTTGTTAAGCCTTATTTTGTTTTGCCCATACTGTTATTTAGCTAATCTAAATATTAAGTGTTAATTATTAACTATTTTCGTTGTAATACTGTTACTATCCTTTTGTTTCTTTATTCTCTTCTTTGAAAATCTAGTTTTAGTTTCTTTTTTACTTTAATTTAGTTTTGTATTAGTTATTTAGTAATAGTTTAGTTTGTAGTAATAACATTTATTGCAGAAAATTAATTAACTGGTTATTTGTCAAAGAATGAAAAGTGACTGTGATTTTACAAAAAAATTATAAATATATGTTTATATAGGTTTACAAAAATATATATATTTATATATATATATATATATATATATATATATATATATATATATATTGTTGAGCCATTAATTTGATTAATATTCATTGATAAACATTTTATTCTGCGAAAGACTTGACCACTGTAAGAAAAACGAGGTTCCAAATATTTTCCACTTAAAATTTCTTCCAATTTTGAAGGATTGTAACTATGACTGAAAGCTCAGATTCAATATGTTTTTTATCCAAATAAGCAACAAATTAATAAGTTCTGATATAATATACAATAATTTCAAATTTTAATTGTGACTTATTTCTTGTAATTGACTTTCACTAATGATTTTTTTTTTTAATTTTAGGAAATGAAACCTTTTGGTTAACTAATGATCCAAATGATTTGGAAACCTGTTCTCAAAATTGGAATACACAAAATAAAGCATTGCGGTCTGGCAAAATAGAATCTTCACAATGTCCAAAGTGTAAAAAGATTTATTCGCATACCGGATCTTTAAAACGCCATATTCGACAAGAATGTGGCTTAGAACCTCAGTTTAGCTGTAGTTTTTGTAGTTATAAATCTCATAGAAAAGATACCTTAGAAAGACATATGAAACGACTCCACTAATACATTGTAAAAATTTAATAAAAACTGTATCCTAAATTCTGCATTTATTGTATTAATGTTATTAATTACACTAATAAAATATAAATAAATCAATTGTATTCCTATGTTTTTCTGTTTCATTTAGATTTCCTTATAGTAACTATTTTAAGTCACTAAAATATTTGAACATGGGTTGATATGTTACACATGGTTATAGTACCATTTAAAGTTTAGATACTACAGACAAGTGTAACATGCCACTATATGAATTAAATCTTATTTTTTTTAAACCCGCTTTGATAACATACATAAATTATTTCAATTCGTATGATTTTATTCATGGTAATAAATTCCAAAGAAAATTTTTATTAGCTAGATTTGCTAAGACAGCATTAACATCTAACATCTCTTCCACTACAATCATCATCAAGACTACCTACACAACACCATAATAGTGTGTTTGTGTATATACGTTCATAAATATATATAAATATATATATATATATATATATATATATATATATATATATATATATATATATGAAGTTAATATATTACTATTGTAGTAATTTTATCCACCATTAAGTTCAATGATTTTACCTTGTGTGATGAGGCACCTTTCGGTCACTTGACCATTGTCGAATCACTCTGACCGAAAGGTCCCTCATCACACAAGGTAAAATCATTGCACTTAATGGTACTACAATAGTAATATATTAACTTCATAAAGTCAGTGCAACGGAAAAACAATGGATAATGTAAAATATCAAGAATATATATATATATACACGGTAGAGTCTCGATAATTCGAGGTGAATGGGATTGAGGCCCCCTCAGATTACCGAAAATTCGGAAAACATGGAAAAAGTTTCTGAACATTAGAAAAAATAGGACTTCTAATGATTTCGAATATGTTAAAACCCCTTATATCCAGATCAATGTGGCAAGAGCCCTAACTGGATTTATTAGTAGCAGGGAATAAAGACCAATCCAGCTAGTCATCAATGTTGGCTTTGTTTGATTGATTTGTTTGCTTCAAGAGAGTTTATTTTCTGATATGTCATGCACAAGACTAGACATTTGTGCAAGGGTATATGTTGACTGTCAAAACTTACAGCGTAAATAAAGAAACCCAATGACCTTCTGTCATCTAAACAACAGATACATTCAAACACAACTTAACAGGGAGCATGAGTGACAGCATAACAACAACAGAATGGCAAGAAAGAGAAATGCCTTATTGATATAAACATTTCTTGAAAGCCTGACTTGTTTCCTTTGCATGAGGTATTGATATAAATATTTTTTGAACCCCCCTCGATTCATTTTCTTTCAGTATACTAAATTAAGTTTTCTAATTCTGATATTGTTGATCAGCAAAAATAAATTGTTCAAGATTCAGCTTAAAATAAATGTATAAAGTGAAATAAAATATTCTTGTTTATGAAAGTGTTTATTTAACCATATATAACTAACAAGAAAAAATAATTTCATCTCAGGAATATATATATATATATATTTTTAGGTTAGTTCTAGTAGAGCTTAAAGCTTATTTAGGAATTTTTGGACTTAATAGGAGACTGACAGACTTACCTCAAGGCAATAGTCCAAAACTGCAATCTCTTGGAAATAAGCACATATAAAACACTTAATACACTTTTATTTGAAATATTTCGATCAACATGATCTTCTTCAGTCAAGAAAGAGAAAAACAAAACAAAAGATTGAAGTGAACCACAGATGTGTATAAACATCCAAATGTCACAGATTCACAGATTTATAGTTTATGATATAGTGCTATATGTGATATGTGTAGAAATTGTTATATGTGAATCGTGTAAAGATCGGTTACTTGAAATTAGATATTAAAAGTCTGTCAGAAGGAAGGTAATGGAGCTGTTAAAAATGGTAGAAGTTAGGGGGAAGTTAAAAGGAGTTTTATCTGATGTTGAGGTTAGGAGGCTCTCTAGATTTGGTATACCACTGGTATGATAACTCCCATCTTCTTAATTCTGAAGAGTTGCAATCAGGGGGGAGGGCTTTAATTATTTTGGTGGTATAGCAATCATTGAAAGAGATGATGTTGTGACTAGCAGCGTGTTGAGCGGTTGGCCTGTCTATGTTCATGGTTCCAACGTCATGTCTGTGGCCATTCATTCTGATGCTCAGACTATCCGTGGTAAGGCCTATGTACTGTGCCGGGCAAAATTTACATTGTAACTGGTATATTACATTACTGGATGTACAAGTATGATGACCCTGAATCTTGAAGTCCACATTGGTTGCTAGGCTATGGAAACTATTTGTTGGGATGTGTATTGGACATGTCTTGCATCTTGGTCTATCAGCTCTCGAAACTTTCCTCAACAAACGTTCAGACAACCCTTACCCTACTACACCTTTCCTAGTTCACCTCGCCAAATTCATTCTTGAAAAGAATAATTTTCAATTTGAGGGAAAGAACTATTTGCAAATAAAAGGAACAGCAATGGGTACTAGGATGGCCCCGTCGTACGCAAACCTGTACATGGGTAATATTGAAACAGATTTCCTAAAAACTCAAACACACCAACCATTGTGTTGGTACAGATATATAGATGATATATTCGTTATTTGGACACAGGGAATCTCAACACTGGAAAGTTTTTTGAAGGGCTTATCACTATGCTCCACACTTCAATTCACCTGGGAGAAGTCTGCAGCAACAATCACCTTCTTGGATGTAGATGTAACAATCAGAGATGGGAATATCTATACAGGTGTCCACATCAAACCGACGAACCACCTACAATACCTACATTTCAATAGCAACCACCCCATGAATATAAAAAGGTCCTGTAATACCATACAGTCAGGCAGTCAGGGGCAAGAGAATTTGTTCCAACGATATAGCATTGGAAGACTTTAATAGAAAGACCTTACTAGCTTTCCAAAAAAGAGGATACCCTAAACGACTCGTTGAGGATCAAATCCGCTTGGCTCAGTCATCTGATGTACCCAGACCACCTATGGAGGACAAACTGTCTTTAGTTACAGATTACCATCCAGGCCTATCGAGGCTGAACAAAATATTAAAGGATGGCTTCAAGATTTTTCAAGCTTCCGCCCACACTAAAGATCTTTTCTCAAATCCACCACATATTTGGTTCAGACAACCGTTCAATTTAAAAAGTATTTTAGTACATCAAAAATTACCAGATCCAAGTACTGAAAAACCGCCCAAACTTCCTCACGGCTCCTTTCCGTGCAATAGACCAAGATGCAAGACATGTCCAATACACATCCCAACAAATAGTTTCCATAGCCTAGCAACCAATGTGGACTTCAAGATTCAGGGTCATCATACTTGTACATCCAGTAATGTAATATACCAGTTACAATGTAAATTTTGCCCGGCACAGTACATAGGCCTTACCACGGATAGTCTGAGCATCAGAATGAATGGCCACAGACATGACGTTGGAACCATGAACATAGACAGGCCAACCGCTCAACACGCTGCTAGTCACAACATCATCTCTTTCAATGATTGCTATACCACCAAAATAATTAAAGCCCTCCCCCCTGATTGCAACTCTTCAGAATTAAGAAGATGGGAGTTATCATACCAGTGGTATACCAAATCTAGAGAGCCTCCTAACCTCAACATCAGATAAAACTCCTTTTAACTTCCCCCTAACTTCTACCATTTTTAACAGCTCCATTACCTTCCTTCTGACAGACTTTTAATATCTAGTTTCAAGTAACCGATCTTTACACGATTCACATATAACAATTTCTACACATATCACATATAGCACTATATCATAAACTATAAATCTGTGAATCTGTGACATTTGGATGTTTATACACATCTGTGGTTCACTTCAATCTTTTGTTTTGTTTTTCTCTTTCTTGACTGAAGAAGATCATGTTGATCGAAATATTTCAAATAAAAGTGTATTAAGTGTTTTATATGTGCTTATTTCCAAGAGATTGCAGTTTTGGACTATTGCCTTGAGGTAAGTCTGTCAGTCTCCTATCAAGTCCAAAAATTCATATATATATATATATATATATATATATATATATATATATATATATATATATATATATGTATATATATTGTATAACAATTTCTTATTTACAGTTATTAACATTTACAAATATTTTTTTTTCATGAACAAAGTACAAAAACCGTTTTTGTATTGTACATCTTGATGGTTTTAAGCGATTATTTTTATTCATATTACTTGGCAAAAAAAACAGTACTTACTGATATTTTTCAGTAGATTCCTTTCACACTATGCCAGTGCAAGACAAATATTATTAAGTAGTATTTTTTTCCAAGTGATAAGAAAATATATCTATGAAGCACTTTGTCAACCAAATTAGTGTCAGCATCTACAATGTAGCTTAAATGGGATATTAACCCTTAACTAACACCATGTTAAAACATTACTTAACAAACACCATACGTCTGACAGACACCATTATGTATTTTGGAATAAATAATCATTAAACACTTTTAAAAACATATTTTAATGATATAATCTTATTATCTCTAGTGCGCTTTACACAGAGATGCTTGAAATCGATTAAAAATAATGTAATATTACTAACAAAAAAGTTGTCTTTACCGGAATATTATTTTTTTTTTTTAATATTTATTTTGTAAACTAAACACCATAGTTTGTGATAAAGTAAATCTATTTCAATGTCATAGAGCTATAAAAAATACTAGTAGTGCCAATAAAATAGAATAGAAAAAAAACTCACTTATGTTCAATCCTATTTTAGTCCTTCTTTGTAAAGCAATTTTTGCACACTTTCCTTGAACATTCTACACAAATTTCTACTCTACATTGCTGGCAAGGATATTTTGTTCTTCTCTTCAATTTTGGGGAACAGGTACACCACGTTTTCCTGTTTTCAACGAATTCCAGGATATCTAGGTTTGTCTCTTTATCAAAAATCTTTAAAATTCTCCGGATTGAATAAACTAAATCCCTGGGCATATTTCTTATGGTTTCAATTCTTCGTGTCATATGAGGATGAGTCAAACTGTTGGCCAAACACTTCATAAATTCAAAGCGACTGAGTCTATTAGTGTCTTTGTAACTTTGGTGAAGTATGTAACTATTTACTCCACATCCAACATCAACAAGAGTCTAGAAAATAGCCATTGGCCAACGTCGAGTTCTTCGGCTAGTCAACTACTCCATCAAAACCCCCTTTTGTCATGTTGTCACTAAATGTGATTTGTTTGGTTGAAACTGAAGAGGAATTTCCGGCTTGTTCTTTTTTAGGGTACCAACATAAGTCAATCCTCGATTTAACAACTCATTCACTAGTTCGATTGAGCTGAACCAATTATCAGCTGTAATATTGCGATATGGCCCTTCAATGGGCTTTGCTAGTTTTATTACAGCTTGAGAAGGAATTTGTAAATGTTTTTCATCATCTAATAAATCCTTTGCACAACTTCCTTTTCCACTATATATATACCAGTTGTACACATAGTGTGTCCTAGCATCTGTCATGGACAAAATCTTTAAGCCATATTTGACAGGCTTCCTTGGCATGTACATTCTGAACTTACAGCGTCCTCGGAAAGGGACCAGCATTTCATCAACGCACATCGTTGGACCAGGAGAATAAAGGAGTCGGGAGTTCTCAGTAAATGTATCAAATATTTTTGAAACTGCAGCTGTAGGGTCCTCATTTTTCCTTCCCTCACGATCAACAGGGTTGTCAAATCGTAATGCCAACAATAAAAATAAAAATCTATTTATACACATTGTACAACAAAATATATCTCAACCTGTTCCATCAGTAGAATAAAAACTGTCAATTGACTCGTTGCTGGATTTGAAAATAACCATATATATCAAAAGTCCGATGAAACCTTTCAACTCTACTATGTCCAAATTACATAAATAAGATTGAGGTTTTGAAAAATTACTCCTGATCGAAGTAATCTTTTTGTTTTTCCACATAATAATTTCATTCAAAATGTCATTAGAAAACAAAAGTCCCCACACATCCTCAACAGTAGGGTTGGATCCCAATTTTTTTGCAGGAGCTTTTAGACCTGGTAACTGCACAATTATACTATGTCTTCTTGTTCTAACATTCAGAGGCTGGTGTACTTTATTCCATTTACATTGTTCTCTGTTACGTATTTTTTTTCTATAGAAAAAACTATCTTCTAGAAGCAGGGGTTCAATACTAGAAGAATCTATCAACCTGGATGCTCTTGGTACACATCATCTTTTTCATCACCCTCCTGTTCTGATTCGGAATCGTGTTTGCTATCATATTTATAATCTGGATATCTATTGCTGGTATGGACCAGGTTCTGAAGGTCCTTCCAAAACATCATACACCAAATTCTCAAGATCGTTATTGAACCCATCACTATTCACAGTTACTAAGTTCACAACTGGTCTTCCATATGATGGACCAGGTTTATCAGGGTTTTGATAATCCATATTTATTAAAAAAGAAACATAAAAACGCACATACCTACACTAGAAACACTATATACAAAGTTTGGAACGAACGAAATAATAATGTTACTCAACAGACACAATACGTCTGAGAGACGGGAGAATGAGACGCACTACACTAAAATGGCCTTGGAAAAGGCAATTGCAGACAAAACAAACAGGACCTTCACTACACAAACTATACCACTCAACTGAAAGGTAGATGGGTGGGAGATGCACAAAAAACCTGTAGGCGGAAGATATACGAGTTTTTAAATTCGCGACTGTCTCTGAGACGCATGGTGTTAGTTAAGAGTTAAGAAGTTGGTTTTTATTAATAATAATTGATTCCATCTTTACATGAGCTACTAGTTTTTAATTAAAAATGTTGCATAAGTGTAATTTATATACTTTATAATTATAAGTTTTTATTTGTAATTATAATTTATATCTATATAATATTAAAAAAATTCAATAACAAAATTTTTTGTGAAATAAAAATAAACTTTTTTTTAACAATGTCAAATAAGCTTATAATTGTGATAAATTTCTGTTTAAAAGTATTGAAAAAATAACATACTAACACATTACTGAAATGAATAAACTCTCATTTGCTTATCAAAATATTTTGACAACGTAATTCAACAATACATTAAATTGGACTATAACTAAGCATGAGGAAAATGAGAAAAGGAAATAAATTGTGAGTCATTATTCTTGGAAATACATCAAATTCAATCAATCTAACCATAAATAGCTCATAGTAATGGAAAATAAACAAGTATTTTTTCAGTAGCAACTATTGAGAGATTTTCATCACTGATTTATTTTTAAATCCAAAGACTACATTACACAAATATATTTTAGATTAGTCAAATTGTATTTCTTAAAATCAGTTCCATTTTGGAAGTTGACAAAAATTTGAGATTATATTTTTTCATACCATAAAATGGAGAGTGAGGTTTATATTTTACCATAGGGTGGCCATACTGTTTTAAACTAAAGAAAAAGTTCAATAATTTATTCAGTTTATCCACATAATAAACTGACTATTCCGAAAAGTGATTTGACTCTTATCACAAGTCCTTTGGAAATGTTTTGTATATAGAACTGAGGCTTAAACATTTTCTATCTCTATTACAACAATATGTATACTGAACAGATATTTTGGCAAGATTAAATATATTAATCGTAGTAATGCTTAGGTGTCAAAAAATACATGAACTTTTATTTTTATTTTTAAAAAACCTGGATCTTCCCTTTCGGTATTAAAATTGTCAAGTTTGCTATCGAAATCGCAGGTAGTATTTCAGATAAGTGTGAAAATCGTTTTATGTATTGCAAAGTGTTATTAAAAAGTAATAATAAAATATAAATAATTTTTATACATATTTTTATTGCCTTTTAAACATTTTATTGTTAAATATTTTTAAAACGGTATATATGGTGGATCGCGATTTACTGCATTGGCCTAATACTAGAAAATCCTGGCCAATGTATTTT
>JBAIZL010000001.1:9112500-9530000 GCA_036971475.1 Prosapia bicincta
TGCAAATAAATATTACACAAAATATTTGCAAAATAAATACTGGCACAGATACGTTGATGAAATCATAACACTATAATATATTATATATATATATATATATATATATATATATATATATATATATATATATATATATGTATATATATACAGTCGAACGTCTATATAACGAACCTCTAGATAACGAAATCCTCTATATAACGAATGTTTATCTTGTCCCATGACATTTTAGAAGTTATACTGCTTATTTACCTCTATGTAACGAATTTCGGACCTCTCAATAATGAAGTTTTTTCCATTTCAACCGAAGAAATGTAGTGTTGTATAGGCAGCTTACAATGGCATTTCCAGGACATTGTTTATTTTCAGCAGTTAGGTCAACAAAACCAAGAATGGTAGGCGAAACACATGTCGGCAATTGACTGCATGTTATAGTTCGGTTCAGTTAACACGTTCAGCACGGCTAGCGTTCCGGCACGCTCTGGGTTCCCTTACAGATGCGCTCCCAGCTTATTTCCTTAGATACAGTGAGCTCACCAGCACACTCACTCCCAGGTTAATTGAAACTTCTCTAGTGTCGATATCTGTATAAAGGTTTGATTTTTACATCAGTGCTTTAAAAGAGTTTGGAGAACATTGTGCCTGAGTTGTTTTTAAATCCGACCATCCCAAGTTGCTTCAACTGAAACAATGATTCAGGAAGTTTTATGAACAGATTTAATTTGGTTTAACTTTTATATTTTAATGGTTTTTTTTGTAGTTTGAACCATTTAACGCGGCAGAATATCCGGTAAAAACAACGATCATAAAAATTAACCAAGCTTTCTTAACTAACGCAAGAATAAACGATAACTGTCCTATTAGAGTTGATAAACGAACCGAAGGTGGGAACAGACTATTGTAAATATGAGTCATTGACAACATGTTTGGACGCCCGAAAACCTAATGTGTCAACATAAGGTTGTAGTAAACAAATGTCAGCTAAACATTCATTGAACGTGATGTTTTATTCAAACGTAAAGTGCTACAAAAAATTACTAACTTTTTCAAGTAAAATTTTGAAAACTAGAAATGATTTTAAAAGTACCCATACTAAGTTACTATATTTACAGTACTGTATTACTGTACATAGTATTTTATGTTTAATTTAATACTGTGTTTGTTTCTCCGGATACGGTCTGTGTTGTGTATAAAACAGATTGTGTTGTTTGAAATTGAATTGTGTATATAAAAATAAAATACTGATAGATTGTGTGTATTCAAATAAAATCAGTATAGGCAGTTAATAAATGTAATACGGTTAATCAATAATACAGTTACTAAATTACGACTTACTTAGTTTGCTTCGATTAAATTCCACTACGTTCAAGTCATGCTTCCTGAAAATGAATTGGTGAATGTACTTATTTACCAGTAAGTTTTCATAAGCATTAGACAACTTATCATAATAGCCTATACAGAGTAGACCCTATGAAAAATATTGAATGTGGATATCTAATACAATGAAGAAACATCAATAAAACATTTTTAACAACTTAAATTTCAAATAAATTGAGACTTTATAAAACATTATCCTATATTAACATTGGCCTATTACACTAACTACGCTCGAGATATTATACTGTATCCCTTTTATTACCGCAGGTAGTGAGATACGCGTAAGATGGGTTGGGAGCATTCTTTACAACACAACCTCTCAATAACGAATACCTCTCTACAACGAATTTTTTCTCTGGATAATCGACTTCGTTATACAGAAGTTCGACTGTATACATATATATTTTTTTTTCATGTTGTCTATTATTTTTCCGTTGCACTGACTTTATGAAGTTATTATTATTACTTGTAAATAATAATAACAACTTTATATATATATATATATATATATATATATATATATATATATGCTGATACGTATTCCTTCACAGATGGAAAAATATAATGAATAGTATCCACTGGTGGATCTCGCTCTTCTACTGTTGTTGGGTTCACCTCGTCAATGCTGGATAAGATTCTAGCGAAGGGTCGGAACTGCGATTTTATGCACTGCAGAACGAACGGATGTACTCCAGATTATAACTATTCATCATATATATATATATATATATATATATATATATATATATATATATATATATTATATATATATATATATATATATATATATATATATTATATATATATATATATATATATATATTATATATATATATATATATATATATATATATATATATATATATATATATATATATATATATATATATGTATATGAAGTTATTATTATTACTTGTAAATAATTTTTTCCACCACTTAGTACAATAATTTTACCTAATAATTTTTGCACTTAGTGGTGGAAAAAATTATTTACAAGTAATAATAATAAATTCATAATGTCAGTGCAACGGAAAAATAATGGAGAACGTGAAATATCACGATATATATATATTAATACCAAAATATGGAGGCAACACCCGACAATGACCATAAAGAAGTTCCAATGACCACAGAAAACATAAACAAAGAACTAGACACCATTAAATATTTAGCACACACAAATGGATACAACACCACAATAATAGACAAACTATGGCACAATATTAAAAAAAAACACTAAAATAACACTACAGAGAGGGAAAACATAAATTACATAAACAGAACCTCAAAAATAATAGCCCACAAATTTCAAAAAACAGGGTACAAAATAGCATACAAAACTAATAACAGTTTACGACACCAACAACAAAGATAAACTACAAGCACCAGGCGTATACAAATTAAACTGCAACAACTTCTACATTGGGCAAACAGGCCACAGCTTCAAGCGAAGAGTCGAGGAACACAAACAGAACACCAACTCAGCATTTTACAATCACATAAAAGAAACAGGACACAAATAAACAGACATTTACCATAACCTAAATATCTTATACATCAATAAAAAAAACCACATCTCAACACACTAGAATGATATGAAATTTACAAATACACAAAATACAAACATATTGAACGAATAAACCCAATACAAATCACACATACTTTTTGATGCTATCAAAAACCTGCCTTTAAAACCATCACTGCTTAACCTAACAACTTTAAGCAGAAGACATTGATGAAATGCGCCACGAAGCGATCGAAAAGTTCTGCCTCAGTAAGTTTTTACAAATTTACAAAATGTAAAGTTTGGATAATCATAAACTAATGTAAAAGTGATTAAAAAATATTTCTTGTAAAATATTTTGATATGTTGACCAGTGTGGCATTTTCAACCATGATAGGACACTGCATAACAACCTCAGTGAATGTGTCAATATTAATTTACACTAAGACAAATTTTCCTTTCTGCTATTTAGATACATATTTAACTTTTTCATTATTTGTAGACAATGTGACTATTATAGAAAATATTATTTTTTTTATAAATTGAAATTATTTATTAAATAATTTCACTTAAATAAAATGAAATAACAAAATTTACAATTACACTAGGAAGGTTTTTCATTTAAATGAAAAAAGAAACAATAGATAATTAGATTATTGGAAGCAGAACTATTTAAGCTGTAAATTACAGTTCTGATACTAACATCAACTTTTGTACACAGAGATTTAGGATCTATATAATTATTAAATTAAATTTCTTAAACTCCTTTTTATTCTTGTTCTGCATATTGTCTTTACAAGTCCTTTGCTACAGTTGTTTACTTCCACTGTATTATTGTAAACATTCAAATTCATTATGTTAGTGATTAGTTTTGTCTGTCTCTTACCAATCTATCAATAAAAAAAACCATAGCACCAGCTAATATGTTAAGTGGTATTTTTTAATATATAGTTAAAGTTTATATATTGACTAAATTTCTATTGCTCTCAGAGCAGAAAACACATTCAATTTATAGTTTGTAAACAACTTTATGTACAATTCATGTTTATTTAAACACTCAAAATAAGTATTAAATAAATTATAAACTGGTTTAATATAGAGTCAAAGAAGTTTATTCAATTAGTGGAACGTCTCGGCAACTAGTTTGTTGCCCTTATCAAGGCTGTAACAATATTACTTTTAAGCAATGTATTATTGTTTTCAGCCTTTATAAGGGCAATGGACCAGTTGCCGAAACATTGCACTAATTGAATAAACTTCTTCAACTCGATATTCAACCTGTTTATCATTTATTCATAACTTTATGTACAATTGTAAAACAATTATTTTATATATTTTTATGGTTTATTTTACATACCTACTTTGTAACTATTTTTGTATTAGAATTAATAAAAACAATTGGAGAAAACTGTATATAGATAACTTTAAGCATTTTTTATTTAATCTCCAGTGATGATGCTGTTTTTCCCTAAGTACTTTGAAAGTGTCAGTAATCAACATGCATTTTTAGCTTTATTGCCCAGTGGGACTTATTTATATAGTAGTGTTACTATTAATAATTAATTTTATGTGCAGCACAGATCTTTGCGTATTGGATCAACCAATGTAAGAGTTTGTAATGATTTACAATCACCTTCACCAGCTATAGTTAAAAATCACCTGTCTTTTCTGTTGATGTATTATTTTTGTTAACATCAGTATAGTATTATTGATGTTTTTTATAGAACTTTGAAATGAATAATCCAGACCTAATTTTTATCATAAGACGACATTTGAATAATTACTTAATATAATTTAATATTTCTGTAAACATTTCAGCCATCTACAATCTACTTATAGCCATTCCCAAAACTAAAAAACAATAACAGATAAATGACAATAATAATCAATACAATTGATCAATTATATTCAAATTATATTCCTTAATCAATCAATACAATAATATAGTATATAAACAAAATGTATACAGTAAAATCCCTCTTAACTGGTTCTCGGATTAACCATCCTATCATTCAATGTAAAGTGATCCACACAAATAACCCTACTAAATCTCCTGTGTTCTATGACAGAGTTTCCATTAGACAACAATATTACCATCACCTTATCTATATTTCTTTAGTGAATAACAGTCAGATTTATTAGAAATTATTACTTTTAAAATGATTTATTAAATTTGAAAACTAGAGTTTAGGCATTACTGTAAAACTGTATACAGTAATATACAGTACTAATAAACTATATACAGTATATAAACTGTGTATATATTAATATATAATCTAATGGTGTCTGTCTAATGGTGTGTGTGTGTAATCACGTAAATATTACTTTACCCATTGGGCTCAAATTTTACATAGACTTTCATAGGATCCCTGGTTAACACATAGGCCTATTTTTATTTAGAAATTCTGTCAGGGCACTGCCCCATGGGCCTTGAAAACCCCCTTAATTGTCTATACTCCATTTAATACTTAACTTGACTTAATCAGCTGATAATCAGCTGTAACAATCACTTTTAAATACATTTAAACAGCTGAATTGTTGTGATTGTTTTTATTTCTCTTTCAAGGTTAGTTATAAGTTACTTTACAAATGTTTGTGTTACATTGTTTTTCCTTCAATTGGTTTTCAAGACAATAATCAGTAAGTTTATAGTTTGATGTATTTATTGGGAACTAATCTATACTATTATATAAAAATCTAATGATGTCTGTGTATTACTCAATCACGTAAAAACTACTGGACCCAATGAGATGAAATTTGGTATTTATTTCCACTTCCCAAGTGTTCGATTTTAGCAAAAAAAATTGTACCGGCGACGAAGAAAGTCCTCAGAGATACAAAAAAAGTTATGAAAACTCTCGCTCACGGTCCATAAGTTTACAATTTTGGAAAAATGTAATTCCCCCCAAAACGTTGTACTAATTAA
Organism: Prosapia bicincta; assembly: GCA_036971475.1. Classification (NCBI taxonomy): domain Eukaryota; kingdom Metazoa; phylum Arthropoda; class Insecta; order Hemiptera; family Cercopidae; genus Prosapia; species Prosapia bicincta. The sequence continues at coordinate 9,118,305 of JBAIZL010000001.1, forward strand.
TAGTGCTGGTAAAACGGCACATTGCCCACCCCAATACAATGCATATAAAATCAATCAAAAACATGTCCTGAGCTATATTGACAGTTATTGTTTATTATTGCCACGTAAAGTTACTTTTATATACCTATGAAGTATCCAGTCAGGATAGATTTGGTTGTAATTTTATACGTTTAACCAGATGTACTTAGTAAGGTTTAGAATAGAGATCACCTGACGAAGTGTTACCTTGCGGAAGTAGGTATTTAATTAGGTAATTTTGTATAAAATTACAACCAAATATCCTGACTAGACACTTTACAGGTATATTTTAATATAGTATAAAATTACAACCAAATCTGTTGTGACTGGATACTTTATAGGTAGGCCTATATGTAAATATATATAAACCGTTGATACGCAGACGTAGTACTTCTTATTACTCGGCAATGAAATTTTTACCCAACTTTAATTTGATAAAATTTGTATTTATTTTCCTGAGCGAGAGTTTTCATTATTTTATCGTATCCCTGATGACTTTCTGCATCGCCCAGTATATTTTTCCCCTATCGAACACATGGGAATGGAAAATAAATACCTGAAATTTTACATGGACATTCTTAGGGTTTCTGGTTTTCACGTAGGCCTATTTTTATTTAGAAATTCCGTCAGGGCACCGCTCTACTGGCCTTAGAAACTCCTTTAACGGTAGGTTTATAAACTATAGTTTGATATATTTATTAGGATTTAATTTCAGTAAATTAAATTCAACCCAAATACAAATACAAATATTCGTCAACTCCGTACGAAGGATGGGTACTCTGCTAGTATATATATATATATATATACACAAAACACCGTTAAACATCAAAGAGTTATGGCCTTTATAAAAGTAAAAGATATATTATAAGATTATTTTCTATTACAAACATTAAAGACAATTGTGAGCCTTATTTGAGAATTAAAGGTCTTTTTGGCCCAAAGGATTGTTTTATGGTTTTGCTTGTTTTCAAATCATTATTTCCCAATATTTTCTCTAATTTAGTATTAGTAGACAATAAAAAATCATTGATTTTAATATTAAAAAAACCACTTCTGAAAACTTTTTCCACCAGGTAGCCCCACAGGAAGAAGTCGCAAATGCTCTAATCAGGTAAGCGCTCAGGCCACACCACATCACCCTTCAAAGAAACGAGGTGCACCTGGAACATCTGTTGTAATTTCACCATTGAAACTTGAGCACTGTGGCCTGTTGCTTCATCTTATTGGAACCAGATGTCTCCCATAATTGTTTCCTCATTTAATTTTCCTAATTTTGGTTCAAAAAAGTTTCAAAGACTGGCATTTTATTTCGTACATTATATTCAATTTCATCATTTTAAAAATCTATAGTAAAACAAAACAAAAGACATGTTAAGATTGCTAACATATGAGTAAAGAAGGAACTAATATACATTTGTGCCCAATTGAAAATAATTAATTCAGTTTCTTATTAAATAACCCCTCGAAAAAGATTTACTTGTTTTTATAATCTTTATTTCCTGTTTTACTTAAAAATTGCTTAAAAGGTAGAATTTAGTTATGTTCTTATGTGTTTATTAAATTTTAAAGATTAATTTTTAATTTCATAAAAGATTTATATATTTGTTAGTTGTAATAATTGAATAATCTCTGATTTTTTAAAATTTATTTAGATCTTGCAAGAGGATTAAGGATAAATCACCTTTCCCTTCAAATATCGCCAACAGCTCAAGTACTTCAATTTAAATGTCCACAGTGTAGTAAAATTTATAAAACTAAAAGCACCATGAAAAGACATCTAACATATGAGTGTGGAAAGGAACCAATGTATGCTTGCAACTTGTGTAATTTCAAAGCATTTCAAAAAAGCAATCTCATTCAACATAAGATGGCTAAACATTCGTATTTATAGTTTTCATACATTTTTTATATTTTCACTTTTTTATCATTTTACTTTCATCTTTCTTTCATAAAAAGTACAATTAGAAAGATACAAGTAATTTTTTTTTATATTACCTAACAAATAGTTTAAGGTTTAATTACTTTTTATGGAGTGATAAAGGGTACTATACATCTTTAGGAATTTGTTATAATATTGTGAATTATTATACAGATGTCATTATTACTATTATTAATAGTCTTTGTAAGCTCACAATAATTTGTTTCTGTTTTGTAGCTATGATACTAGTTAATAATTATTTCTTTTAAAATGTAATTGAATTTTATATAAAGTATATTAGTTTAAATGTGTTGTATAAGACAAGTGGAAAGAGTTCTTAATATTCTTTTTATTTATAATACTGAAAATTTCATTATGTATCTGCTCATAAATATTTTACTTAGTTTAAAATGAAATATATAAGTATTCTTCACCTATTTGGCATGGTTGAATCTCTCTTTCACAAAAGAGGGTGTATTACCTCCTGTTAATTTTTTGAAAGTGTTTTAAATCATTGTGCTTAGTACAATGAGTAATTCATCATGAACTTATTATTTCATTGTTCATTTGGAGGTTTATGAATAAGTAATTAATGTTTATGTTTATAAACTTGTCTTCTCGGCACTAATTTATTGAAATTTCTCAGCAGTCATGATTCATAATTATTTATTTCATTGTTCAATGAGACACAAACTAAGCTTTATACATTGTTTGGTAGATAAACCTATAATCAGATTATACAGACTTTTTAATATGAAAATGTTTTTTTTTATATATTCAATACCTTATATTATTATTATTATGGAGTTGAATGTAATATATTATTAATTTTAGAATTTATGGAAAGAGCTACTGGAAGTTACAATTAGTTTTTATGTCATTAGATGTTGCAGTTGTTTGTAAAAACAAAGTAAGAATTACAAAATTCAATCTGTTTTAAACCAATAGATATTTTTTTAAATGTATACCTAATTTTAAATTATAAAATTTTTTGTAGGTGTATCTTCTTTACAGATGTAATGAAGGGATTACTGTTATTGAATTTGTATTTTATTTTATCATGGTTCTTTGGAGGACCTATACATACATTTCAGAATGTTTAATCTTTTTCAACACTGTTCTTAGAGTTTAATTTAGATTGAGATGGAAATATAAATGGTGTAAACAACAACCAAAACAATGACCTCTGCTCAGTAAGCCATTAAAAAAGAAGTATTCAGGTAAAATAATGATATAATTGATTTCTGTCAATGATTAATAAATCAGTATTAAAATAAAATGCAGTAGATATGGTAGTATCTAGAGTAGTAGAGTGAAATATAGTGTCATTTACCCAGCCTTGACTTATATGACATTCCATCATAAAGAGATGCTATAGACAAAGAGTTATGAATACATGTTAGTTATTATTCATTGCCCATGAATCTACCATAGCTTATTGCTTCTAACCCTAAATCTGCAGTGGCACATTTATTTTATTCCTTCTGTGTCTGTTATTTGCCTTATCCTCTCTGACTAACTCATTTTCACCCACAACACTTTAAAACACTTAAATGCAATTTATCATTACTATACAATCACTGGTTTTATATATATATATATATACAAACATAAACATATATTTATATAGTATGTATATATATATATATATATATATATATATATATATATATATATATATATATATATATATAAATATAACCAGTCATTGTATAGTAATGATAAATTGCATTGAAGTATGTTAAAGTGTTGTGGGTAAACATGAGTTAGTCAGAGAGGATAAGGTAAATAACAGACACAGAAGGAATAAAATAAATGTGCCACTGCAGATTTAGGGATAGAAGCAATAAGCTATGGTAAATTCATGGGCATTGAATAATATCTACACTTCTGTTCATAACTCTTTGTCTAGAGATCTATTTATGATGGAATGTTATATAAGTCATTGTCAAATCACTCTTGTGCTTAATGGTAGAAAATTGTTTACAATTAATATATAATAACTACAAAATTAAGTATCACACACACACACATGTGTGTGTGTGTGTGTGTGTGTATGTATATATATATATATATATATATATATATATATATATTTAGATTTTTTGGACTAGGAGACTGACAGACTTACCTTGGTAAGAGTCCAGAAGAGTCTCTCAGTCTCCTAGTCCAAAAAATCTAAATAATCTTTACCAACCAAAAAAAAAAAAAATATATATATATATATATATATATATATATATGTGTGTGTGTGTGTCTGTGTGTGTGTTTTGAATATTTAGCAAATGTTGTGTCATTTGTAGGTTAAAAAAAACCTAATGGTACTAACAAAGTACAAAGTCCTGTCAATATAACTTAATATAATTATAATATAATATAAGCCCTTGTCAAAAACGAAATGTAATGAAGAGAGTGAAGGAGAAACAGATAATGCAGAAGGTATCAAGTGACTTTGGCATTGGATGGGTAGTAATAAATTAAATAGAAAAATTTTGTCCATACAAAATTTTATAGATAACTCTTACATCCATTAAAGATAGGAAAGAATTGTGAACGTTAGTAGTATTAAAGTAGGGATATAAACTGCCATGGTAGAGCATACACCATGGCATCACATACACAGGCTCAGGTACATTCTCTCTATCATCAGGTCATAAATGAGGTGTCTTTTACACCTATTTTTTTATTAATCACTTAAACAATAGTTTATTACTATCCGAACTTTAAATTTAGTAAATTTGTTAAAACATACTGAGACAGAACGTTTTTGATCACTATGTGCCGATCTTCATCAGTGTCAAACTATTGTTTAAGTGATTAATAAGATTCACCGATCGTAATGGACTACAAAATTCAAGTATTTTTTTCATTTTAGGAAGAAGTAACAACAATTATTCTCAACAAAATTCTTCCAGGCATTATTAGTGTTGATAGTTGAATGAATGCTTCATAGCACTATAGTTTTGTGACTTGAGATAGAGTTTTAAAAAAATAATTCTATGTTATTATTTCATTTCCTATCAGAGACGGTTGTGAAAGGAGTATATTTCATTCACACAAATACTCTAAAGTTTTAAATCAATGCATGTGTAATTCCAATGTAAGAATAAACTAACGTATATAAAATTTAATTTTTTCAGACCAACTAGATCAGTTGCAGCTTTTACCAGACGTACACAGCTGCCCAAGATGTTTTAGGTGTTACAAAAAGCTATTCAGCCTTTCAAGACACATGAGATTAGAATGTGGGAATCAACGTATTTTCAAATGCCCTCATCCATCTTGTGTTTATCGAAGTAATAGAAAATATTATATTAAAACCCATGTTAAAAAAATGCATTTATCTGCTACTATTAAAGGTTTTAGTATGTCACAATAAAGTTATGGTTAACATGTAAAAGAATTCTATACTAAATTTAAATTAAAAATTTGTGTAAAATCTATTATTTCTTTCAGCTTAGATTTGTGAATAGAGCACATTTCTGACTTTCTTAACAATATTAAAATTTCATCTATGGTCTTTCAAAATTTCTGTGATGATTTAAATTCAACCATTTTAAAAATAATAATATTAAGTAAGTTTAAAATCTAGTGCCAAAATAGAAATAAATCATAGGCGTTTTCTGTTTCATGGGTTATGATAGAAAATGTACACTGATAAAATTTAACCTTACCAATTATAGTAAAACAAAAATCTCCTTAATACTTTAAAATTAATAAAAAAACAATGAATTTCAATAATATTAAAAAGTTAGCAATTATTAAATTAATAGAATATCATTAAAGTCTTATAGAAATAAGCTCATAATATAATTTCAGTGCAAATTGATAGTAAAAAAAAAAAAATACCTTCCAAAACAACAATTATGTAGAACCAACTTATAACTAATGTTATTAAATTTTTATCTGCAAATTCATATAAATTGTAAAATTGTACCTAATTTATATCAGATTGATTTATAAATTATAGAATTTTAATTTATGCTTTTAACAAGTTCACTGCTGACTTTAAACATGTTGCTGTGACAAATGCTGAAATATTTTTTATGTAAACATGTTTATTCTTTTTAAAAGAATGTATTGAAATTTACCTTCTGGTAATAAAAAAATTGTTTGATGACACCAACTGGTTTCCTGTTTTATTATAAAACTAACAGTTTTTATTTTAGAACTGCATAAAAATGCATACATTATGTATTTAGTACTTACATTATAAACTTAAGAGCTGTGCTATCCCTTTACAAATAGTTGGAAGATAAAATTCTTAAAATACTCATTTTCATTTCTGTTAAAAATATTTCTAAATATTTGAGTACATTTTTCTGCTTTTCCTGATGTTACAATATTTTCCGCTGTTGACTTGTTTTGGAGTGGCTCCATTTTCGAAACCTAAATTGTACTGTTCCCCCAAACTTTGAATTCATCTTTATATACTATTAGCCACGCCCCCAACACTTGCAGATCTTGTTTCCTATTGGTCCACTCTTGCTCCTTGCAAGAAAGAAGTAATAAGAAAGTTATTTAGGAAAATTTTGGCAAGAAGAAATAAAATAAAAAGTCCCACAAACGAAATAGAGAGACAGAAATGGGCTAAATTTACATATACTGGAAAAGAGGTATATAAATTAAAAAATTTTCTCAAGAAATATAATTTGGAATGAAAACTAACAACTCGTTAAAAAATAAATTTAGGGTAATATAGAAAATTAAAATAATTTTAGTAAAACCAGAGTTTATAAAATGTAATGTAATTGCAAAGCAACATACATATGACAAACAGGGCGAAAATTTGAAACCGAATATAAAGAGCATTTAAAGTCATTTAAATATGAGAAACGTTGTTCAAATCATGCTACACATTTGTTTAAAGAGAGCAATACACCGCAAGAAATTAAATAATGCAATGCAAATATTACAATATGTTCATAATATGAAAATGTTTAAATATTTCAGATAATTTAAAAATTTATAAACCAAAGTTGAAAACGGAAAATGTAATAAACGAACAAATAAATACACAGCCAAACGTTATATTTAATAATTTGAAATTATTAAGTAGCTGGACGCAAGGAGCAAGAGTAGGCATGCACCAATAGGAAGCGAGGTCTGCAAGTAGTGTAGGCATGGGTAATATTGTACAAAGACAAACTCAAAGTTTGGATGATCAGTACGATTTAAGTTTTGAAAATGGAGTCACTCCGAAACATGTCAACAAAGGAAAATATTTTAATGTTAGGGAAGGCAGAGAACAGTACTCAAATATACTTGAAAAATACAATAGAATCGTTTTTTCACTAGAGTACTTTAGGAATTTTCCTTGTTTTACTCTCAGTGGAATATACTGATGAAGATTGCCACATAGCGATCAAAAACGTTCTGTCTCAGTAAGTTTTAACAAATTTACAAAATTTAAAGTTTGGATAGTCATAAACTATTGTTTAAGTGATTAATTAAGATTCACTGAATATAATGGACTACAAAATTCAAGAATTAAATAATATTTAGAGAACATTGTCCAATAAGCTACCTGATCGTGGTCTCAGCAGTTTATTATAGATATTGCGCCATCAAAGACCATAATGGTTATATAAGGAGTAACAGTAAGCATTGTTAATCTTTAAAAATTCTAGGGTTTATAATAATATTTTAGGTTATATTAAATGTTTTTAAAAACAGCTCTTAATTATCTTTCAAAGTATTATTAGAATGTTTAGGTCCAACCAGATTGTAATTAATAGGTTAAGTATTACATTAAGTAGTGAAAAACTATTAATAGTGATTATGATTTACTTTTGAGTTTTTAGAATAATTAATATCACAGAATAATAAGAAGTTGATTATCTCTAAGGATTCAAAATCTACAGTACGGTAAGATATCTAACTTAAACTGACATATTTGTCTGAAATTGATGACATGTGTAAATACAACTGTCCAATTTTTGTTATTGTAACTATGCTGACAAATTAAATGTTATGTATGGTTTAATTCAATAAAACTGTATGGAATAACAAACAAAATTATTAACACATGATCAGACTATAATTTACTGCAAACTATTTCTAATCCTAATTCTGAAAGTTAAAATGTGTTTATGTTTCTGCCTCTGACTGGAATTTTTTGTTTTTTGTAGCTTTAATTTTTAAAAAACTATTAATATTAGATTTTTTGTTTAGAATGGTACTTATTTTCCTGTTATGTTGATAATAAAGTTTTATAACATATTTGCAGCTAACATAATACCCTGTGATGACTACCACCCAAACTTCAAACAATACCAGTGCCCTCAGTGTAAGAAGAGATACACTAAAAAATATAATATGCAGCGACATATGCAATTAGAATGTGGCCGTGCACCACAGAATGCATGCCTCTATTGCCCATATGTTGCAAAACGAAACAATGTCCTCTTAAGACACATGAAGACTTGTCATATTACATAACTGTTTAACAGTGTTTCTTTTGTAATGTAGTAAATACTTAATTGTAAAAATATTGTAAGAAAACCAGGTTTCTTATAACAATATCATATGGTTATTCATATGACAAATAAATTTAAGTCTGCACTTAAAAACTAAAAAAGCCTATACTAGCTTCTTACAGACATCATTGCAGAAGACAAATCGATTCAAGATTTTTAATTAATAAGTTGAAAAATACAGTATACTTATCATTATTATTATATAATGGTCATTGAAAAATTAGTATTTTATTAAAATATATATTTTCTTGCTGAAATACTTATCAAGATTTCATTTACTACTAAACGCTTTGAAAAATTTACTTGAAGGACCAATTTATAATAGAATTTTGTTAAAATAATTCTGTATCAACCTCTCAATGACATTTTCTTACATTATTTATATTTTAAAAGAAACTAATTATGAAATATATATGTTCAGATGTTTTACCAGTTTATATTTATCATATTAATGTTTGTGCTACAAAATAAATTAAAAATAAAGTTTATGTTTATGGAATTCTTCTAAATTATTTTTTATATAGCTTGTTAATTGAGAAAGTTAAAACAGTAAGAATTCCATTCAGCTTCAGACCTGTTTCCTTCATCATCATAAATCTCAAAACCAACAATCCTATCCAAAAAACCATCAATATCCTTCAAAGAAGCTCATAGGCAAACATATGTCAACAAAATTATCAATCTAACCAATCTAATACTTTTAAAAAATTGCACATATTGCCATATTTACACACAGAAGTGTGGGATTTCATCCTATCAGAAATCGCTAAATAAAAAAAATTTACCCAAATACGTAGATAACAGTAAATGAATAATCATAAAAATATTTATAATTACAGGTATGTATAGAGAGAAAATCAATGCCATCCAAGTATATTTTATAAATACCTTAATTACTTTTGAGGTCTGCCTCAAAAGTATCAGACCTCCATCCAATGCCCAGCTCTATAATCAATGTGCCATACATTACTGCTTGTACTTGAACCACTTTACACTACGACTGAACATGTACAGCAAATAATTTGGAATAAATTCTGGCATAATAGAGATTAAACCTATGATTTTGGGAAACTCTGTCAAAAACTAATTACTAATGAAGAACAATTGCCAGAAATCAAAAATTGTGAAACACATTATCATCAAACACTGCAAGGTGCAAGACAAGAAGCTGTTTCTTTGGAAGATGTGGGGACCTAGCTTGAAGATTAAGGTGATCCTGGTGCAGCAGAGATTTTGAAAATAGAGTGATAGTGTAAAAGTAATTAATCAGACTAAATTGAAAGCAAGTGAAGTTAAAGAATATTTTAACTTTGTTATTCAATACAAGTATGTTGAACAACACAAAAATGAACAAATATCTGCTTATTGTGAATACCTGCACATTATAATTTTACAAGTATTATTGATCAAAGAATTTAAAAAAAATTAAAATCAGTATTTTCTAAGCTCGTTGATGGTTTGACAAAAATTAACCAGATTTTTCTCAGTAACATTAAATACACTATTTCTCTGTAACTAAATAGTGAAACAACTTTTACTTTCGTTTGGATTCCTTTCGTTTTGATTTTTTGTTTTTAGTTTAGTATCAGGTTAGAGTAGTATCAGAGTAAGAATAAGTTGTGCTTAATATGTTGAGGAAGTTTTAAGGCTTTTAACTCCAGAAAAAACTCAATACAACAATACCAATACTTCGTCTAAAATGGGGGTAAGTAAATTTTACTCACTGCTAAAAATTTACATTATTTTCTTAAAATTTTGAATGTTAAGCTAGGTAATGGATTACTGATTGGTTTTACAGGTATGTTATGATTAAACCTTCATTTAATTAAATCTTGTGACAAAATATTATTAGAAAAAGAAATTCTTGTAAACTTATAGTATATACATTAGACTGTCTTGTGGTTAATTTTGTATATTAAGCTAAATACTTTATAATTTTTTTCATTTTATTTTTACTTGTTCGTTTATTGTATTATTTTTGTGAATATAAATTTGTAGTTGTTATAGATTGTCATTTTTAGGCATTTTTGTACTATTTTAATTACATGTACGTTTTCTAATGTGGGGAATATGTGGTTATTTTTTATGGTGTTTGGTTGGATGTATGCTTTAAGGTGCTCTTTATACGAGGGTTGTCCAAAAATTAAAAACCGTTTGAATTTTACTGCCGCACTGGTGAAATATTTCGCTAGGTGGCAGCAGTACCTTGTAGCTTCACCTCTCCCCTCTAAAATGAGGCGTCGCGCGCATCTGTAACTGTATTAGTGTGTCTTTGACAGTGGACGTACCACTACACACCTCAGTCCAAACAGTAATCCATGACGTGGCATCACTCCACATCATCTCGCGTCAAAAAATTTCGCCAATCTCTGCAACAAAAATCATGGCAACTGTCTTTTGGACACCGCAATTAATGCTGAAAAAGCTTCGAAGAGCGATCCAAAACAAGTGCCGAGGGAGATCAAGCAAGGGAGTTTGTTTGTTGCACGACAATGCTCGGCCCCACACTGCGGCGGTCACCACCGCTTGCAGGCCTGATCTGGCACCGAGCGATTTCCATCTTCTCCTTTACCTGAAGCAACATTTGGCTGGAAAACGCTTCGAGACTGATGAAGAAGTCCAGGAAGAGGTGGAGAAATGGTTGCTGTCACAGGTGGGAGACTTCTATGACCAAGGCATTAAGAAGCTCATCCCCCGACTAAGCAAGTGCATAGATGTTGTCGGGGACTACGTTGAAAAATAGTTTTTATATGTACTTACAACTCCATGTACTATTTTTGTTAAATTAAAATTTTCCTGCTCATTGAAATGAAAACGGTCTTTAATTTTTGGACAGCCTAGGTATCTGTCTTTTAATTTCTTTTTTGTTTGGTCGATGTACAATTTGTTACAGTCTGGGCATTTGATTTTATAAATTCCGTTATGTCAGTGTGGGACCTGTAGAAATGAATGTGGTTTGTGTATTCATTTGTTGTTTGTGGTTCATGTTTTGGTTATTTTATTTAGTTATAATTTTAAATTCTAGTTTATCTAGTGTTTTTTTTATTGTATCCATTTTTTAAGGCTGTTTGAAATATTATTTTTTTTCTTAATTTTTTAGTGGGATTTTTAGCGTTCTATATAAAAGTGAATTGTAAGCAGCCATTTTATATTGAGGGGGGGTGGTTAGAGTGGTTTGGTATTGTGTGTATGGTTTTTGTAGGTTTCCTGAAAATTGAATATTCAATATTATTTGTATTTCTCGTTATTGTTAGGTCTAAATAGTTCATTTTATTGTTTATTTCTCCTCCCATGGTGAATTTTATGTTAGGGTGTAAGTTGTTCATTTCATTTAGTATAATATTATTATTTATTGTTTTATTTTGGGAGATGTACAATCCATCGTCAACATATTGTATCCAATGTCTGTTGGGGTCGTGCGTTTTTATGGTTTCTGTGATTATTTTGTCAAAAGTTTGGAGGTAAATCTCTGATTATATGATTGAGAGAGGTGATCACATTGATAAGCCTTCTATTTGTTTATATATTTTATTATTAAATGTGAAATAGTTTTGGTTTAGTATGGTGTTTAAGCATTTTGTTATTTGGTATGTATAATTGTCGTTGATTTTAAGGTTAATTAATTTGTTTTTTATTATTTGGGTGGTTTCATTTATTGTATATATGTGTAGAGAGTGATATATGGACACACACACAAGTGTTACTTGACAATCCAAGACCTTTGTTTAAGAGAATAAAAAATATAAATTATCAAAGACATAGAAACCTTTTGCCTCATAATTGCAACCATTAGGTTTTAAAGTTTGACATACAAGCTAAAGTTAATACTGTGTTGATTTTTTTTTAATATTAGGGAAGGAAATTTTAGAGACATATCATTAATTTAAAGCTCAAAAATATTAATAGTTACTTCGTGTTTGTACTTCTAAGATTTAAATTTATTAAAAATATTTTTCATATTTTACGACCTGAACTCTTAAAAACTAGACCATTTAGATGACTACTTTACTAAAATTTATCAAATTTATGCAAGCTAAGATTTCATCATCACTTTTACATTTTTATAAACAACTTGTTCATTAATTAAAAATGTTAACAAGGACCACAAATAAAGCATAATACAGTTGAGACACTCTGCACCAAATTTGCTTTGCTTGGAAGTGATAATGATTAAATGAGTGACTTTATGATTTCTAAGGTTAAAAATAAGAGAAATATTCCTACAAATTTAATTTTGGAAATGCTTTGCTTGCTAATTGTTTACCATTTTCTTTTTTTCATCATAAAATTTAAGTAAATTTATGAAACATTTACTGAAACTTTTGATGGCACCAAGAGATCTTCATCAGTACCGTTGGGAAGTATTGTTAGGTTGAGCAGCAGCAGTTTTAAAGCCAGATGATCTACAATACGGCCAGAAATTAGTTCTTTTCTCTGTGTGTGTATGTGTGTGTGCGAGTGTGCAATTGTGCCAAGTCAAAAACCATTAGATTTTTTGCCGGATGTTTAGGTTATGAGAAGAAGAAAGGTGATTACATAAACCTATAACGTATATTAAGGCATATACATAAATCTTGCTTTGTCAATAGAAATAAAAAACGGATCCTGCATGATTATAAGAAATAATAGAATTGGTATTTATAAACAGAATTGTTTTCTTGAAATAAGATCAATCAACTTGGTTTTAAACTAGAATATTAAATTCGTTTTGAAAAAAACAAATTTCTTTTAATGGAAACTATATATATAACATTCATTTTAAAGATTGAATTTTACACCAGTGTAAACAACTGCTAAATTGCACAGATATTTTAATTAAAGGAGTTCATAGACATTGATTACTATTTAAAAAATACAATTTATTACTGTCATAAATTGAGCGGTATTTACACTGGAGCTGTCAACAAAAATACTGTGTTAACAACAGAACATTTGTTTTTCACCAGAACTTGTTCCCAACAAGTTTTTCATGTTTCTCATATGTTGGAAGCAGCCCCCACTAACTCCCTGCTCACTGCATGATATCATATTTCATAAGTTTTAATAGAATTTAGTTAATATAATTCATAATTAATCTTTATTAGATGTTAAAACAATGTAGTGAAAAAAGCTTTTGTTTAACAAATTTAATTCAAATTAGCTCATAAAAAGAGTTAGACAGGCCTTTTTAAAAATTAGAATAAAATATATAGTTTATTATTATACTGTATTAAATTAATTACACTAAGATTTATCAAAATATAGGTAAATTATATTTAATAACTGATAAAAACATTTAATAATAAAATTTTAATTTCATAATGTACAATAAATAAGTGAAAGAATTAATAAGAAACCTACATTAGATGTTGAAAAATTTACTGAATACAAATTTTATTTAAGAAATTTAATTGAAATCATTTCTTAAAAAAGTGTTAGATTTTCCTAAGAAATTTTTCATTTTAAAAATTGTAATAAAAATATGTTATTTATTATATTTTATTGAATTAGTTATAATATAAATTTATATATATATATATATATATATATATATATATATATATATATATATATATATATATATATATATATTAGGACCTGATCAAAAAATATTTAATAGTAACATTTGACAATTCATATAGCAAAGAAAGCACACTTTTGTTCTCAACAATGGTTTCCCACCATACTCATGTTTTGTTGGCAACCTCTGTTGATAACAAAAAAAATTCTGACAAAAATGTTGGTAATATTTGTTGTCAACTCTAATATAAACACAACTTTAGGCAGTTGTGTTGCTAAAGATTATCTTGATACCAATTCATAAGAATTTTGTCTCCAGGAAATGTGTTGTATATTGGCAATTGGAATCTTAAATATTGGCTTTCCATTATACTAAATTTTTATTATGGAATATGTGGATTTTGTCCTTTATTTGTGTTCTTAGTAGGCACAGGTAGCCAAAAGTAGGTGACCTAGTGGTAAGACAACAATAACCTGGTTAAAACTAGAAAAAAGGTATATAAAGAAAACTTATGTGTGGATACAAGCATTACTTAGAAAATGATGATTGCTGAAAGAATCAGAAAGGATATACTCCAAAACTTGCTAACAGGAAAAAATTTCACCATACAAAGAATGACATACATTATATTAAACAGATTTATTTAGGCAGTAGTAAAAATATAGAATATTATAACAGCTGGAAAGAGCTGTTACCAACATAGTTTTCAATCACACGGAGTAAGAATGGAGACGTGGCAAATCCTCTCTTAGTTTATAGATAGAAACGAAAGAGGAAAATTATCATAATAACATGGACGCAGAAAATTATAAAACATTATTACTAACCAAATTAATTCCAAACTTTCTTTCACTTTCAGTGTTGGTAAACAACATTGCTCCTTATCTTAAACACTTCTAAATTTAATATTAGATAATGAAATTCTATAAAGAAAAATACTAAATTTTTTGTCAGAAGTGAACTGGAGTAATAAAAAATAACAAAGAATTGCAAGTAGAGTTTTATTTTGATAATATATTGGAAGAAGCTGAACACAAAATTTTAAGGTATTTTTAACACTATCATTCGGAACGTAACCCTCCAGAACTAATGAGACTGACAATTAACATTACCATTCCAGTACAAAATATTCAAAATAGAAGTTGCTTGTTGTGATCATTTTGATTTCACTGAATAAATCATTAGAAATTATTGTGTGACTAAGTGAAAACGTTTAACTTAGTTGCTAATGCATTTTGAAACAATTGTTTCATTGATAAAACCAACCCGCTATTGCAAGCAATCACTCAAGGTTGCAGGCTTATGATTTATGAGTGTGGATGGGGTGTGGTTCGGGTTACTTACTATATTATAATGGAATAGGGTGCAAACAATATAATCCATATGATGGTTTATTCTAATCTAACACCCTTTTCTAACACCCAATTTCCTCTTTGCTACAAAACTATTTTAAAACTACTTAAACTCTGATATGTGACTAAATAATTCAGAAGGTTAGTTGTGTAATTCTCTGAGAGTGCAAATTGTATTAATGAAATGTACATCAAAGTTAATTGAAATAAAAGTTATTTTTTAGCATAGACTGTATCACTTATTTACATCTAATAACATTTTTAAAGATTTTTCATGCTATTTATAAAGACTTTGTTATATTAAATTAAAATAGTGTTATAGCTTTAAAATTTGTCTTTAAATATTATACAATTAAATCAAATCTGAAAATATTATTATATTTTTTGGAATAATTTTATGTGTAAAACAGTTAATTTCTATAAAACTGCTAACAGCCAAAAATAGTAATAAAAATAATAAAGTCCATAGTAACAAAAATATTTACTTCTAATATCTAAAGGGCAACATTTTTAGGTTTTTTGTTGGATTATTACAATGATGCACTAGCCAATTGCCGAGAGACTGAAAGATCACAATGTCCAAACTGTGGACAAACATATACATTGCGGCATAATATGATGCGTCATCTCCGACTTGAATGTGGCAAAGAACCAAAGCAACAATGCCCATTTTGTCCACATCGTTTTAAAAGAAGAAATAATATGATTCGTCACATTCGTACTTGTCACAGAGAAGAATATGATAAGTTAGTACAAGTGAGTACTACAAGTTGCTCAACGACATAACATAAATTGTAAATTATTGTCTTATTGATGCTTAAAATAAAAATTTT
The DNA here is from genome assembly GCA_036971475.1 of Prosapia bicincta. Taxonomy (NCBI): domain Eukaryota; kingdom Metazoa; phylum Arthropoda; class Insecta; order Hemiptera; family Cercopidae; genus Prosapia; species Prosapia bicincta. The sequence continues at coordinate 9,134,405 of JBAIZL010000001.1, forward strand.
AAATAAAAAGATATAATTTATTTTTACCCTTTATACATTTTAAATTCAACCTAGAAAAATAGTGGCTAAATGACATTTTCTTTACTGAAAACGTTAAAAATTATAAACAGAAGGAAAACAGTTCTCTAAAAAAAATTACTAGTTAAAAATTAAAAAGCCATAATTGTAGTGGCTGTAAATTAAAAAATATATAGTTGTGAAGTGACTATAATGTTGAAGAATCATTCCTAAAGCTATGTCCCACTTATGTCTTTTAACAAACCTGTGTTGAAGGAGAAGCATGCATTATTGCTTGCCTCTGGGAAAAAAATATATATATATATATATATTTATATATATATATATATATATATATATATATATATATATATATATATATATATATATATATATCACTTACACATTAAAATACTTAAACAAGAATCTGACTTGATATATACCTGAGTCAACTTTCGAAAACTATTATTTACGTGTTCTCATTTTCTAGTTTATTCTGATACTAGTGGTTTCTTGTAGTCATGTTTAAGTATATTAAAGTGTGAGTGATAAGTAAATACAAGAAAACAATGTTGCAAAGTTCAAAATATATATATCAATGGTCCTATATGTATCAATGATCTACAAAAAATCGTTTAGTCTTTGCTTACATTCCTCTATCAAAACCTCCATTCATATCTCTATGAATAGTTTGATTTGTTTTGTTCCTGGTTGGATTACTATTGAGATGCTCAAAATGTTAAAAGAGTATCCAAATGGTTGGATATAGATCCACTGAGGCAGGTCCATTCAAGTGTTATTATTACTATTATATATATATATATATATATATATATATATATATATATCGCAATATGTTTTCTTGTGTATTAATAAAAAACAAAAGTCAAAATACAAATACAAGAATTATATTTGAATTTACAATTCAAAGCTTTTCGTTGGCTAACAGTACCAACATCATCATGAATATTAAACAATTAAAATTAACATATGTGCAATAACATATGCGCATTAATTAACATATGTGTTAATTTGCACATATGTTAATTTTAATTGTTTAATATTCCTGATGATGTTGGTACTGTTAGCCAACGAAAAGCTTTGAATTGTAAATTCAAATATAATTCTTGTATTTGTATTTTGACTTTTGTTCTTTATATACATATATATATATATATATATATATATATATATATATATATATATATATATATATATATATATTATAAAGATTATTCTGTTACGCAATACAACTGGGTTTTACTATTTAATGAATGTTTGAATGATGATATCAAATTTCTATTTAAACAAAAAAAAACTACTCAGGAACAATACATAATTCTTTATTATCACAATTTTATTTCAACAGTTAAACAATAAACAATAAACAGAACAAAAATAAACTTAACAAATTTTAACACAATATACTAAACTCACTTTCTTTGATTTTTAGTTACAAATTTTCATATACCCTAGGCTAATTTTAAGATCTCTTACTATCTCAGGGTTTATAGGCATGGGCTATATTTTTAACTCTTTTGTTAATTAAATAAATTTTGAAAAACAATATTAAATTTTGAAATTAGTTTTAATAAATATTTTCCTGATGGAAAAACTTTAATTTGGAATAAGCAAAAAGGCGAAACTATTTGAACTGGATTATGTTCTTCCTACTATCTATTAATTATTTCCAAGATATTCTAATGTACAAATTTAAACTTCCCTATTATCTTAAAGGTCCACTAAAGTTTATTTTTTTTAGCGCTAATATACTTAACTTATCAAATACCGAAATTCTGCAGGTCGCTTATGTAAGATTCCGTTCTCTTCAAATTTCACTTTCTACACACTTAAATTCGTTTTAGTTCCTTCAAATTATATTACCACTGTACTAACTCTTTCAATTCACTTATCCCTGTTTAATCTTGCCAAGTTTCTTCACAAAACGGTATAATTGTGACGAATTACTTCCAATGTAAAATTTTGACTGGTCATGGCAGGTCCCATCTCGTAGCGTCACGACGCTATAACCAACTAACGCCTCTTTAGATTTTTAACAATGTTTAAAATATGGCGGCTTCTCCTTCTTCTAAAACACATGTTGCTATAATTTAGTTCGATTCCTTCCCACTAGAGTCGACTGTCTCTGACCTACTTCCATTTGTTTTTACAGCTGATGCAATAACGCGATTGTTTTCACCAGTTTTAATTTTGTTAACATACTGTTTCAATTTTCCGATCCTTAACAAACCTTCCAGTGTTTATTTAATTATTATTATTTGTGTGTGAAGTGTCTTTGCGTTTTACTTTTGTAATAATTCCGAAATGTGTGTTTTGAGCTGAATTCATACAAACATAACCTTTCTAATCTCATTGTTTACAATCGCGTTTCACTCAAGTAATTACTTATGCCCTATGTTACTAATATTTACAATTTTGTTTAAATATAATTATTATTAGATTATCTTGTTTTAATTTATGTGTTAGGGGTTTTGATATAACAAATTTCCTAATCGATTTTACAGTTCAAATACCTTGTTTACAATTCTAGGCTTTTACCTAAATTTAGTTTCAATTTAATCTAATCAATCTTTTAATGAATTTCTTTTTTTAAATTTTGTGTGGGTTATTTCTAATCTATTTTTCCAATTCTTAAAGAACATTATATAGCCCATTCTATAAATGTTACAATGTCCCCTAATTTAATTTAAATTAAAAAAATATTCCTACTATCTACATTACACATTCTTTACATTTTACAAGCTTGATTAAATATACATATTTTTTTTTTAATTAAATTTGAATTAACATTTATTTCCTAATTGTACATTTTATTTAATAACTAATTGAACACATTTTTTATTGAGTAAGTACCTCAACACTTTGGCTAACTTATCGTCCATTGTCTTTACTACTTTTATAACTGTCCATTTATACTTAATTCCTATGACACAATTTTATCTTAATTCTTTAACAATCAAATACTGAGCTGAAAACTTCAAGCTGCTTGTCTTACATGGTTTATACTAGTTTAAAACTCGCATAATACTATTTCATTTATTTTATATGTTGTTATTTATTATTCTATTTACTATCCCTTTTTTCGCGTCCTCCCAACTATTCATCATAAATTTTTTCAATTAAAAATAATTTTTCTTAACCTTGCCTCAACCTCACTTCAGTTATAAATCTATCAACTCTATCTGAACACAACTATATTAAATTTAACCCCAATTTCATATTACTATTATTTTTTATTTGTTTAAATTCTATTATATTTATATACTTTGTTATATATATATGACAGTAATTCACCTTACCTACCCTTATTCACGTAGACATTTATTTTATATCACTTTATAGTTATATTTCTCGATGTTATTTATATATTTCATTTTATTAAAACTTCCCCTTTTTCCAAATTATATTTCCCCTTTTTTTATATTGTTATGCTCATCCAGAATATACATATCTTTATCTTTGCAGTGCACCCTACTTGTACTCATTCCGTTTTATTTCTGCTATCTATTTTTAATTTTTCTTACTTTTGGTATTTGCTATATTCCTGTTTATTATTTATCTCATATTTATTTTGCTTTTAGCTTCATCTAACTCTCAGTTCTAAGTTAGTATTTTATCTCCCCTTCCAATCTCACATCCAGTTCAATTATTTTCTTATATCATTTCAGTTTATTTTGTATGAAGTTTAACATCTAATATTTTTAAAGGTCGCAATCTCATATCCTCTATTTGATCATATCTATAGTTCCTTCGATTACACTATCCCTATATCAACGAATGTAAATTTTGTTTTAATACTTATTTATCAACGCAGATTCTCCCTTATAATACGACGAAGTTTAAATACACAATTACCATATTTTTATTACAACGATGCTTTAATATTTATTATCATAGATTCATATTTCTTTTATAATATATAATATATACGACGAAGTTCCATTATTTATCAACGCAGATTCTCCCTTACAATACGACGAAGTTTAAATACACAATTACCATATTTTTATTACAACGATGCTTCAATATTTATTATCATAGATTCATATTTATCTTTATTCATTATTCGACGAAGTTACTAATAAATTATCGTAGATATAGTTACCATCCCTTAAAACTTATCTTCTGCTAACGTTTTCTTATACACATAGTCACCTAGAGTTTATTCATATTGCTTCCTTTACCTATATTTAATATCTCCCTTCCTATTTTATTTTTATTTTCCAATATCCAGTTCTCCTAGATACATGTCATATTACTGCCTGTGTCTATTAATGCCTGTAAACTTGTTTCCTCTATTTAATTTCTATTCCTGGGGTTCTTATTGTCTTAGTTTTCCGACTGACTGTGGGCACCATGCTCTTTTCTTGTCCCCACGCCTGTCCTTGCCGTAACACCGTTTACATCTCCATTGTATCTCTCATCTGCTTCATAAGTTCTATTTTCTCTGTTATTCTCATATTTAAATTCCATCTCCCATTTTCCAAAATCGAGTTGTGCCTCCACATCCATTAACATGTCCGTACCTGTGATAAATATTCTCCATAAGCCTTGTACCACTAAGCATTGAGACGGATATTTAACTCCTCCTATTTCTCCTATTACCATTTTCATTTTATTAACCTTTTCAATCTTCTTATTTGTCGCGGTTTGAATGGTTAAATTTTTTATTTGCCATATTTCTAATTTTCCCGTTTTAGTTCTATCTCCTAACCTTCCTTGCTCTCCTAATATTTTCTCCCTTACATCTTCGACTTTCCTAAAACGCTCATCTGTTATCTCTCTTTCTCCTATCACCTTTAATTTTAACTCTCCTAACTCTTCTGTGTTTTTCTTAGTTATTTTTTCTACTTTCTCTATCTCTTTTTTATTAATTTCTACTACATCAGCTATTATTTCATTTGTTTCCTCAAAATTTTCCTTAATCTCCTCTAATTCTCTATCTTTCTCCTCTATGTCTCTTCTCACATCCTCTATTACAGTATTATTCTCTGTCCTCCACTGTCGCCTCATATCCTCTATCATTTTCCTATTGTCCTCCCTTATTTCCTGTGTTATGAATTTGAAATCTTCCTTTATCTCTCTCATTTCGTCTCTATTTTCCTCTAATTTCTCATTTAATTTCCGGTTCATATCCTTCATCTCCCCTTTTATTTCATCTATCTTATCTAATTTTCTATTTATATCCTCTCTCCCTTTATTTATGCTTACTCTCATTTCCATTAAAGTCCTCATCATATCCCTTAAAACTACATTCTCATTATTTCCCCGTTTTTTTTGTTGGGTTTGCATAGGTGGTAGTCCCCTAGCTTCTTCTACCTCAATGTTTCCTATTGGCATATCTGTGCCTTCCAATTCTATTTCTTTCAATTCCAAAATTGTCCCTTTTTCCCGTTTTTTAAGCTCTATCTCCCCGCAAATTGTATGATTCTCTCTCATCAGACATATTTTTTCTTCCTTTTTTAACTGTAAGTAACTTATTATACAAAATTAAACAATTTATATATATACTATAAACTACTAAATCTAGCCTTGACTCTATTCAACTCAGTGTTTAATTTTACACAATTTTTTTTAAAAATCTATTTCCAGTTCAAATGTTTTTCATATAAAAAGTTCTAAATTAATTTTATTTCAAAATCTCTCTAAATAAACTTTATCTCTTATTTTATTGAGCCCCACGTTGGGCGCCAATTTATAAAGATTATTCTGTTACGCAATACAACTGGGTTTTACTATTTAATGAATGTTTGAATGATGATATCAAATTTCTATTTAAACAAAAAAAACTACTCAGGAACAATTCTTAATTCTTTATTATCACAATTTTATTTCAACAGTTCAACAATAAACAATAAACAGAACAAAAATAAACTTAACAAATTTTAACACAATATACTAAACTCACTTTCTTTGATTTTTAGTTACAAATTTTCATATACCCAAGGCTAATTTTAAGATCTCTTACTATCTCGGGGTTTATAGGCATGGGCTATATTTTTAACTCTTTTGTTAATTAAATAAATTTTGAAAAACAATATTAAATTTTGAAATTAGTTTTAATAAATATTTTCCTGATGGAAAAACTTTAATTTGGAATAAGCAAAAAGGCGAAACTATTTGAACTGGATTATGTTCTTCCTACTATCTATTAATTAATTCCAAGATATTCTAATGTACAAATTTAAACTTCCCTATTATCTTAAAGGTCCACTAAAGTTTATTTTTTTTAGCGCTAATATACTTAACTTATCAAATACCGAAATTCTGCAGGTCGCTTACGTAAGATTCCGTTCTCTTCAAATTTCACTTTCTACACACTTAAATTCGTTTTAGTTCCTTCAAATTATAGTACCACTGTACTAACTCTTTCAATTCACTTATCCCTGTTTAATCTTGCCAAGTTTCTTCACAAAACGGTATAATTTTGACGAATTCCTTCCAATGTAAAATTTTGACTGGTCATGGCAGGTCCATCTCGTAGCGTCACCACGCTATAACCAACTAACGCCTCTTTAGATTTTTAACAATGTTTAAAATATGGCGGCTTCTCCTTCTTCTAAAATACATGTTGCTATAATTTAGTTCGATTCCTTCCCACTAGAGTCGACTGTCTCTGACCTACTTCCATTTGTTTTTACAGCTGATGCAATAACGCGATTGTTTTCACCAGTTTTAATTTTGTTAACATACTGTTTCAATTTTCCGATTCTTAACAAACCTTCCAGTGTTTATTTAATTATTATTATTTGTGTGTGAAGTGTCTTTGCGTTTTACTTTTGTAATAATTCCGAAATGTGTGTTTTGAGCTGAATTCATACAAACATAACCTTTCTAATCTCATTGTTTACAATCGCGTTTCACTCAAGTAATTACTTATGCCCTATGTTACTAATATTTACAATTTTGTTTAAATATAATTATTATTAGATTATCTTGTTTTAATTTATGTGTTAGGGGTTTTGATATAACAAATTTCCTAATCGATTTTACAGTTCAAATACCTTGTTTACAATTCTAGGCTTTTACCTAAATTTAGTTTCAATTTAATCTAATCAATCTTTTAATGAATTTCTTTTTTTAAATTTTGTGTGGGTTATTTCTAATCTATTTTTCCAATTCTTAAAGAACATTATATAGCCCATTCTATAAATGTTACAATATATATATATATATATATATATATATATATATATATATATATATATATATATATTTATTTATATATATGATGAATAGTTATTATCTTGAGTACATTCTGTTACGATCTGGATACATTCTGATCTGGCGTTCATTCTGCAGTACATAAAATCACAGTTCCAACGTTTCTCTAGAACCTCATCTAGTATTGGCAAGATGAACCCAAAAACAGTTGAAGAGTCACTCTTCAACTGTTCTTTGGTTCACCGCGTCAATGCTAGATGAGATCCTATTATGCACTGCAGAATGAATGAATGTACTCCAGATAATAACTATTCATCATATTTTGCTATCCGTGAAGGAATACATATAAGCATATATATGTATATATTGAGAACAATAATAATGTTGGGTTTTTATTATGTCATTAAATTTATCTACTATTTTGATGATTTGTATTGAAAACTTTTGTCATATCCTCGCATGGTTTTCTTTGCCATTTTGTCTCATTCTCTAAGTGCTTCATCCATTTGGATTTTTAAATACGCCTTGAGATCTATCTCAAATTTAAAAAATTATAATTGTATCCAATTAAACTTATTATTAACTTCATTATTTTCTCAAAGAACATTATTCTACCACAAGCGTTAGCACATGGTCAACTAGTTAATGAAACGTTTGAGTAATTTATTCTTTTAGCGAACATTTCAACTTAGTCAATTCAAATTATTTTAGTAAACAATTCTAGTGAAAAAGTAGTGTGCCCACCCGAGGCCTTCAACATTACCTGTAAAGAACATTGTATTAAAAGTAGTTTTGACAATCTCTCTTGCTATCCTTAATTTCCCTCATCAACCATTCTCCTGGTCCTCAGCCACCTCTGCCTTGACTTTTTCTTTTCTAACCTATGGTTAAAAAACTAATAGCTTTTGGTGGGTGATATATTTGGTACAGGTTCTAACCTCTTTCATATAGCTTAGTTATCTGTCAAACTATTCTACACGATCTTCAGCAAACGCTCTACTGCAAAGTTGTACGCCTAATCATATCATCGTTCTTGTCTGTGATCTATGTTCTATGCAACTTAAGTCAGTGACAACTAAATTCAACAGGCATTTGACTTTTTCTATTTGAAAACTCTCGCCATTTTGGCTCATTATCGCATGTTGTTTCATCCGTTTGAATCTTCCAAACCGTTCTTTAAATAACAGTTGAAATCTGTCTCAAATTAAAGAACTTATCATTTTACCCAATTTAACTATTTATTAAGTACATATTTTCATTATTTTCTCCCTGAATGTTATTCGATTACAAGTCTTTGCACTTGGTTAACTAGTTAATGAAATGTTTATTCTTTTGGCCAACATTTTAATATAACCAATTTAAAGTGCTTTACTGAAAACAGTTCTAGTGGAAAAGTGGTGTTCACATCTGACTCTTTCAACTATACCTGTGAAGAACATTATATTCAAAGTGAGTTAGTGTTTTAGCAATTTGGATCATTCAACCTTTGTTCATAAACTCTTTGTCAAGATACGAGTATAAACTCAAGGTAACTCACAGATTTACCTTTTAAATTTATCTGTGCGATCCTTTGGAAATAATTTTACTGCCGTATCAAATGAAACAATGTGCAAGAATGACCCAAAATGGCGAGAGGAAAAACTAAGACGAGAGGAGAGACGATTGTCTAAGTAGTTGCTTAACACAGAAAGTGGTGAAAGTTTGCTAGAAGATCAAGTCATGTGCCTGTTGAATTTAGTCATCACTGATTTAAGTTGCCTAGAATATGGTCACAGAAGAGAACAACAATGTTATTGGCAATGCAAAATGCGCAGTAGATCATGCATAATAGTTTGACAGACAGCCAAAATATATTAGAAGAAGTTAGGACTTGTGCCAAAAACACCCTTACCCATCCAAAAGGTCACTGGCTTGAAACTCAGCTTTAATTCCTTAAAACAAAATTAAACACTTTTAATATAAATCTAAATTTTCATAACTAAAAGAAATGGGGAAAAAGTTAAGCACTATCATTGAATCTCATGTTACACTAGCCACAGTGAATCTGTTAACTGATTTTAACCGATGTAAATAAAATTTTAATCAGTTTGTTTCTTTTTATTAATCTTTTACAGTTTTTAAAACATTTGCAATTTAACCAATTTAATGTATTATTTTTCTTTATAGCAGATTTTCCTTAAACAGACAACCCTCAGCCCCAAAATAGTCTGTTATAATGAGGTTGTATCATACATCTATACCAATATTTATTACTATTTTGCTTTTTATAATTTTATTTATTCTATCATCTAATTTTTTTTAATATTTCTAATATTGTACTCAACAAAGGTGATCCCATAGCTAGTCGATCTTGTTTGTAAAATTTACCTTTGAATTACAATTAAAATATCGGAAAGAAGCCCAAGTAAGATATAGTTCATTAGGTATAGTTCATATTACATATTATTATAGTGTACTTTTTGACATGATGATGAAATAGTCATCAAAAAGTACAATTTTTTTTTTTTTTAATTTTTGTGTTAATGGGGATTTTTTCAATATTTTCATTGTAATATATTGTACCATTGTGCTCTTGATATTGTACTAGGGTAATTCATAAAATAAGGTTCCCTATGCTGGTAAGAAAGAATGTAGTGTGCTAGGAGAAATGTGTTAACACTGTCTTACTTATCAACTCCCCCCTCTTTCTATCCCCACCACTCCCACCTCGTCACATTGCTCTGTGCTGGGCTAGCATCCTTCGAAGTTCGAGCTCCCCATTGCTGTTACCGCCAGTTGCGAAATTCGTGCTGTGATATGTTTAAAAAAATGCAAAACAGATTTCTACTATTGACATTTATTGTCAGGTAATCAAAGGTTATGGGGAAAAGTGTATATATATATATTCAACATGTTCACAAATGGTGTAGAGAATTCAGTGAAAGCCGCACAAAAATTCATGATGAAGACCGGAGCGGTATGCCTTCATTTTCAGACAGAATTGTTGTTAAAGTTGAAAGAATATTGCTTGAAGAATCGAAAGATTGATATTAAGAAACTTGCTTTGCATATTCCTGAGACTTCCACCATCATAATTCATAACATTTTAACCAAAAAAAATAGGCTATCACAAAGTGTGTGCGCGGAGGGTGACGCGAATGTTTACAGAAAACTACAAACAGCAATGTGTCGAGTGTGCTTAGCAGTTTTTGCAACAATGTGAAGACAACAAACATGATTCTTGGATTCCATTGTTACAGGCGATGAAACATGGGCGTTTCACTTTACCCCCGAAACCAAGCAGCAATCACGTGATTGGCATCTCTCAACTTCGCCGAAGCTGAAGAGGTTTAAACAAACACAATCTGCTGGGAAAGTCATGGAAACTGTTTTTTGGGCCTGCTTTTAATCAACTTTTTGCCTCATGGAACAACAGTTAACTCCGACAGATATTGCGACACATTGAGAAAACTGAGACTTGCGATCCAGAACCGCGGAAGAGGAAGATTGTCCAATGGTGTGAGGCTTATCCGTGACAATGCTCGATCTCATGTCTCACATCAAACTCAAGAACTCGACAGATATTGGCTGAACTGTTGTGCCCTACCCCCTTACAGTCCGGGCCTAGCCCCAAGAGATTATCATTTATTCCCAAAATTAAAGGAACACTTGGGTGGCTTCAGTACCCAATATGAAGTCAAGGAAGAGGTTACTTGATTCCTCAAAAGTTTGGCAGCAGAATTCTATAACATGAGGATAGAAAAGTTTGAGAATCGTTTTCAAAAGTGTTGGACAGAAACGGAGATTATGTGGGAAAATAGCGTAAGTTTTAAGCTTTAAAACGATGTATTACATTAAGAACAAAAATAAAGCTGTCTATCTTTAAACATAATGGGAACCTTATGTTATGAATAACCCTCGTATATTACCTTTGAATAATAATTTTGATTCAATATTATTTTAGTCTATGTATAATTTCCATCATACTTATTTATTTTCATCATACTGATTTTAATTGGATTTGTTTAGTTCAATAGTTCTAAGCCCTTTGAGAAATTATTGTGCAAACTAAACCTTTGATTTGAAAAAACGAAAGAAAGGAGCCTGTGGGAAAAAGATCTGCCAATATAAAACCAAAATACAAAGAAAATTACTTGAATGTATTAGTCCTGCAGAAATATCTGATGGTCAGATTTCTTTGTCATCTGTAGAACAAGGTTAACCAATAGTTCTATTTTTTGTTTTAAATTATGTCCTTTTCAAGAGGAAATGCATCAAAATGTTGATTTCAACCAAAATTATGATAACACTAAAACTAATAATGATAAAGTAATGCAAGATTCCTTTGTAATACGTTACCATTTGGCTCAAGCTTATGAAACATATACTACAACAGTAGAAATAGTATTGTTTATTTCAATGTTCTTACTTCATTATCTTGTACTTTCATTATCTCTACTCAGGTGGTATTTCTATTGTTTGGTCATTCGTGTCCATAAGTTGATCTTTAATGTGAGCTACTAGTTTTCACTAAAAACAGTTGAACATATATTAGTATGTTACTCTTGCCTTTAGCATCACTTACTTTCTTTAAGTAACTCAGTAAATGAGTTATCATCTGAGTTGACACATCTCCCAAAAAAGCTGTTCTCAATAATAAAAAAAGTAAGTGCTCCTTTAGGGAATTGTAATATACTAATATATGTTCAAGTGTTTTTAGTGTCTTTCCTATACCACCCATTTATGATACTTGGTTATTTGTTTGAAAGAGCTCATTTCTAATGTGTTGTGAGCTTACTGTGTTGGTTATTTGATTGCCTAATTCCTCACTAATTTTAGTAATCAGCAACTCCTTATTCATTTTTTAATTATATGCACCAACTCTGACTTCCCTTCTATAGTCCCTACTTGCTTTACGTCTGTTCCTAACCCTGAGCTCGATTTACATTTCTCATTATTAATCACTTCCACATCCTCAAACAAATCTTGTCTCCTAATAATGTTCCCAAACTGTGTGTCTGAAAATACCCTTTATAATCACCAAAGAAAATATTATATAAAAAAAATTTCAGTTAACCAATTTTACAAAAGACTTACAGATTATTCTTATATCCTTTTATCATATTACATTACTTTTACTAAATATTTTTTTTTTTTTTAATAAGATATAGTAATTATTTCTGGCAGTTCTTATTGTAAAACAATAGGTAAATTCCTTGGAACCAATTAGGTGTCCTTAAAAAAAGTGATTACCAGATTAGTAAAAAGTCAATGAATGTTTACTAATACAGTTTGGAGTCTTGAACTTATATGTTTTCTGGAACTTTGGGATGCTTCCTTTGGAATAACCCAGTCTTGGGGTATATTGTACTGAAACCCTTATTTACACATTTCTCGAATCTACATTGAACATGACTTATAACAAAACTTCTAAAACCAGAACTTTTCTTGACTTACCTGCTTTATAACAAAATATTGTTACTTTTATCAAATTTCAAAAAAACATCCTACCTCATTAAATTTCAACACAAAACTCAATTTCCCTTAGCTAAATTTTTACCCATTCCCAATCTTATGTCCGTCACGTCCATTCCCTACTAAAGACTCCAATTTCTTTTTAAAATAAAACAAACCAAATTAAATTTTTCAACTTTTCCTGGGTTTCATATTTAAAATTTCCATTACAAAAGTATAGCTAACATATTTCAATCTGGTGTCCATTTTATCAGTATCCCCTAGCCTTGAGACTGCCAACCTTCTCTAAACATACTTGTTTTAAAACTACCCTCTAATAACCTATCTTTGTAAGCTTCAAAATGTCTATTTGCTAGCAACTTTTCAAGTAACTTGAATATTTTTACTTGAAATTCATTGAAAAATTGAGTTTTTAAAATATCATCTGAATTATATAGAACTTACTCCCTTAAATTATAAGTAACCTACTCAATGAAATATTTTGATAAAAATATTTGTTAAGTTTGTTTTGATTTTTATTATATGATGTAAATTGCATTAACAACCATACTTATACTAGTTTTAGACAATTTAGTTTATTTCAATCACACTAATATTTACTAAAACATAATATTCACTAGTTATTAAAAATTATGCAAGTAAGTGAATAATTACATCTGATAAGCAAGTAAACAAATGATTATTTACATCTGTTATTAATCCTTATTTTAATCCTAGGTTTAATGAAACAGAATGTACGAAGTCGCCCAGGATATTTTCCTTGCCCTAACAGCTGTGGTAAAGTCTACCGTTGGCATCGAAGTGTTTACCGTCACTATCATGTAGAATGTGGCAAACTTCCAAATCTTGGTTGCCCATTTTGTTCATACAGAACAAAACACAAAAATGATTTAAACCGTCATATGAAAAACAAACATAAAGAACTTGTAATTGAAATGGATACTATGCCTATTGCTAATGAAATTACGACTTCTGATTTTTTAGAGTTGAGCTGATTATTTTTAAAATTATCATATGAAAAATTTATTAACAACATATTTTTTATCCAAAATGTTATATGCACATTATTATATTAACTCAATTTCAGTTGTACCTCTTAATATTAATTTTGTATATATAATTCTTAAAAATATAACAATTGTTTTAACAAATAAATTCTTTTAATTTTATTTTTTGTTATAGTTTTCTTCTTTGATTTAATTTACCCACCAAGTTTGTAGATTGTTTTAGATTCATAAATAAACTTAAATTAATATTTTTGTATTTAATAGAAATATATTTTAAGAGGTTTATTTAGTTGATATATCAGGTGATACGGAGCATTTAAAAGTACTTTTAAGGCTTGATACTGTAGAAAAGCCTAGAGTAATTTAATTATTGAATTGTATTGATCATGTTGATTGGTGAAGCTTTTACATTAAACATAAAATAACTACTTGCTGAACTTATAAATTAAGAAAGTTTTTCAAAAACTTACTGAGACATAACATTAATTTTTAACCATACTAAAGCAGCTTCATCTATATCTGAGACACTTATTTACAATTGAAGGATCATCTAGTCCAATTGAAAATTTTATATCTTAGTAAGTTTTTCATAAATTCACTTAAATTATAACATAAGCAATTATTTAAAGAACTAAGTGAAAACTACTATGGCCTATTTCAAAGCCATAGTTTCATTGACATTCATCAGAATAGTTCTTAGTTCCTCAATAATTACATAAGAGTTATTCAATCAGAGAAATGAAGATGATTACAACAATCAATTTTAAATTAAAAGTCAGCAAATTATTTTATTTTTATTTCTAAACAAAATGTATCTAATCATAAAATTTTGAGCTGATCAAGGTTTTAAATTTTTTTTTAAAGCTTTTTAGATCAACCATCCTAAAATGAAAATTGTAACTGTTTTTAGATATACTCTTCAATAATTATTTTTAGAGTTAGTTCAGAACATATTTATTTATTAATTTTATATAAATTTGTTTCAGAAAATTTTCAAAATTTACTAAACAAGGTAGTACTGAAGTTTAGAAATTCTAAAACTACTCCATTTACAAATGTAGAATCCAAAAAGACTCCATACTTTTGTCCTAAATGTGGACGAAACTATAAGTGGAAGCAAACATTGACAAGACATTTAAGACTAGAATGTGGAAAGGAACCAACTTTTCAATGTCCTTATTGCCCTCATAAAGCAAAAGTTAAAAGTAACTTAGAACAACATGTTTGGTCCATCCACACAATCAAACTGTCTAAAAGCAAATTTTTTTAAAATAGCAGGTTGGAAAAATGAAGAAATAGAATAGTGAGAGTAAATTTATATGAAAAAATATTTGATACAGTATTTAATCTATAATATTTCAAAATAATGTAACCCAGGTTTTTAAAACATTAAGTACTATTTTAATAAAACTGATACATTGTAATAACTACAGTAAAAAAAAATTATTTCTAAAACTTGAAAAATGTGTATCAATTTTTTAAAATTGAAACAGACATATGCTAAAATGTAAAATTACCTAATATACATTAATTATTTTTTCAATTAATAATTATACATTAATTAAATATTTTAAGTACATTTTCAAAATACTTAAAAATAAATAATCATCCATTTAAATAATTAAATGTGTAAAGGAATTACTTGTAAAATATATTTTTTTTAAAGTAATTTATCTCTTCTGGCAGTATATACTATCTTGCATTCAAAGCAATTTCAGTAAATCATTCTTATCAAAATTATTTCTTAGTACTATTTTCTGCTATTCCTAGAATAGTTTTATCAATATCTTTATTCCTGATTCATTTCAGTGCTGAAAATTAGTATCGAATGATACTTTCAGTTGATCATATCATCCAAAAATGTGATGAGCTTAAAGAAATTGTTGAAATAAGAATAGCAAGAAATAATACTAAACCATTTAGGATTTCCTATCAGTGCACAAGTAATAAATAACAAATTCGCCATTCATATTTTATACCAGTAGTCAGTGTTATAACTTTGAAATATGAATTTGTAAAGAACTATGAGAATTATTATTAAATAAGTTGTAAAAATGTATTTAAAAAGTAAATTTACAATTATAAAATTTCAACTTATTTATAAAAAAATAACTAGTTTATTGCATTTTTCAATTGTGTGATATTGAAACTGAAGTATTTCCTCTCTGTGTTTGAGTTATTGTATGTCTAAAGTTATATGTGTCTATGAAAACAGTTTTTTTTAACTAATGTAAAACACAGTTTTTAAAAACATAAGTAATTTAGGGGTACTAATATTTAAACTATTAAAATAGTATTATTCTGTTTCTCACAATAATGTCGTGATTAGACTGAATATATTTACCAAATATATTTAAACAGTCATTTTCAATTCTTCAACTTCAAATGATTGTTTTATTGAAAAGATATAACTCGTGCATATGTATTATTAAGCAACATTCAAAACTAATATCATTATATATATATATATATATATATATATATATATATATATATATATATATATATATATATATATATTTAATATTCCTGATGATGTTGGTATTGTTAGCCAACGAAAAGCTTTGAATTATAAATTCAATTATAATTCTTGTATTTGTATTTTGACTTAGTTCGTTATTAATACACAAGAATACATATTGCGATATATATATATATATATATATATATATATATATATATATATATATATATATATATATATATATATATATATATTCTTGATATTTAACATTATCCATTGTTTTTCCGTTGCACTGACTTTATGAAGTTAATATATTACTATGTGAGTAATTTTATCCACCATTAAGTGCAATAATTTTACCTTGAGTGATGAGGTACCTTTCGGTCGTTGACCATTGTCGAATCAAATGTTCGAGTGATTCGACAATGGTCAACGACCGAAAGGTACCTCATCACTCAAGGTAAAATTATTGCACTTAATGGTGGATAAAATTACTCACATAGTAATATATTAACTTCATATATATATATATATATATATATATATATATATATATATTCAACGAAAAGCTTTGAATTATAAATTCAATTATAATTCTTGTATTTGTATTTTGACTTAGTTCTTTATTAATACACAAGAATACATATTGCGATATATATATATATATATAATTATATGAATATATATGCTGATACATATTCCTTCATGGATGAAAAAAATCATGATGAATGGTTAATATCCGGAGCACATCCGTTTGTTTTTCAGTGCATAATATTGCAGTTCCGACATTTTGCTGGATTCTCATCTAGCATTGATGAGGTGACCCCAACAACAGTTGAAGTACGAATGAAGAGTGCAGACAACTCTGCTGCTATATATGGAAGAAAGAAGCCCCTTGATGTCAATCTACACACACCTAACCCAAACAATTACTCATATTCCTTTCTTTTCTTCACCTTTCTGCCGATAAAATCTATCGATGACACATTTCCATACTACGGGTAAATTAAAACAGTCATCACGTTTGTTAACACTCCCTTGATTCTATATTTCATCAGATTCACATATAATTTTAGTCCTGTAATGTTCTTGGTAAAGCCAAAGATAAGATCTTCTTGGAAAACCATGGCGTTTACAACGTTTCTTGTGGAGCTTGTAAGAAATCGTACATTGGCCAAACGACAGACGAATCTCTGCTAGGATGAAGGAACACAAACTTAGCCTTAAAAAAACAGAAAATGTCTGCTCTGCACAAGCACCACAGCGATACAGAACATACCATTGATTTCCAGTCTTGCCGACTGATTGCTCAAGTAGAAAACTACAGGACTAGAATTATATGAGAGGCTGTTGAAATAGAGAAAGAAGTAACGAAGTCTGGAAATATTTCATCGGCAGAAAAGTGAACAAAAGGAAAAGAATGTGAGTAATTGTTTGAGTCAGGAGTGTGTGTGTGTGTGGTAGATAAATGTCAATGAAGATCTTTCCTCTATATATAGGAGCGGAGTTGTCTGTGCTCTTCATTTGCACTTCCTATTGTTGGATTCACCTTGTCAAAGCTAGATGAAATTCTAGCAAACTATCGGAACTGCGATTTTATGCACTGCAAAATGAATGAATGTACTCCGGATATTAACTATTCATCATCATAATTATCATATATTTATTTATATATATATAGCTCTTACTTTGTTTTTGAGTAGGGAGGAAAGCTGTCTCAGGAGATGTGACACATTGTTAAGTTACGGTTTGACAATAGAACATACCTGTCAGAATAGTTATCATCATTTTAAAATAAAGTACACATTACCTTTTGCAAATATTTTTTTAATGTATATTACTAGTGCAATTTCAAGATATAAACAAACAATATACATAGTGAATTATCAGATTATAAGAATTGGGCAAACTAGTACATATTGTTGAGTATATCAATTACATGAAATTCTGGCATCTAAGTAATTTTCACTTAATTGTATTAATTTCTTTAAAGTATATTCTTTGGTTATTAGTGTTTGATACAAAATATTCAAAATTTATTTATTTATTAATTACAGAGATCCACAAACTATTAATGGGA
This sequence comes from Prosapia bicincta, assembly GCA_036971475.1. NCBI lineage: Eukaryota > Metazoa > Arthropoda > Insecta > Hemiptera > Cercopidae > Prosapia > Prosapia bicincta. The sequence continues at coordinate 9,152,592 of JBAIZL010000001.1, forward strand.
TTAATATTTTACACCAAAATACTTGAAATAAACAGCATAGATGTAAGGAAAAGTTTGTATGGTAAAATCCTGGCATTAAATTACATGTAGTCACTAAAACACTTGTAAATATTTTACAACTTGCCTAAAGTAGGACTTACTGTACTTATATTTGTTGACGATGGCCGTTTCGGGAGTACATCCTCAACATATATAAGTAAGTGCTACTACAGGCAAGTTGCAAAATATTACAAGTGTTTTAGTGAAAACTAATAGCTCATGTGGAGATAGAATCAACAAATATTAAATGTAGTATAATAAAATCAAGATGGGCTTACAGCAGCATTAATGAACTAATAGTGGTTCAATTTTAAAAGCTTAATTTTTTAAAAGGCAAGTGTAATTTAGGTTCAAGTTAGGATTAATGATGAATCCTTATTAATTATTTTAATTTTAATTTTTGTTAAATTGGTTTATAAAAACTTATGTAAACTAACAGAATATATTAAGAAAGCTTAAAAAAACATTATGGAATTTATATCAAATATAGTATATACATATTTCTTTCAGGAGGTACCATACCTTTTTTATATAAAGTAAACTATATAAATAAAATTTATTAGGTATTGTAAGAAAATCGATCAATAAATAAAGTGTTAGAAAATTGAAACACATTGTTTACCTAATTCCGTTGTAAATTATTTTCTTTTTAATTTTTAGAAAGTGAGATTGCCAACTAGGATGTTAAACTTATATTTTTTACTTTTAAAAATTTTTTTAATATTTTCTTTCAAGAACTTTTTTGGTTGCTGTTGGCATTGTCTAAAACATCTCATAAACAAGAATAATTTATACATTTTTATATAAATATTGTATATAAAATATTCTTGCTTTTGAAGTCTTTTTACTTTATATGTATATATAAATATTTAATAATTAAAAAAAAATGTTCACCTAAAGATTAATTAATTTTTTTCTAAAAGTTTGTATTATAAAACATTATGTTTTACTAACACCAAAACGTTTTCTCGTTTATGCAGAATTGATTGGAAAATTTGTTGGCTATTATTTCAAACTATTTAACAATTTACAAAATTGTCCATCTTCTTCAATAACCCAATTTATAGAAGAGTTAAATTTCAATACTATTTTATATATATATATATATATATATATATATATATATATATATATATATATATATATATATATATATTAAGGGCACAAATGCACTAGGTTTTGACAAAATCAATCTTGAAACTGATGATAAACAAATATTTTGTTTCCAGGGACTACTTGATATAGCAGTAAATATCTCTGAAACGATTATATTATTTAATCATCAAGATAGGTTTCTAGCATGTGGGTAACCTAAACCACTAAACATTTTTGGACCCTTTGTAGTTAAAATAATAATTATGTATTCACTTGAAATTTTTTAGATTTTGGAACCGTGTTCACTTCAGGAAAAATACAGTGCCACAAATGCTTCAAAACCTATAATCACAAAGAATCTTTGAGACGCCACATAAAATTTGAGTGTGGAATGGAGAAACAGTTTGGCTGTCCATTTTGTACACACAGATCAAAACGAAAGTGTAATCTCAAAGCACACATTCTGAACAAACATGCAATATAATTACCTTGTTAACTAGTTTTAAATTATTATATTTTCCTTTCTATTATTAATATTAAGCTATTACAATTTATGTTAATGTTAAATATGTTGAATTGTACATTAATCACACACAGCACATTTAGATGTTTAGTATTTAAATAATACTGATTCTATATTTCCTTTTGCTTCAAAATGGAATATTGTACTAAACTCCTAGTATATAAATTATCACTATTATTTTATATTTTTTTTACTTGTACGCTTTAAAATACATTCTTACCTAAAGTACCACTATCTTTCATTTTGAATAATTTTAAAAGATTAGTCGTAGTTTGAGAAGATAGTGGGACAGATCTCCCAAATTTAACTAAAGTAAATGTTACCTTAAGCAAGCATGTATAAGTAAAGTGGATACTAATAGCGCAAGCTCAAGATGAAAACAAACAAAAAATGTATTATTTTTTTATATCTTTATTGTTCTACAATTCCACTATGTAAAACTCCTTCTTGACTAAGAATGTAGGGTAAAATTAGAAGTAAATTAAAGAGCTATGGCCTATAAATATTAAATGAGTCAATGTACCTATATGCTTAAATGCAATGAATATTCAGCAAGTTAAGAAGCTAAATCTAATGATTTGATGTTTTAATAATTAAAGAACATGTAACATTAAACAAGATCTTTTATATGATAATTTCAGGTATTACATTAATTCATTGCAGTTATTAATTTTTCATGACTTAGTAACTTCAAACATAAATTTTACTATTGTACTAAATGTAAGGATAAAATACAAAAACAAGTTGTATTTAATGGGTTTATTTTAAACTTAAAGTTGCATTCAAAGAATGGACTTAACAAGTGCTTAAAGATTTTGGCTATATGTTTGTAAATTTTAAATTGTCATAACTATAAATTTATTTTTGTAAGTTTGTAAATAGTTTTAAAACCATTACTAAAACAACTGTATCCTATCATTGTAATAAAATTTTCACAATTTTAACAATAGCGGCAGTTTATTGAGTCACGTTTTATTCCTAAAATTCATTTCAATCAATATATAGATGTTTTTAAGAGTGTAGAAATTCATAGAATATAGAATTCGTGACTTCATCTTACACCATTGGAATATAGGTATTGTTTCAATGTAGACAATGTAAATTTTTACTTAGATTTTATTTTAAAACATTTGTCTTGACAAATGAAAATATTGTTCACATTTTAATCAGAAAATTTTCAAATCATTGAAAATATTTTTAGTAAGAATTCTACAGTTAAATTTAACAAATTCAAACAAGTCTGCTTAGTGTGCTGTGTTACTCACATCGAGCACTGAAAAGCAACTAAAGAAAAAAAATCTGTAGCCTTAACTGCATTAACCTAGTTGAAAGTTAAATGTGTATGAAATTTTGTGAAACTTTTAAAATTTTAAACTAGTAATTTAATTAACTAATAATGATTGTAAAAAGACAGTCATTTCTATGTTGATTTTTTACTATAAAGAAAATGTCAACTTTCTTAATTTTTTGCAATTTAATCAGTATTCATAACTAACAAAACTACTCAACCAATTACCCTTCAATTACATTAAAAACAATTATGGAGTAGATACTATTAAAAAAATAGAGTCTTTTTTCCTTTTTTAGGATCTGGAAGAACATTTCTTATAGTTGACAAGTACATTTCTGCCACAGCAACTTACAAAAGTGTTCTTACAAAGAAGTTATTTTTTATTTCAGTAAAATTATCTGCTTTAGTAAAACAATTCCCTTATGACAACTTCCTACATAACCATTTTCAGAAATCACATCCTGAATCGTTGATGTTTTCTAGTGTAACATATGCTTTTACTTAAACAAATCACTTAAACAAATTTTAACCAACTTGAGCTTATTGTATTCAGGTAATGTAATTAATTAATTACTTTAATTTTTATCCAATTATTGATTATTGAATGGTTATTCTAATAAATATCAGATTCAAGTTTGCCCTTGAATTTTCTAGTTATAAAAATATCATTTACCTGTTTCCTAACCACTTTTCACATAATTCCAGAAATGTTAACAGTAGTTTATATGTTAATTAGATTACAATAAGAAAATGACTTGATGAATTCCATGTGTTATAGGTATCCCAGAAAGTCAACACTATGTTTGCTCTCAGTGTGGAAAACTTTACAACCACAAACAGTCCCTGTGGCGACACACAAAGTTTGAATGCGGTAAAGCTCCAGCTTTTGAGTGCCCTTACTGTCCTCGAATTACAAAACAGAAATCGAATCTGACTCAACATATTATTTCTTCGCATTACAATATGTTGCCAAAAAACAATAAAACTATGTAATAAAAGTAAATAAATTTTATATGTTTGTAGTTTTTTGTTATTTTTTTCACTACTAGGTCTGTCTAACACTAATAGAAAAACTTCTTTAGAATCATTAAAAAGAATTTACTTCCAAAAGTCTAGTAAGACAAGAATCCGAGATAAAGTTGACAGTAAAGGCAACGTAAGTTAATTTTCTGTTTAAAGGTTGATTGCTGTGGTTAAAAAAGATAAAATATAGGTTACTTATTAAATATATTTTTCTTTTCTTTTTATTTACTCACTCTTAATCAGATCTCTTACGTCATTAGTTGAAAGTCATCAAGCTTAAATGTCTAAAAACTGGATATATTAATATGTTAGAACTGAAAAACAAACACTACCATTCATAAACTTTGCTGATTCTGCTGTATGGAAAAACTATTTCAATAATCAAATGTGTAGAATATTTAAGAAAGTAAATAAATATAAATTATTTATTCAATTACTTGAAGAAAGTGGGTTGGTGTAAAAAAGATATTGAAATGTATGTATGTGTACAGAACCTACCTACCAGAATCAAAAAAAGAACATTTGAAGAGCGAATCAACTGCTATTGGGATTCACCTCATCAATGCTAAATGACATTCTAGCAAAACGTTGGGACTGCGATTTTATGCACTGCAGAATGAATGGTTGTACTCCGGATAATAACTATTCATCATCATCATCATATATATATATATATATATATATATATATATATATATATATATATATATATATATATATATATACAGTAAACTCCCGATTATCCGTGGAATAGGGTGGCCCAGCAACGCCGGATAACGAATTCCCCGGATAATCCGATATGAACAAAGAATACGCAAAACGATCGATTATTATACCACAAGTAACACAAATAATGACCCCGGTTAATACAGTTCACAAATAATCTTCAGAGGACAAAATAAATACAGAAAATAATTTAAAATGTCGATGTATTCGTTCGTTGACGGATTATAACATGTACATTTATATGTCTAAATATTTATAATACGTACATAAGTATATGTCAAAAGTAATTATGTATGTACATATGTAATTACCTTTACACATAATACTTTTACTTTTTAAGAAAAAAGTCTGTCACTTTCGTCTGTTTTTTGTGAGCATTGTATTAGCTTTGATGTGCGATCTAAGTTTCTTGAGAACCATTTTGTGGCACGTGTCTACTTGTGTCACAAAGCCATAAAGATCGATAATGTATATGACAGACATGGATAATGCATATGTCACGTCCTAGACTATTTATAGCCGAGATTAGCTGACATTTGTTTACAATCATGATACACGTTAGGTTTTCGGGCGTCCAAGCATTTTGTAATTGTCTCTTATATACAGTAGTCTGCTCGCACCTTTTATTTCGCTGGCCCACATCAGGATGCTTCCCTTTCAATGTAAAAATTAGTACGTACATATTTGCATATCTATTCCCTTCATCTTAACTTCTATTAAGCCTTATATGTATTTATGTCGTAATTCACCGTTTGGAAATTTAAACACATGAATCTGATTGGAATAAAAATTGGATATTTGTAAAACAATGGCAGACCCCGGATAATCCGCAAACCGGTTTATACGCCCACGGATAATCGAGAGTTTACTGTATATATATATATATATATTTATATATATATATATATGATACTGTATATCCTATATAAAATTATTATATTGTAACCATTCCATTAAAATAATTATTTTTGCTAAAGCAGAATTGTTTATTGTGTAGTGTTCTAATCAAACCTTCTAGAACAATATATACTTTTTTTGGACATGTATCTCAACTGTTGAAGATCTTTAGAATTACTTGTCAAAGTTGCATTAAATTTTTTCTTTAGACATTTAATAAATATGAAATATTTCAAATTATTACTTCTCTTATTCTTATTAAAAAGTGGATTTCTGTTACTCTCTTCTTTACACTCTATATTTTACACTTCCTAATATTTTACTCTAAAGTGAAAAAGTAAGTTCTTCCTTTTAATTTAATTTGAAGACCAAAAATGGGCTTTATAAAACAAAATCCCTCTTTTATTGGGTATTTATTTAAAATTTACTTCATTTTTAATATAGATCGGTTCAATATATACAATTTACTTGCTCTTATATTCGTATGAAATCTTAGCTTCAGTCTATAAACCAATATTGTTATAGACTTTTCTCAAAAAGACATATTTTGGGTGGACCTAGACATGTCAAAATGTGTTTCTGTTTACAGATAAAAATTAAATAAGTTCTTAGATTTTATATTATGTAATTTTTTCTGAAGAAACATTATACAATGTTTTTATGGAATATACAAAATTATGGGTTTAACAAACCATTTTTCCTGTTTTTGTGTTTCATTTGTTACTTATCATTTTAGTGTACCACTAAACTGTTTGTCCAAGTTATGTTATTATTTATGCCTGAAATAATGGTCTTATTTGAATATTCAAACTTGTTTATTAAAATTACGTATCTAGTCCTCATTTAGAAATGTAAAAATATACATATGTCATTTGTAACAATATATATACGTCAACTGTACACATATATCAATTGTAACAATATATGTATATATATATATATATATATCAAGCAGTTAATTTAGTAAATTATAAGTTTAGATAGTAGTTATTTCACTAAGTTCAAATGTAAGCACTTCACTGTTCGTCATGGTTATCATAATATATACATTGCAATGAAAACAGCTGAGTGTACTAGATATGTTTGACAAGTTAAATTAGAAATAATCACTTGTTCTGGAAATAGAAACATCATATTTTTACCAAGAATTAAATTAATATCAACAGATCCTAACATGCCGTTCTAAATGAAAAGGAACCAATAACCTTTAAGACTTGCATTTTCAACAACTATAAATAATGCTCAGGGTCAAACATTCTTAAGAGCAGAGCTTCAATTGACCAAACCTACTCCAAACCAAACTAAACCTCTGTTTCTACACATGATCGACTTTATGTTGCACTAAGTCGAGTAAAATCCCAAGATGGATTAAAGATACATATTGAAAATACGATTGGTCAAAAAAATCAAATTTAAATCGCATTCACAAAAAATATAGTTTATAAAGAAAATTTGTTATGATAAACTTGAATTAGATTAAATTCAATTTGTATTTTAAAAAAATTAGCATATAAAAGTTTTAAATTTGTTTCATTATGAATAGCCTACAAGCCTTGCATCATTTACCCCTAGAAGCCCCTAGTTATTATTAAAAGAAACAAAATTCTTTGTTTCTTAGAACTACCAGTAACTAATTCAAATGTTCATTTTTATATGCAATAATAACTGAAAAATGAAATGAACTAATCATTTCATTAGTTTGTGGGGAAACCTAATAATTAAGCACTTAATATATTTTAAGATTAATAAAATTAAATCCTATTTATCTTAAACTATCAAAGCTATCAAACATATTTATATTTTTTGGCAGATAATTGTTGTAGCTATGAAGTTATTTAAAAATATTACTATAAGTGAGATACAGCTTTGACTATCTGTATTATTTTTTTCAAAGTATAGGCTTTCCTATTGTGCAGTGTAAACATATTTTGAGAGACTCATTGTGAAATAACCAATGATGTTGACTTCTTGTCTGACAATCAAAATAAGATGTTTTATTTTCCTTTTACAACACATTGGGAGATTCATAGGCATTCCCTTATCCATGACATGAGACATTATTTAATTTAACATATTTATCAGAACATACAAAGGGCTAAATATTTGAGTTCATTGTATTTTAGTTGCTATAAAAATACTGTATAATTTATTGCAATATTAATTTATATATTTTTAAATAAGGTATAGTAATTGTAATTATTTTCAGGCATGCAGCAACTCCATGTCTGTACTCAGTGTGGTAAACTCTACAACCATAAGCGATCTTTGTGGAGACACATAAAATTTGAATGTGGTAAAACTCCAAGTTTTCAGTGCCCTTATTGCTCTGTTGCAGCCAAGCAGAAATCAAATCTAAAGAAGCACATGATATGTTCTCACTCTGATGTTGGAAATCAATTATAAAATTAAAGTTGCTTGTTGTAATCATCATGAATTTACTGATTAAACTATAATTAAATAATAATTAACTAAGAGAGGCTTTGCTTCGTAAAAGGAACGATTGCTTCAAAACGCGTCAGCAAGTACGCTCTTAAGTATTTACTTAGTTAAATATTATTTAATTACAATTCTAAAATTTTGTAATCAAAGTAATAAAATTTGTATATTTGTAATAAGTGTTATTTTCTTTTATTCAAACCTCAAAGAATTTGTTTGTTTTATGGACAATCTTTAGACAGAGTATTGCGTTAATTGTATAAAACACAAGAAACTTTGATATCAAGAATGAAAATTTTCAATTACTCCAATCATAAAATAAAATAACTCAGATTTCTGAAATTTTATTACTAGCATTTGGGTAATTTCAAATAATAAGCCAAAGAGTTACAACAGTTATTTTTTAAATTACTGTGACACCATTTACCCTTATATATTTTTAATATGTAGATATTAAGGGGCAGATTTTTCCTTCATGACAAACATTATAGATAAATTAACTCTCGAAATGTATAAAAATTTGTTTAGTACTAATTTTGAAATAATTTTTGCTAACTACCTATAACATTCTTTAAATATGTAGAGTTCAGCCAGGAACTTTTAAACTGTCAAAAAAATTTGTTTAGTTTACTTTTTTTATTTCAGATATTTTTTTTCCTTTTCTTCCATTAATGTTACTGTTTTATTCTTAGAAAAATAACAATTGAATAGAAGTGTATAATTTTATCATTATGAGAAACTTAGTGCTTGCTGTAGAAGTAAGAGACAAGGGAGAAAGACCAGTGAACTATAAATTACTTTTCAATTTAAAATGTTGACTATAAAATTTACTTCATTATAAACTATTAGTCATTAACTATTATTTAATTTATTAGATAAACTAATGTTTATGAAAACTTTGGAATATAAAATTACCATAATAAATATATGTAATATAAAAACAACAACATACACACCCACAAAATAATAATAATATATTGGTACAGATACTTAGATGACATCCTAATCCTATACAATGGCAGATAAACACATTACATAATAACATAAACTTCACAGTGGAAACAGAACAAAAACTTCTTCTTAGTCCTAACAATAACATAACAAAACAACAAATACACATTCAAAATATACAGGAAACCCACCACCAATGACAGAGTTATACACAACACGTCCAATCACCCCACACAACACAAACATGCTGCCTTCCACTCCATGATACACAGATTAATCAACATATTTATGAGCAATGAAGACAAAATAAACAAACTAAATGAAATAAAACACAGAGCCTATAAAAACGGATACAGACACACCTTGATAGACAACATAATGTGCAAAAAACAATATGCACATAAACACAAAAATACATAGCACTTACATATCACAAGAACACATTACAAAAAATAGCTTCATCGTTCTGCAAACTTAAATACAAAGTAGCATTCACAACATCTAACACAATTAAAAAATACTTACACAATTCAAAAACACACCAGGATAAACACGACATGCCAGGCGTATACAAGATTACATGCAACAACTGTCCCAGCTTTTACATAAGACTAACAGGGAGAACATTTACCACAAGATACAAAGAAAACATAAAACAGATAAGAAAGACACAACCCAAATCAAATTTTGCCATACACATACAAAACAAACTACACTCACAGACTGACATAGACACCAATCTAAAAATCCTACACTACATCAAAAAAGCAACAAACTTAGCACAGTAGAAAATTATGAGATATATGAACACCATATATACTATCCACAATACATTCTAAATGGCAAAACGCACTCACAATCAAATACTATATTTGAGCACATAATTAACAACTACTCTATGAACAATAACACACCACAGACTCACACGAACACAACACACCTGTCTTGTCAGTAATTCACAGCATTGAATAATATGCTGACCTAGCACAAAACGTGTCTGCTGAATAAATCAGTAAGTAGTGGTTTTTTTGCCAAGTTAATACAAAAAAAGGAATTTATACAAAGAACCTCAAGATGTCCAATACAAAAACTGAAAGTTATAAAATTATCGTTCTCTATCAATAATAAAACTTTTGAACTATCACTATTGCTTGTATAGTTTCATGATTAACTTTCCAATCTCCTCATTTGACAAAGTTACTTTTATAATCCTTCTAACATGGATGGCATGTTCAATATTATTTTGAAAACCATATCTTTTCCTTCATAATTTTATTTTAGCCCATTTTTAAATCAATAGTTTTTCTATAATTTATATAGAAACACTGCTTCTGTTTGTGGTATATTATATATTTTGTTACTTTAAAATAATTTCTGCAGTGACCTTCAAAATTATTGTAACTTTTCAGTCTATTTTAAGCCCTATGGTTAAATTGTATAACACCACTATACAGTATGGTTACTTCTATCACTGAGTCAACATTGTAAACAAGGCGCCTTCAACTAATAGGTTAAGTTATTTTGAATAAAATACCTTACTACAAGCAGATAGGCAGCTAGCATATCCATTTGTCTTGGTCTTCTTGATGAATAATCATCTTGATGGTGATATATCTACTAGTTATTTCATGAAAGGCAAAATTTAACAAAATATCACAGTTATTAGTTTTAGGTTTACATATATACCTATATATTTTAATAATATTATATATATATATATATATATATATATAATATGGTGATATGTTTTCTTGTAATATAGTTAATAAATCAAAAATATTTCAAAAACAAGAATACTTTTAATGAATATATTTATTCAAAGCTTTTCGCCGATAAAATAGTACCAGCATCTTCAAAGATAATTATTTTCCTGAAGATGCTGGTACTATTTTATCGGCGAAAAGCTTTGAATAAATATATTCATTAGAAGTATTCTTGTTTTTGAAATATTTTTAATTTAATATATATATATATATATATATATATATATATATATATATATATATATATATAGATTTTTTGGATTAGGAGACTGACAGACTTACCTTGGTAAGAGTCCACTCTGTAGTCTTGAAATAGAAACACATAAAAGCACTTAAACAATGATATATTTCAACCACACAGTGGTCTTTGTCAATCAAAGAGAAAACACAAAAAGAAATATGAGAGAATGAAATAAAATAATTATAAATTGTAATCACAGATTGTGTAGAGTAGAAATCAGATGTCACAGATGCACAGATTAAAGATATATATATTGTTTCCATGAGCATATGAGTGATTATAGTTTATATAAGTCTGTCAGGGAAAAAGAGATTGGAGACGTCTGAGGCTATTAGAGAAAAAAAAAGCCAATCTGTTATTTACCAATCAAAACTAACCTAAATATATATATATATATATATATATATATATATATATATATATATAAATTTATAAACATAAAAATAATATCATAAACGAAAAAATACAAATAAAATAAAAAAACAATAAATTATTCAACCTAATAGACAAAATTAACCTCAAGACAAACTTAAAAGACTCCCACACTGCAGTGAATCTGAAAATAGAACAATAACGGTACACCACACCTTGTGACAACGGAAATTCCACACAACTCGCAGTCTACTACAACCCCTGGTCAGTGATGCTTGATGATGGAGATACAGTACTACCAATCTTTGAAAGTTAACTCGCATAAATACCAAGTAAGATTCTTGTTCAAGTACATATAGTGAAAGTGATAAATGAATACAAGAAAACAGTGTTGCAAAGCTAAAAATATGGATATCGCTCCACAAGGTAAACAAGCAACCAAACTATTAAACAAATTTGAAAAATTCAAGAAACAAATCATAAATATTAACCATAACATATATTTTAATAAACAATGCTTTAAAAACAAAATAACACCAAAATATGCCAAAATAATAATAAAAAACCAAACCAGTTCTGCACAAAAAACTGCTAAACAAGCAGAAACCTTATGGATAAAAAACAAAATTAAATTTCTATACACAAAGAAAAACAAATTAACTAATACAATCTTAAAAACCCACTTAGAATTAGCTAACACTATAAATATATCAAAATTCAAGACAAATGCAAGAAATTCACTTCAATTGAAAAACAAAAAATAGAATCTAAACTTAACAAACTAATAGAAAAACAAAATAACATAGACAATATCACAACAATCCATTAATTCCACCCCAGTTTTATAAACCTTACAAAAACGAATTTCACCAAAGGAGAAGTAATGGTACTCGAAAATAGCACAAAAACCAACATCAAACCAAAATTACAAAGCATAATAGAAAACCTCATAGTAGAAACAGAACTGGCAATAAACCTTATAAATTACAAAAATCAAGATAACATTAGAAACACAGCATCACACGAAATCAACAAAATCATCAACAAAGGAAATCACATCTAAAATAAAATACAAATAAACCAAATAAACAAATTGAAACAAAAACTATTCAAAAATGAAATAATTGCAACAAAAGCGGACAAAAGCAACGCTACAGTAATCATATCAAAATCAGTATATAACAAAAAAAACAGAAGAATTCATAACATCCAACAATTGCATAGAATTAAACAAAGACCCCCACTAAAAAAACCAAAACGAAATCATTCAATTAGCAAAAAACAATGACAATTTATTCAACCAGAAAAACCTTTACCAATACACAATAGACAACCCAGAGCCTCCCAAAATGAACGCCCTCATCAAAATACCAAATACATAAATCAAATTACAAAATGCCTAAAGACCATACTAAACCAAAACTATTTCATATTTAATAATAAGATATATAAACAAATAGACGGTTTAGCAATGGGATCAACCCTCTCAAGTATAATATCAGAAATTTACCTCCAAAACCTTGACGAATTAATAACACAAACCATAAAAACACACTACCCCAACGGACATTGGATACGATATGTTGACGATGGATTATACATCTCACAAAATAAAACAATAAATAATAGATCCAGCTTGTCATGAACAACAACAAGATTTCGATATTTAATAAATAATAATATCATCCTAAATGAAATCAACAACTTACACCCTAACTTAAAATTCACCATGGAGGAAGAAATAAACTATCTAGACCTAACAATAACCAGAAATGCAAGTAACATTGAATACTTAATTTGTAGGAAACCCACACAAACCATTAATACAATACCAAACTACTCTAACCATCCCCACAACATAAAATGGCTGCTTAAAATTTACTCTAATACAGAATGCTAAAACTGCCTCTAAAAATTGAAGAAAAAGCCAAAGAAAAAGAAATAATACATTAAATAGCCCAAAAAAATGGATACAATAAAAAAACTATAGATAAATTAGAACTTAAAATATTACATAAATTAAAACAACCTAAAATCGAACTACAAACAACAACAAAACGAGCCACATTCACATACACAGGGTACAAAATAAAGGAATAACTAAAACACTAAAAAATAATAATATTAACATAGCTCACAAAAACAAAGGAAACATAATCAATAAAATAAACCAACCGAAAAAATATGTCCCACACTTAATAACGGAATATACAAAATCAAATGCCCAGACAGTAATAAAATATACATAGGCCAAACAAAAAATAAATTAAAAGACAGATATCAAGAACACCTCAATGCATACATCAAACCTGAAACTTATAACTCAAACTTAGCTACACACGCCATCAACAACAAACACATTCCCCACATTAGAAAACGTACACCTAATAAAAAAAGTACAAAAAGGTCTCAAAATGACAATCTGGGAACAACTACAAATTTATAAACATAAAAAATAATATCATAAACAAATACAAATAAAATCAAAATACAATAAATTATTCAACATAATAGACAAAATTAACCCCAAGACAAACTTAAAAGACTCCCACAGTGCAGTGAATCCGAAAATAGAATAATAACGGTACACCACACCTTGTGACAATGGAAATTGCACACAACAGTGCAATGCAGTCTACTACAACCCTATGGTTGACAGAATGGTCACAGACATGACGTTGGAACGATGGACATAGACAGGTCAACCGCTCAACACGCTGCTAGTCACAACATCATATCTTTTAATGATTGTTATACCACCAAAATAATTAAGGCTCTCCTCCCTTGCAGTTTTGGACTATTGCCATTAGGTAAGTCTGTCAATCTCCTATCTAGTCCAAAAATTCCTAAATAAGCTTTAAGCTCTACTAGAACTAACCTAAATATATATATATATATATATATATATATATATATATATATATATATATATATATATATATATATATATCCAATCATAATTGGTAACAACATTTTCTTGCAATCGCCATTTTATATGATCATATTTTATATAATACAGATATATTTTCTAAAGTGTATACTTTCTATCAAGAATCTCACTTATGTTTAAACAAGTTAGTTTTTAGACTTATGTGTATTACTCAAACATTAGTATGCATTTAATATATTAAACATACGGGCGTCTTTCTTAACCACCTTCATTTTGTTTTAAAAACTAAATCTATCATTGCATCTGGATTATTGATCAATATTTATGGATAGGTTATCTTTTTAGTTAAATAAATTAAGTGTTTGAATTTAATTTGGGTTTGGCATTGATTAATTTATATTTATGTTTGCATATTTATAACTGCCCTTAAATTTAAATCTTTGTATCTTGTATCAATTGTATATTTTTTGTTGTAATGAAAACAGGTCCTTATTTAACTATTGATCAAAATAAGGTTTTTATTTGTGGTTTGTGTGCAATTGTATTTAAAGTTGGGATGGACTGATACCTAAAATTTTCCATTCCATTCCAACTTTGATTCTCAATGTTCTCTTTCGATTCTCGATTCTTTTCAGTTATATAGGACTACATTATATTCTCTAATAATGAATTTAGTTAACATCTTGGTCATATGGTGAAGCGTTTTAAAAGTTCCGTTTTAATGTAGCCTAATAGGATACACAAAACATCCAACCGTGATTTATGTATAGGAATTTCTGAAAGCATGACAAACATATCGGATTAAAGTGAGGAATCATTTAAAATTTCAAAGATGAACTGCAGTTCACAGTTACAATATTACTTCAGTAATAGCTATTTCAATTTGTGTAACTAGATAAAGTGGAACTACCCTTTTTTTGTGTTTTGTTTTGACATTTATAAAGAGGTGGAAGAGATCAGAGATAGAGTAGAAGAGAGAGAAATTCGAGCCTGTCCGAGTGAGAGTAAGACAGCATAGTGAGATGAGCGGTGAGAAACAACGAACCAGAATTGCTTCTGAGCAACTTTGTTGTTGCTTCACAAATAATAATAATATTCTCGTTACTCTAGTAGGCTTTCGCTTTATCCAAAGCAACTAATAGGCTACAAAAATAAGGCATAGTTGATATTTAATTATTTTCCAAATAAATTACACCATACACGTATTTCAACAGTTAAAATACAACAAGAATTGCATAATCGGAATCAGCACTTTAATCAATGGAGAATCTAGTATCTAGGATTACTTGATAATGAGTTTTCATTTGAACCACATTTATATTGAACCCAAAACTCAAATATATTGAAAAAATATTTTACCTGGTGATGCAGACAGTCTTAAGGAATACTGTAGACAAAAATTGTCACTGATACCCCAAAACTTTACTGACTTCAGTAAGTATAATGCAACACACAGAAACTCAAAATCGCAGTTGTCTCTTGTTTTTACTGAGCTAAAGTTAAACAATGCCTTTAAGGAGGAACTAGAAACACTATTGCTTGCTAACAATATACAACAGATGCAATTTTATAGAACAAAAATTTACATCGACAATGCATGAGTGAAAACTTACAAAATTAATAGCAGAAAAGAAAACATAAAATGGACGTGTTACACTAATTAGACAAATTTCTTGATCAATGAGAAATTTAACCCACTAAGATATCTTAGAACAAATTGGACAGATTATGTAGATGATAGATTTCTCAATCACAGAAGAGATTGAAGGGAAGGTAAGAAGACTTGTGATTATACGTTCCATGCCACAATTACCTCTGTCCCATGGAACAGATTTCAGTCACCTGGTTTAATGGCTTTTTTAATCATTTGTTATTGAGAATAGAATGGATTAATTTATTTCTTCCTTATGCAGTCATAACCCAAATTAAAATTGAATATAGCTCTAGTACTTGCTAACAATGTTAATTTAGGCTTTTTTGTGGGACATGTAATAATATTTGGAGAAGTTCAAATGATATATGGTTAGAATCATCACTATTCCATTCATTGTCCAATTTTAAATTAAATACTTGTGATGTAGTATTTCTTTAATCATCTTATCACAACACATTTTGTTATAACTTAATAGAAGGTAAACATTTTTTCTAAGAAATAGTTTAATGTTCTTCCAAAATTTTTCTCTAGTCCATTGTCACTTAGTATATTATATACTTACGCACTATAATTTCCGCTCTGGCTCGGCCTCTACTAGCCAGTCTGCGTACTACGACTTTCGCCCTCCTTCTGTTGCATCTTCAGACTGTGATGTCTGACACTGCACCCAATGTTAGCAAAACGTGTACAGCTGTATGTTTTGAAATTCACCTTCATGAAGCGTCAGTCTGTATGTACTTGATTTCTACACGGAATGAATAACTCCTGTTAACCTCCTACACCAACCAAACAATTTTCTCCATTTCAACAATGCCAAAAGAGTTTTATGATTGTTTAAATGAAGAAAATTATACTCTTAATTAATTTCTCCTTCTTAATTAATTTCTCCTTTATTCTTTGACCGGTGTTAATAACCAAGAAAATGTTGAAATCTCATAAAATAAACTAATGCTTATGTCTGTCTTATAATCAATATTATTATCTCGATAGATAGATTTATTTTTAAAAATTTGTTTTCAATTCAGTAGGTAACTTTAATTAATATCGCTCATTTAGCACTACCTGGAAATCATGTATAGATTATGGAATTAGATGGTTGTGAGCAATTTGAGTTCCCATATATAACCATAGGATAAGGGCTGTTAAAATACTCAGAATTCTAAGAAACCCAATGTTTTCTGAACTGCATTGATTCTTACCCCCCCCCCCCCCCCCCATCCCATCCCTCGCCGCTCGACGACCAGAGCAAAACTTATAGTGCGCCAGTTACAAATATGTAAAGTTGTGACATCATTTTTATCAAATATGTGAACTTGGAAAGATATCTAAGTATAAATTGCTTGATGTTCTTATTTTCATCGGTGTGCGTGATTGGCTTACAAACTTTCAATATACACACATAAAAAAATAAAAATGCAGCTCAGGTATTTACTTACAATATTTTAATTTATCAAATGCCAGATCTTGGCATATCTGCCAATCTTCTCCTAGTCTCCCAGTAGGATTAATGCTGACTTCACTCTTCCACATCCTGCAAAGCTGTGCAATTCTGAAGATGTGAGGCATCCATCGGGCAAATATCCGAAGCTGATAATATTATTTTATATAGGTGGGCTTGCAGATAGTAATGGCTCATAAGCATTCTGAATCTGTTAACAGCTTCCACTTTAGGTAGGCTATGTGGTATTAGCAATGAATGGAGTGGGCCCAGCCCTTCCATATCTTTCCAGCACTCATTTATTTTTGGCTTTCTCTTGTTTTTTCCATTGATAGTTTATTTAATCAGGCTTCTTGCTGTCAGTAGATATATATGCTGTGCCTATGTGTTATCAGGCTGTGCCAAGATGTTACCTTTCTTCACTAACTGGTCTGCTCGTTCATTTCCCTTAATGCCGATATGGCTAGGGAGCTTTGCAGCAAAATCTACCACCCTTCTTCAATCATGCCTCCCAAGGCCTTCCGTCCATTCATTGTTTGCACACAGTCAGTGGAGGTATTACTAGTTAGTGCAATTGTAGCGGCCTGTGAATCCACGAAGAACACAGTTCTTGCTGACTTTCTGAAAATTAAACAAAGTTTTTCAGCAGCTTGTACATTGCCGTAATCTTGCCATCGAAGTTGTTGGCATTAATTCTAACAGGGCTGCACCCTTTAAAGTGGTTGTAGTAAAAGCCAGCTCCAGAGACATGTTTCATTGCTGAGAAATCAGAGTACACTTGGATCCAGTTGTCTTTGCTGTACAGACCTGTTTCCAAAGCCACGGACTTCAGGATGTGTGGATTACTGTGGGACCACTTGAGGATGAGGGGCCTTGAAGACTTTGTGATTTAGAAGGAACAGTTTTTCCTCAGGTAATGAAGTGAAAAGTGTGTGACAAGTTGAGAATTTAGATATTTGCCCTAGTTCCAGACTGTATTTAATTCTATGTAGCTTGAGTATTTTAAATCAAATATTTCCAGAGAATTTAATATCAGACAATATAAAAATCAAACATTATAGATGAAATTATATTAGTAGTTGTTGATGCAATAATTAAAAAAAAAACTTACTAAAGTTGATACACCATGCATCAAAGAAATTATAAAATGCTCATTTCTAGATAACAACATTACAAGTTTTCTTCCTTCTTGCTTTAATGTGGTCAGTAATTGATTTATTTACAAAAATAAGTTAACTTATTTCTGAAACTCCTGTTTTCTTAAATTTTGTTATACATCATAACAACACAGTACTCTGTTTTATATTTAATCTATTGTAAACAATTATTTAATGACAATAAAATGTTAGTTGTTTTTCTGTAGGACATTTATGGGTCTAGATAATTTTCTGGTGATGGTATGAAACAAAGATAGTGAATTTTAGATTAGAATTAGGAGAAATAATTATTGTTTTGCATGCTCAAGGTTGCTTCCCTGATGTAGTCCATAGCTATCTGAATTATAGAGATGTGTTCTGCAGTATATAAGGATACAAGAAAGGTTATGAGAGTTAAATATAAAGTTAAGATAGAGACACAAACCCCTCTTAGAGATGGGCAGGAAATCATAGCTTTTACTGGCAGCACTTCTTCCTTTAAACCTGTCTGTACCTGGGTTTTACAAAGGTAACTTCTACCTCATCAAGTAAACAATATTCTTGTATCTATATCACTACAGTAGTTTGTAATATTGACATTTATAATAAATGAAAGGTATACGTTTAAAAGATAAAACTGTATTTTTCTTTAGGATATCTGAGGAAAAGGCAGTGTTTAAATTGTGACAGAACATATAAATCTCGCCAATCTCTCTGGAGACACCGTAAATTTGAATGTGGAAGAAATCCAAGTTTTGAATGTCAGTTTTGTTCTTACAAAAGTAAGCACAAATCATCCCTTATCAATCATGTTAAAAATAAGCATAAGCCATTCTCTTGTATTTAATAATATTGTTTAAAAATGTTAATAAAACAAGTTCAAATTAATGTTTATGTTTGTTTATATAAGCCTTAACCTTCTATAAAGTTAAATTACATATACTGTACCTTATTAAAATTTAAAAATTGTACATCACACTTCTAAACAAAAACCGTAAAGATATTAATTGAATTATAAGCTAAACTTTATATCCAATCAATTTTATTACATCTTTGATTTATAACAGTCAATAATCATCTATTTAAAAATGTTTCCACATTAGAAATTACTAGTTCTCACTCTCAGTTATTGAAAATGATCAGCACTTGTATCATAATGACAGTATCAATGATAGGTAGATGGTATACAAATATGTTAATAAAATTAAGTTTTTACCCCTAAAGAACCCAATGGGGGTTGCCAACATACAGTGAAAATTACTACATACAGGGATGCAGAGCCATCCTTATCAATGAAAGGCCTGGTGCAAAGCATTTTTGCAAGACCTTTTTAAAAAAAATGGTCTCACAGAAAATTTTAAAAATTTTCACTCAAAAGGTGTGTTTAGAGCAATTCTGTCTTAAAACACACCAATTATTTACTTGATTTTTTTCATTTACCAGGGTTGAAATGCTGTTGCAATTAAACGATGTTTTGCATTCTTTTGGTCGCGATGACAATATCATGTTCGTAGGTTTTGCCATTAATCAATAATGTAACATAACAAATAGGACGGCTAATCAGACAGATATTTTAGGGACGTATATATCTGTACATTATTACATTATTTTCAGTCAACCAAAACATTTTACTTATATTTTAGCACAAGTACAGCCTTGTGGCACAAGACCTTTCTCAACAACAGGCCTGGAGCAGAAACTCCACTCACTCCATCCTAAGGACGGCTCTGCAGGGATGTATGTGAAAGTAATAGTTCAACTATATACTTTTAAAATATAAAATTAAAATATGTACTGTGTAGAAATATAACTTGTGAGCTATTAAGCATAAAAGAAATCATTATCTTTAAATCTCGAAATGGTTGAAAATAGTCTAAAGTGCTAATTCACAAACAGTATAATGTATAAGAACACTAAGAGGAATAACATGACCTCAAAATTTGAAATTACTATGAAAAATCCGTGTAAAAAGTCATTTAAATTGAAACTTTGCAATACAATGACTTCAATGAACTTATAAAGTAAATATTAAAAAAATTTACTGAGACAAAACCTTTTTCGACTGCTCTAGGCATTCATCATTAAGTGTAAGTTAGCCATCATTAAGAGTTGTTAAATTGAGTGATATCTGTTTCTAAATTGCAGGTTTCCAAAAATGTAATGAAATGTGGTATATGATCGATTTGAAATGTATTTCTTCACTTAATATGTGTTTAGAGATAAAATCCTTTTTTATTAATGGGAAGAATTTTTAGATTGTGGCTGATGTCCTACAAAACTGTAGCCTGTTTCTATTATATCGTAAAAGATGTCTCATTTTTAATTCAGAATATGATTTCTTTGAATTTTTGTTGAAAATTAGTCCTATTCGGCAAATAGACTTTATCAGAGTCGTACAGTGTAGGTATACTTGGTACTTAGTTTTTTTTTAATCTTTACCTTGTTCTTTGTTTTTTATAGTTCTTGTTTTTGTTTTGTATTTTGTACCAAAGGATATAGATTAACGTGTTATATATCATGTTTTGTATTTTGAATATTTAATTATGTGCTTTGTTCCTATTATTGGTGATATTGGAACTCTTTTTATCTATGTAGCAAATATAAAACCAGCATTCTTATATTATAATTGGTGGTTCGTTTTGCTAGTTAACATGTAATTTGTTACTGTTTTCTATAGATTTTTAAAGTATTTTAATGAACAAAATTTTGTTATAGTAAGGTTGACAAAATTTAAGGTTCTTTCCAATTCTGTTGGGAAAGTGGAGTTTAGAGTATATTTTATTTAAATAAGATAGATGTTTTTTTTCATTGTTTTTTTTTATATAATGTGATGATATTTGATGTATTTCTACCAATAAATATGTTAATATTTTTGCCATTTATTGATGTTTTTTCTAATATCCGCATACTCTTTCTGGACAATGAAATATCTTTTGTAAAAAGCTCCAAAAACAAAGTAAACATTTAGAATCATACTTGTTCAAGAATTCTTTCAGATTCACATTCGGTAGTTGCTTATGTCATGTCATTTAAAATATATGTTAAAGCAATGAAAACTTCTTTCCAATGACCTCTCAAAAATTAAAAAATACTGTAGGGGATACTGTTGTATCTCTGTACACTTTTTGCATAATGATTTTTGTATGCCATATGAATGCTTTAATTTTGTTATTGGTATTTTTTATGAGAACCACATTACTTAGGAGTTACGAAATATTTATTGCAAGTCTATTACATAAATATAAATGGTGCCAAAATCTTTTATTTCGAAACTCATTTTTTATTTCAGGGTACAACATTCCTAGTGTACCTTGGAACATAGGGAATTTCAAAAGAAAAAAATATTCATGGAATATAAAAATTTATTTGATTAATGTTATGTCAGTGATTTTAATCATACAAAAGAGGACAGTACATGTTGGAGTTATTAAAAATGTTTCAAGGTTCACTATGCTCAAGGTACAACAGTCTCGCTTACTTTTCTGTAAAGATTTGCGTTCTTGACAACACTGTACTGCAGTAACCAATGGGTTAACTTAAAAGAACTAAGGTGTCAATTAATTTGTTTAGTGATAAAAATATACTTCTTAATAATTTTATTTAGAAATATTTGTTTCTTCAACTAGCTAATTTGTTCTAATGACAACAAATTTATAAAGTTTCGCATGAACATTCATTGTCCGTAAGAATAATTGAAAACTTTAAAAAAATAACATAACATTCTAATTAAATTGATTTTATTTTCTGTACATACATTTCAAAAATTATAAATGCAAGTAAGCGAAAGTGTTAATGACTCAGATTAAAATCCACTGAATAATTTCAAGACTGGGAGTTTATAATTCTGACGAATTAACATATTTAACAGTTTCTTGAAAATATTTTTCTATTTTATTTTAACAGCTGTAACAAGATTTTAGAATCATTAACATGTTTCAATAAAATATGTTTCTTGAGTGATTGTTTGTGCTTTGCTTGGTAGGAACACTGAAAGCATTGAAACTGAGGTAGATTCTGACATTCGAACTTGCAGTGCCTCCATAACGATCGTTTGTGTGCATAAACTTTTCCACATTGGGTACAAGCTGATGAATTCTCCATTGTCATAGTAAATCCAACTAAAAATCAGTTTTATAAAGCTAAGTAAATCTTGCTACCATACTTATTAATACTACAATTCTATGAAATAACTTGACAACTATTTAAGTAAAAACTTTTTTCTTAAAATAGAGACCAAAAGTATAAGCATGTTTTAGACAAGCAATGATATTTGTGAAGAAATATTTTTATAAGCATTGATAGATAAAATAAATATTGTTTTAGAACTATTTTGTTAAATATTTTTTATTGAAAATCACACAATACCAAATATACACTTATTTATTACTTTAAATAGAAGTAAATGGAAATTGTGAATGAAAGAAAACTAATATTCAAAGAACTCAATTATAAACATTTTTAAAGAACTAAATACCTTAAGAAGTGACCAATGTGTAACTTGTTAATTTATCTAAAAGACATATTATTGATTTTGTTATTAAAATGTTCTCTTTAAAAAGTTTTACTAAAAGTAAAGTACATGATCTTGATTACAATACTATTATTTACCTTTCCAATGCAAAAAAAACATACTCTTGACTTCTAAGGACATAAATTAGCTAAATAAACTAGCATTTAAATTAAAATATTAAAACTATAATTCTTAAACATTTGTAATGTAAATTTTTAAATTCATTAAAGTTTTTCAAAATTTTGAGTAAAGTTACTAATTTACTGAAATTTTTTATACTAGTTTAGTACTTTGTTCAGTTTGGACTATATCTGATACAGTACTAAACGACTAGTGTGTACAAATTATACAGTATATTCACTATTATGACAAATGATACAGTACACTGACCTCTTGATTTCATGGAATGTATACGGAAAGGAGGCTATAGGAAATGTAGTTTGGAATATGTAACATAAAAGCTACCTATGAAGTCAGTAACAGCACAAGGAGAAAGGTTGTGATGAATGTATGTTCATCCAACAGCTTTTTTCAACAAAATAAATGTGACTAGGAGGTATGTTTCTAAGATGCACACAATGGAAGGTCATACGAATCACTCTCTCTCAAATTATGAAAATGGCAATCGTTTGCGATGATATATCCCATTTTCAACTCAGAACGTAACTGAGAGAATATATAAGTTCAAGTGATGTGAATGGAGACGAGATAGACTGTTAGAGTGTACATTAATTGTCATTAAAAAAGACAAATTATAAAGAGAGCTATTACAGAAAAAGAAGAAATTGTAGTCAATAAATTATTTAAAGATCAATATAGAAGCAAATAATATATATTCTGTTTTTGGAAACATGGATTATTAATTAAAATTTGAACAATACTTTAATAAGACCATTCAAAAAATGTATAGCAAATATGGCTATTGAACTAGCACAAGAATTATAGTAATAAATGTTTAGTACATTTGTTAGACATGGTCAGATTAATAAAAAAAAATTAAAAGATACATTAACAAAACATCTTTTTTATTACTGTCACGTAAAGCTTATGTAGATAACTCAAAAACATTTATCATAAATAAAGGTTTGAAAAATTAATTAAAACAGAAAAAATTCTTTTTCTCTCTGTCCTTAGTTTTTTTTTTATTATTTATTAAGTAAAATTTAACAGTTCTTTCTGATTTCTATAGTTATATGATTAACTAACATATGATTGGAAAAAGAATGGTGTAAGTTATTACTTATTATCATAAAGGTTATACATATATTTCACACAACATACACACATACGCACACACAAACAACTACACATATAATTACATGTAAGTTACTGTATAATAATTTCTAACAATTAATCCAAAGGGGTTATTATATTTATCAAATACTATGTGTAATAAATATTGAAATGGCTTCGACTGATTTCCAGTTGCTTTTTTCTTTCCAAAACCCTATCTGCATCTAAATACCTGCACTACCTATATGCACATACCTGTCATGTCCTTTACAGATGATTTTCTCCTGTAAACGATTTTAATTAAACCGATGGAAAGAAAAGAAATACATAGGACCAATGGAAAAATTAATTCAGAAAACGTTTTGTCTAGTAAATGATATATAATTTAATAAAATAAGAGTAAATTCAGATAACTACACAATCATTTTAAATCTTAGAACACTGTTTATTTAAAGGATTTTGAGGAGAATGCATATTAAATATATGCTTCTGGAGGTTATACTTATGAGAACAGCGTTTAGGACAATAAGGACATTGAAACTGTGGCTCCTTCCCACACTCGTAGTTTATATGTCTGCTTAAGTGATGTTTATAAAGGTAGGTTTTGTAGCAGGAAGGACAAGAATACTCAACTGAACTCTTTAATTTTTTGTTTAGTTCATTCTTCCAAACTGCAAACATGGAGCAATCCTCAGTAGATTTAAAACTCCCACGGTTAAACTTCATTTTATCTGCACAAACCAAATAGAGAAAAAAATTAAAATAATATTTACATGGTTGAAATGAAAATTGGGGAATCTTCAAGAAATGTTTACTTACTAAAACAAAATTATATGTAATATACTGTTTTATTAACTTTTTTCAACTGACAATGGAAATGACTTTCTAAGACAATAGTATATTGGTTCTAATTTAATTCTTTTGTCATCCAATGCAGCTAATTTGTATTTATGCTACATCACTAATTAATATTTAAAAACGCTATTTAAGTTTTATTTCCATAACAACTATTTTATCTTAATTGCTTTTGCTACTTATGTTACCACCTCAGAAGAGTCCTTTCATATATGAAATTAAAAAAGTAATTTTTCTATTGAAAATTTTAATATGTAGAAAAATACATTTACACTTTTAAATTAAAAGCCTTTCTTTTCAGTAGATTTTACATAGATGAATGTGTGAGAACTGTCATTTCATTTGAGTTGTAGTTTATTTACAACTCAGATTTTAACTAGGATAACATTTCCAGTTCAAGTTGAAAATGGAACAGATGTCTGAAATTCATCGTACTCATACTCAATATGGTTGAAGGCTACTTGGGAGAGGTTTTACATTTTTTAAATGCAATATTCTTATATCTAGTAACACAGATTTAAAATGAAAACAAATAAAAAACATCTTCTAAAATGAAGTTTTCCTACTGCTTCACTGTGCATAAAGTTTTTTTAATAATCAACAAACAGCTTAAAATAAGTGTTCACTCTTCAGAGAGTGGCTCAAAATTCACCATTTTCTAAATGCCCTTTGTTATATAAAAAGATGTGATTTTTTTTGTTTTACTGTTGTGACATAAGCTTAACAAAGGCCTGATTGGTAATTGTTATTCATAACTGCAATTACATTATTTTCAAAGTAAATAAATATACAAATAAATATTAATTAGCTATCATTATAATCTTTTTTAATGTAATGCTTTTACCGTAGTTGGTTTCTTAATTTATATCAAAAGCAATATTTTCTATAATGTCACATAGCCTAAGCAATAATTGAAATAGGAATAAATATATGTAAACTGCAATTGTAGGTATTTTTTAATGTAATTCAAGTTCAAAGTGTTCGCTCATACTCTGCATTCCACTAATTATTTCCTCCACAAAATTAGTAACAAATTTAATGTAAAATTTTTACAAATGTAGATTTTATTTTCAACCACTTCGTATAGCCTTTACTAAGTGAAATTTGTTACTATAATCATCTTAATTTCACTGATTAAATCATAAGTAATTATTTACAAAACTAATTGAAAATTGCTAACTTACTTGCTGATGTGTTTCGAAAATGTCATTTCGACCATAAAATACTCCCCCCCAACAAAATGGCTACAAACATACATTTATTATTAATACACTCTTAAAATACACATAAACACTAAGGTACAATGAACACAAAAATGACATAAAAAACATTAACCAGAAATTCAGCAAATCCAGACTAATTTAAACTTTCTCCATTTACTAAACCATAGTAAAAAAAATTATAAACCACAGAAAATTTTGAAATATTCAACATCGAATCTTACACCCTTTTCAAATACATAGTACACAAACCAGTAGGTCCATAATCATAAATCACACGCCCGCAACTTTGAGCAAATGCTTCCAGTAGCAGGTTAGACTCTGTCAATGAAACAAGCATTTCACAATTTGTCAGAAAGTAAGTCAATAGTCTTCATTTAATTATTTATATACTTACTTATGACTTTACTAAGTATTACATTTCTATTATTTCAAACACTTCAACAAGTTTTTTATCATTGTTTCTAAACAGCTCAATAATTCTTGGGGTCTTTCTCAGTTTATTCCATATTTTATTCAAGAAAAGTCTTTGCTTAAATGACTCTTTAACTATATGTTTATACAATCAATAATGACTGAAAAAAACATATTTCATTAATAACTAAACAATAAGGATTAAAAAACTTTACCTGGGTTCTTAGGTGTCAGATAACTAATAGTTTGATTTTCACATTTTAATAAAACAAAGCAATTACCAATAACTTTCAATTTTATATTCATTAATATATAAATTTATCTTCATATCTTATCTTCATCAAATTCTAGCCAGGATATTTCGATGACTGTCATATATATGTTTCACTATGTTCAAAAGTGATGGATTGAATATTAAACCATCGAGATAGTTCTTCTTTAAGCCAATCTTCCTTGGCACCAAACGTACCTTCACATTGCTAGTCATTCATCTTCTGTCACCAAACACTCAAAGAGGAGAATCAGAACTAGTTATATATAGTAAAATACTATAATTTCCTCTCCATTTATTCGTTTATTTTTGTTTAAAGGCTCTTGAAGGTACAAAGAACACTGATTTTGGACTCAGTTTATTAGCTGTACTTGCTACTTTGCCATTTATTTTCATGAAATGCCATAGCACCTTAGTATTCATTGGAAAACAAACAGATTTCCTTGAAAACCTTACATATGTAACTCCTCAATAAGTAAGTGCTAATCAGTTTAATTGATAAGTCTCTGCAGAACAAACCTACAGTGAGCTAGAACTACATCTTCCTAGCAAATTGACAGCTACAAAACAAGTCACTAATTTTGCAAGGACATTACAAATATAATGTAACATAGTGTAACATAGTACTGATATTCCATTTTATTGAAGCCGAGACCCAAACATGCCACATTTTCATGTTAGCTAGATATTAATATAGATCTGAAAATAATCATTATAGTTTTTATTGATCAACTTAAGGGGTGTCAATTGCAAAAATTTTTCCTATAGAAATATTAGACGACATATAGTCACTTGGTATTAGTTTACTTAAAACATCATAAACCTTACATTAGTTTGCAACATTTGAGCAAGTGAAATAAATAGTGAATTGAATTATGCCCATTTACTCTAGGTTAAGATGACTGTTATCATGTGTTCTTTCTACAATGACTTTAATCTTTATAGATCTCTTTGGAGCAGTTACACTAAGAAAATATAGCCAGGTTTTTATGTAAAAAGCATACAAATAGCAGTATGCTCATTTTTAAGAAGTGTAAGTCCTGTTGATAGACTGTAGATTTTCTGTTAATCTGATAAACAAAGGTTCTTTTTTAGTAAATATAATTACATGTAATGTACATTATTTGCAAGGGAATCATCTTATCTTCTTTTCTAGTGCTCCTCAATATGGTCCCCATCATAGATAAATTTATTTTAGCAGTACTTACGTGTTACAAGTCAAAACAAGGTCCATTGCAACTTTACTTATTAATTTGGGTACTTAGTTGTTCCAGCACACTTTTTGTTCATATGGGCTCCAAAATACTTGCAGATGATTTTGAGTAAACTTTTGTTATTATTAATTTAATTTTTAAAGTAGGGTAGAAAAAAGAATAAAATGAAAAACTGGAGGACCATAAATTATTACATAAATTTCAGATCTCAATACTTACATTTGAAGTAACTAAAAAAGTTGATCTTGGTAGACAGGTTAAACAGATGTCTCACTACAACGATGTATTTCACATACACACATACGTTCTCTTTTATCTAAGATATAGCACAAGAACACAGTGAATTATACTTCCACTAGAGTCACTTAATAATTCACTCAAGAGTTCATGAAAGAATTTTACATGCACATGCAGGAATGCAATACTAAATTTACTTTTCATTTAACTGAGCACTATATTATCCTAGACATATTATTCATCGGAGAAACACAAAAGAATCATAATTTAAACCTTCTAAAGTAGAAATTATACACATACTTATAGTACTAAGTTATGAAGTTTACATTTATTGAGAACTTCTAATTAGAGAACTTTTAAATGCAGTGTTACAACATAGTGACCTCAAACTACTTCTGCATACTAAAAAGTGAGCAAGAACTGAGATAGCAACTGCAATTGCACTTTTTCCATAATAAATGAAGAATTATGAGTATATCCTAACAGATTTTAAAATACATTAGTTCAATACTGAATAGCCATCTTCATGGTGCTATTGAAATAATTAATATTATTTTTAATTCAGAATTCTCCTTTATAATGTTAAGTTTACTTTAGAGTTTTGCTATCTATGTTATACCAAAAATGTTCTTACAGTTCTAAGAGACAGCACTTTTTTATGAATATTTATTCCTAAAAATTTATGAGCTAATGGAGACATTAGTGGTTTAGGATTGAATCATTTCGATGGAAACCAGGCTTTCCTAGTTTTGAAGTTAGAATTAGTCCTGTTTCCTCCTAAAAGAGGTTATGTGGTCCAAAATGTTATTATATATTAGAATTATAAATATTATCTTTCTATCATCTAAAAAAATATTTTATTTTATACAGACTTTGGTTTCATCCCTTCTTTTTTTTCATCTGAATAATTTATTATCCAATGTCAAACCCTATTAATATTTTTTCTGGTCTCTAAACAAGATAAAGAGGTTTATTTGATTCCACCTTCATTTGAACTATTATTTTTTACACTAGAAACACTTGAACATATGTTAAACTTGCCTATAGCAGTCCTCATTTTTTTGATTATTAAGAACAGCTATTTTAGGAGATGTATCCCATTGTCAACTCAGACAATGAGACACATCTCCCAAAACTGCCATCCTCAATAGTCAAAAAATTAAGTGCTACTATAGGCAAGTTTATCATATGTTCAACTGTTTTTAGAGAGGTTTTCTTATTCCCTATGTATATTTCAGGCAATCATTTGGGTTTTTAGTTTATTTGAATTTTTTATAAAAGAATTCTTTTGGCCTAAATTATGCTTATTCTGTAATTTCATTCTATCTAATGGATCTTAAGTCCATTCATGGTTTGATACTCTGTTATCCTTAATTTAATAGTTGAATTTTACTCTTGAAAGATTGTGTTTCTTTTTATTTCATAAATAATACCAAATATTAAAACAAAGGCAGTAAAACGTCTTACAAACAATTTTTCAAATACATTCTTGTTTCTCAAAAATTAACTACATTTTAAAAACACCACAGTACCAGTTTTTGATACTCAAATGATAGGAATTTATGCTTCATAAATTCATACAACGACTTTACAATGATTAAAATTACTTTTACGTTAAGGAAAGCACAATTTTACATCAGAAAAAACTGATAATTTATTAATTAAATTTCATATATTTTACAAATTTAATATCACAGTAGTCAAATTTTGTTTGCATATTACTATGAGTGTTTATTTAGAATATGTTTCTTTAAATTGTGATTGTGTTTACTCCTCTTCGGGCAATAAGGGCACTGAAATTGAGGCTCTTTGTTACACTCAAATTTAATATGCCTATGTAGATGGCGTTGGTAACGATATGTTTTACTGCATTTTGTACAAGGAAAGACACCTGGCATTTTGTAACTTGGTAACCTTTGTTGATTTAGGTTTAATCTGGGATTGCTTAAGAAATGAAACGTAGACATACAACCTAAAAACAGATTTATAGAATAGTTATTATTTTTTATAATTTTATTTTTAGTTACATTATTAAAACTTATAACTAAATTTTAAATTTACAAATAAAATTATAAATAAGAAGTCTTTCTTATATTAATTTGTTTTTAGTCTGATGTTACATTAAGTAATGAACTTTTGAAGTAAAAGCCAGAATAAATTCAGTTGTATTAATAATACTTACCTCTAGGCTATACATAATTAACTTATGTACAATCTTCTGCTTTTAATAAAATTATATGCATTATATTACATCTATAAATCCATTTTGAAAAAATGCATTATAAAAGCTGTTTTTTTGTGTATTAAAATACAAAAACATCATTTATTACAAACACAGTTTATAAAACAGAAGTTTTCTTGATATGCCAGCTAAATTTTTATTATAAAGTATCCAGATCCTCTAGTTTACAATCCCAAATTCTTACAAACCCCTGTTAAATAAATCAGTTAATCTTTTTAACCTTGAACTTTCATTTGTTTATGACAATACATTCCCTTCTTTTTTTTGTTTACTAAATATTTTCAATTATTCTTTATCTTTTTTAATTTCAAAATCAGAATTTTTAATTTTCTACCCACAATATGTTATTATATTTAAGTAAATGTCTATTAAAAGCTTAAATTCAGCACAACATTTTTTTAAATAAATTAGGAATAGACTATTTTTTTTATTTTCTACCAACTATCGGGACAAATCTACTAAAAACATCAGGAATAATTTTAAATCAATTAACAACTTTATTTTACATTTAATTTTTTTTCACTAAAATTATTCTTGTTAATTTTGCTGTCCTGTGACAATCAGTGAACCTTTTAAAATAAAACTTCATAATCTAATGACTTCCACAAACTTAAAATTAAAGGGGTTTACTATAAAATAAAAAATGTTATGTCTAATTGGGTTTATTACAATCACTTTTACATTAGTTTAAAACTATCCGAACTTTAATTTTGTAAATTTGTAAAAACTTACTGAGACAGAACGTTTTCGATAGCTACCTTGGTGATCTTCATCAATGTCTAAATTTTTCGCTTGGAGTTGTTAGGCTAAGCGGTGACGGTTTTAAAGGCAAGTTTTCGATTGTATCAAAAAGTATGTGTGATTTGTATTGGGTTTGTTCATTTAATATGTTTGTATTTTGTGTTTTTGTGTGTTTGTAAATTTCATATTGTTCTAGTGTATTGAGATGTGGTTCTTTTTTGTTGATGTCTAAGATTTCTAGATTAATGTCTGTGTATTTGTGCCCTGTTTCTTTTAGGTGATTGGAGAATGCTGAGTTGGTGTTCTGTTTGGGTGATTTTGTCTGCTCCTCAACTCTTTGTTGGAAGCTGCGACCTGTTTTCTTAATGTAGAATTTGTTGCAGTTTGTACAGTTTAATTTGTATATGCCTGTTGCTTGTAATTTATCTTTGTTGTTGGTGCCGTGGTTGTATTTTGTATTGTAGATTGTTATTAGTTTTGTATGCAATTTTATATTCTGTTTTTTGAAATGTGTGAGCTATTTTATTTGATGTTCGATTTATGAATGGTATTGTAATGTATTTGTTTTCCCTCCCTGTAGTGTTAATTTTTGTGTTATTTTTTTTAATACTGTGGCATAGTTTGTCTGTTGAAATGGTATTGTATCCATTTGTGTATGCTTAATATTTTATGTGTCTAGTTCTTTGTTTATGTTTTCTGTGGCCATTGGTACTTCTTTAAGTCTATGGAGCATGGATCTAAAGGCAGCATGTTTGTGTTGGATAAGGTGGTTTGAGGTGTTCTGAATAAGTGTGTCTATCGTTCTCGGTTTTCTCTAAATGTTGAAGCTGTGTTTTTGTGTGTGGCTTTTTATTATGGTGAGGTTGAGGAAGTTTAGGGATCGGTTGGTTTCAATCACAAAAACACAAAATACAAACATATTAAACAAACAAACGCAATACAAATCACACATACTCTTTGATGCTATTGAAAACCTGTCTTTAAAACCGTCACTGCTTAACCTAACAACAACTCCAAGCAGAAAATGTAGACACTGATGGAGATCAAAAACGTTCTGTCTCAGTAAGAATTTACAAAATTAAAGTTTGGATAGTCATAAACTAATGTAAAAGTGATTGATTAAGTTTCATAATGGACTATAAAATTCAATAAGTTTATTTAAAGTTTAATTTTAACAAATTATCCAATGAGATAAATCATTTAAGTATCTCAATGAGTAGTGTTAATGAACACTACTCTTTTGTCCTAATGACCTTGTTTTTTGATATCAGGAAATGAAAAGTGTAGTGCCCATGATTCCTCTGAAAAATAAGCTATGTAATTAATCTTATTTTGTTTCAGTGCTCTGCCTTTGTGTGTTTCTTTTTTTATCTTTTCACTGAATTGAATAATAAAAAATAGGAAAAAAATAGAAGGTTGTGATAACTGGAGCAAAAATGGTAATGATTTATAAAGCTGAAAATGTATTCAAGGAAATAGGTGTGTTTGGATAAGGTATCAAGGAAACACAGGGCAACTCATTTTAATGCAGAAAAACAAACTGGCGACCTTTGCATATACATTGGATAATGTTTCTGATGAAGAACTCCTCTTGTGTTGAACTTGACTGGTTAGCTTAGTTCGATGTGAGATTATTCCCATGTGTAATCCTATCATAACGGCCAAAGCAAAATTAATTTTTGATTTATTAAGCCTGCCTGGTGATATTGATACATCACCTAGGTGATTAACCTGTTTTAAGCAATAGCACACTCATTCAGGATTTGTGTTGTCGAAAGAATTTTTTATAAGAACGCATTTATAACACAGATTAATTGAAAACACAATTGTACATCCAGCTTCAAGCACCCTTAAATCTGTAAAAAGGTAATTTTTTGTAAAATGTCTGCACCCATATGTTATTTGCATAGGTGCATCTAATGTACCAGGCAGTCATGGCATCCATGAAGAAATTTTTAAAAAAACAAAGCTGCTAGTACAAAAATAGAAAATGCATGTGATCTCAAAGAGTTTTGGAGAAGTTACACAACTTATGCCATCTACAATATTTCATACGCATGATATAAATTGAACTTTCAACACTTGTGAAGTGTTCCAGAAAACTCCTACTGAATGTTGAAAAAATGACATTCCTATCACTTGTCAAGAAAAGAATGGAAACCATCCTACAGCTACACTGGTTGAAGTCAGTTCTAGGAAAGTGAGAGTGTCATTAACACATTGACTGCTGCACCCGAGAAATACATTTTTCAGGGGCTGACATTACTTATTAAAAAAACAAAGATTTACCCTCATAATTGAAAAATATAATGTTCAAAAACATTTCAAAGACTGAACTATGTATTTAGCACTGTTACACAGTACTGCAAATGCACTGCACTGCATTTTTAAAAT
Source organism: Prosapia bicincta (assembly GCA_036971475.1). Lineage (NCBI taxonomy): Eukaryota > Metazoa > Arthropoda > Insecta > Hemiptera > Cercopidae > Prosapia > Prosapia bicincta. The sequence continues at coordinate 9,186,398 of JBAIZL010000001.1, forward strand.
CAATGCTAACAACCGAGTGACACAATTGATTGGATGAAAGCCCTGGATTTCCCATTCGCAGTACCGCTGGGCTGTCTGTTAGTGCCAGATATGCTGTGTGTCACACTCAATGTGTTAAAAAAAACATTACAGAATGTTTGAATTGAGATGCTAAAGAAGTTTGACAGATAAATATATAACAAAGAAGAGCAATGTGAAGAAGACAAGGCGAACTCAGAGGGGCAGATGACCCACAAAACAGCCTTGATGGACTGCTACAGTATTTAGAGGTGTAGGGTGGCAATGCATAGTTGGCTGGAAAAACTAATGTTGCAAAAAAGTGCAGCCAAAATTATTTAAAAAATTCTCAGCAAGAAATAAAAACAAATGTCATATTTTTTCAAAGATAAAAAATTAGTCATTTTGTTTTTTTTTTAGTTTTCATATTTTTTTTACTATCCACACAAAATACAAATAGCTTTTACTATACTTATTATATTTTTATTTATATCTCTGAGTTTTTAGTCTTTTTTACACAATGTCTACAATCCACAGTACACCTGCCACCCATTCCTCGCATAGTCAAGAATTTACTGTACTACACAATTATCTACCGAGTCACTCAGTTCAACTGAAAACTTCACGTCTCAAAAATTATCTTAAAAACTACCAAAGTAAGTTAAATTTTTCAAAAATATTACTTCAATTAATTGTAACATCTTTTTAGAATCTATCATTAAATATTTGTTAAAAAATAAAAATTTGTAAAACAATTGAAAGAAAATTGTCTCTCAATTATTCATTAAAGCTTTAATATTGTACTCTGGTCATCAGCATAGCAACTAGTTGGCTCAGATCATTTTACATATTTAAAGTAATAAGTCATATGGCTTATCTGGATGATCAATTACTCCCTAATAAGTTACTCACAGCACTGAATCACTGGCTCACAATATTTTGACAAATGTCAACTGAAATGAAAATCTAAATATTATAAGCATTATAGAAGTCCTTGCATTATTTTTTTTTAAATTGCCTTCAATGAAAGATAAATAATATTTATTGTTTATATGTTAAAACGTAATCAATAATAATTCGCTTTTTAAAAGTACAAATATTTAACACTTTTTATGAATATTATTAAAAAAATTAAATGATAAAGTAGATAATATTATTTTAGTACACTACCACTGAAATCTTTTTATTTTAACATGATTTTTATAATTATATCTGAATAAACTAAATCTGAATCACATATATGTGTTTGTTTTATCAAACATTTTAAAAGACCACCTCAGTATTAACAGTAATACTGAAACAGTTAAGCTTAAATGTAAGTCATGACAGGAATATGAGAAACTGAAGTTTCCCTAATTCAAGAGTCACACAAGATGCTGCAAATATTATATACAAAATAGACTTATAGCACCAATTCCAAAACTCATTATCATTGGCCGTCAAGCTATTGCAACTTGGTCATTGCTGCTGGTCAAGGAAGCTAGACTCTTGGATTCTTGAATAAATATAATTCAGTCTATTATTTACAATCCTTTTCACTTACTTAGAGTATTTACAGACTGTAACAGCCTAAATAATAAAAGGTGACAACAAAATTGTATTAATTTTTACAATAGTGCTTATATTAAGAAACAAACCACAGCAAGTTGAATGAGTGACAAACTATTTAATGCCAAATTAGTATTTTTTTACTGCAGTTTTGGTCTTAACCTCCAATAGTTTTTACAGCTAAGGTGTCTTACAATGTAGTTTTTTTTCAATTGTTATGCCTAACAATTTTATTAAAACATTATATAAATTATCAATTACACATTTTAAATAAAAAGATAGTTTTTCCATTGAGTATCATGAACAAAACATGTATAGTTGGAGAAACTGGATGATGTTAAATATCAATCCTATATTTGTGATTTTTAATGATTTAAAAAACTTGACAACTATACCCATAGCAAAATGCGAATGCCCTTGACGCTAGGTCAGTTTCTCTCGCACACACACTCACACTCACCCTTACAAGAACAGAGGATTAGGACAGACCCAAGACCAACAGTATTTCACTCCATTGGTCACTTAGTGGTATCTACTAACCAAACTATAACTTTTTAAGTTGTAATTTCAACTAAAAATAGTTAATAAATATTGATTCTGCTTAAAATTAAAAGAAAAATTATACCAAACGACCCATGATTTACTTTAGTATATTATTAGTCACTTTAACGTATCAAGTACAGTGTTTTTCTTTAGCTTTTTTAGTGTTTTTATTTCATTGTTATCCCCTAATGAACAGTGACAATAGATTGTACATGGTTTTGTATCAATTTTCTTGTAATGATGTACAGAAATAATTTATGCTAAGCTTTGTAAGGTGTTATCAAATTTTAAAAAAATAGAGTTTGATTAAGGAAGCACCCCTGGGTGACTAATAAACAGAGCACCGGAAGGAATAAGGCCTGTTCTAATTTGTATGATTAAGGACTGTGTGTGTGTGTGTGTGTGTGTGAGCCTACCTGGCGTTCAGGGGCACTCGCATTTTGGTATTACTATAACTATGTCATTACTTCACTATTAAAATCCTCTACTAAAACAAAAAACTCACTTATATTGTAAGTTTAACAAATATGTTTAACACTAGATCAGTACATTGTTTAATATTTTAAGACCCAAACATTGGAGTTTTGTATATTTTTCTTTCTTCTATTCTTATCACTTGGAAAAAACCCACTACTTACTGATATTTTCAGCAAACACATTTCACACTAGATCAGTATGCTGTGAGTCACAACATATTTTTCTAAATATGTTCTTTTGTAAAAGAATTGAATGATTCAAAACAGCTCTGATCTAATGAGAAACACCTGTGCCAAATATTTCCGTAATCATTTTTTTTATTAAAACAGTGAATTACAAAAAAGCTTCAAGATTACAACAAAATAATAAAGCCAGTTAGCCTTTGAACATATTATAAAGGATTATTTTACAATTTAAAAAAAAATTAAACCTTTCATAGCAATAATTTTAGACTCTCAAGTACTTTTAGACTAGTACTTATTTAGAAAGAGTACTATTAATAATTTGTAACATCTTTTAATTCAATTATTTTACTCCACTTTTTAATTTTTTTAAACCTGATTGAAAAATTGTAAACATACCAATTGATAAACTGTAGCAAAAAAAAACAATTAACATCTTTATTCTCAGCAAAATTAGTTTTCTTAAAAGCATAACTCTTTAAAATAATTTTAAACAATTGTGTTAAAAAAAAACTTCTATGTAAATAATTCTTATTTGTTTTATGAACACTAAAATGTTTTAAAAAAGTATCTTGGAAGTAAAGAAAGAAGTATTCCTCAGTCTCTGAAAAATATGTAGTTTCAAGACAATAGACTATGCAGAATCTTAAACTGTAAAATTTGTTTGGTGCAAACAACCAAATAGTCTACCATATATTATGTTAACAATATAATATAGTAAATATATTAATTTTTAAATTTTGTTTTGAGTCTAGTCAAAAAATAGTTGATTCTTTCACAATTGTTAAAAGATATTCAATGTAAATTGGATAGTTATTTTAATCAAAATTTGTAAATTTGCAACTTTTGTATCACGTAGTATATAAATTCCCATTTTCAGCATTTCTATAATATATAAAAAATGAAAGACTTGTGTCATGACAGCACAGCTCACGCCCAAGGAAGCAGCCACTTGAATAATTTGGAGATAAGAGGTAAGAAAGTTATGTCTAGATTTTGTAGATAATAAGGCCATCCTAATAACTATAAAGAGAGTGTTTGGTAAATAGATCACTTAAGGACAAGGCTTTACCTCTAGGTGACATCTTAGTTCAGTGAAGAGGTAATTGTACCATTTATTTATAGTAGCCATAATTTGTTTTTTGAAGATTGTAGAGAAGATCCTGACCAAATATGGACCAATATTCTACATAAAAAAATATGGACCAAATACTTGTCAATAAAGACTCTTACACCAATCCACCCATTAAGTAACATGGTGTCATATGATTCCAACATAAAACAGTCATTCAGCTATAAAATTAATCAACTGTCCACCAAAATGCCTTGTTTTGTCCCTGTGAAAATTCCGACTTACTATATGGAGCCCAAAAGTATATGGTCCAAGATAAACATTGCACTCAACCTGCCACATGAGGTGAGCAAGAAAGATCATTTACAAATATTAAAAACAATAACGTTAAACATGATTCAATCTCAATACAAAAGCCACATAAAAATATTCACAGAAGGGTCGCTCGACCGGGATAAGGGCTTATCGGGGGCAGGTTACTATAATGAATCGAACGGAGACTGTTTTTACATTCCAGCCAATTCCAATTCCAGCATGGATACTGAGCTTTTGGCTATAAGTGCAGCCCTGACTAGCTGTGTGCATTTAAAGGGCAATTCAAAAATATGCATCCTATTCGAAAGCCGCCCTTCAGTCATTGTTAAATAATTCTACAAGTTCATACTCGTTTCGAATATCAGAAATAAGAAGAACAATCCTAGAACTAGTGGACTGCGGGAAGGAATTAACTCTTCAATGGGTACCTGCCCATTGCGGAGTACCCGGAAACGAAAAGGCTGACAAAATTGCGAAAATAGCCTCAACCATGGGACCTACAGATGAAGGCAAACACTCCCTGCTAGATTGCAAAAGTGTAAGCAGGTAAGTTTCCTGAAAACTTTGGTGTGAAAATTGGGAAAAAGAGTCTACCGGTCGACACTTTTACCAGCTCCAACCAGAACCACCAGTCGAGGACAAATATAGGGAAGTAGCACGATCAACAGCATCTTTTGCTGCCAGAGCCATCTGGTGACACAGGAGTACCTATTTCGTTTAAATCTCACAGTCTCCGTTGTGTGCACTCTGTGGTGTGGAGAGTGAAACAATTGAACACATCCTGCTGAACTGCCCTTACCCATTACCTACAAGAGACATCCTCAGACCAATTGTGACAAAGTGGCAAGATATTCTAGTTAAGAAGAACCTGTGGGCCATAGCATCATATATATATCATGGACATTGGGCCATCGGCTATAGTTAAGCTGGACGCCTGCACGAAGAAGTAAGAGAAGATCCTGATGGCTGATCAGAGTTGTTCAAGATTATCTGAATTTTTGTTTCCACATGGTAACAAATTCACTGGAAATTCCATTCTTATTTATACATAGGTAGATTTCTTTCTGGATTTCATTTACCATCAAAGGTAGACATCTTCTACAACTAAATACCAATGAATGAGTTGGTAGTAACAAAGAAAACCTTTTTCTTTTCCCTGATCTAGAACATTGGGGTAAAAACAGTTTCGTAGACATTAAACATAAAATATCCAGCTGTTATTTTCGATCTCCATTAGACCATAAATAAATATAAAAATTGATAAGTTCATATAAAAAATTATGTACACTTACTTTTTGAGATAATTCGACAATTGAAATGTTTGTAATACCTCTGACCAAGATTTCATACAAATCTATCACCACAGAAATTTAAATGTATCTTGATGTTTTCTTAAACCTCTTAATTTATTTGTGTTATTACATCAAAAAGTAACCGCAAGCATACATAACTTTGAATAATAGAATAGTTTTTCATAATCAACATTCTTTTACTTACAGCCTATCAGATGTAGAATAAAAACAAAACTTGTATGTAAGATTAGATTCTGCAACTCATTTAATTAATAATAAGTTAATTAAACACAAAGAATTATTAAAAAATAAAATGCTATATTTTACACAATTTGTAATCATTAAATCAAATTCTTTTTCCAATATAAATAACATTTTCTAAATGTAATTTTAATGCTCATATTAAAATGAGCACCCAACAGCTTCAAAGGTGGTTTTCTTGTTGTACATGTTTCTTTAGATGTGTCAGTAAATTAAATTTATGTTTTGTCTTTTTATGACAAAATGGACACTCGAACTGTGGTTCTCTCCCACATTCAAACCGCTGATGTCTTTGTAAAGTCCGTTTGTGTTTGTAGAGAACATGACATTGAGAACATTCAAAGACTTCATTTTTGTTATTGCCAAAGAAAAAGTAATCTGAAAATATTTAAAAAAATAATGAACAATTTTATTATAGCATGTTAGTAAAAAGATGCTTTATTAAATATGTATTTCTAAGAAATTTGTACTGCAAAATTAACCAACCAAATACAATCATTTTTTACTGAAAAACGGTTTTGTTTTAATAACTACATAATCAGAAGCACCAGTCACTACAATTATTAAACTATAGCTTTGAACTTCTATTGTGTTGTTGTACTTTTAATTCTAGTCATTTTCTCTATATTTGTTATTTAAAATTATTTTGAGAATCATTTTAAAGGAATATTTTAGCATGTTTAATTTCTGTTTGCCATGTTATTCCAACAAGCTAGTTCATTCACCTTCTGTCACCAAGTCATTCAAAACACATTTCAAGAATCCTGAAATGAATGCAGATCTCTATTTTCATAAAAATATACTGTACTGATCAACTTAAATGTTTCTACAGATGAAACTTAAATGTTTCATTTAATGCTTACAATTTAACAATATTAACCATTTTTATTCTATTTTTCATCTTAATCTAGAATAGTTGTGTTAACAAAAAAATCTTTGATTAGTGAATGTTTTGAATAATATATTTTAAATAATAATTTGTTAGACAAGTGGCAAACACAAAATAATAATTTTAATATTTAGTGTAACACTTAGTAAGGAAAATGTTTGAACCATAATGCACTGTAAATAGGGAGTAAATCTGTGAACATTGTATTCTTAAGCAACCTTGTTGAATTGTTCCAACTGAATTGTTTCTATTTATTAATTTGAAATGTGTAAGTAAATTAAGCAGAAAAATTAAACACCACTGGAAATACAAATTATGCTCAAGTGTAATTTATCTCTAATAAACCGATAAATCTATAGGTTATAATCAGAGCCGTCCTTAGAAAAGGGGAGACCTAGAGCAAAACATTTTTGCAAAATCTTTTTAAAAAAGTGGTCTTCTCCAAAATTTTTTAAAATTCTTGCACAAAAAAGTGTGTTTAGATCAATTTTGATGAAATCATTTTCGTCTTAAAACATGCCAATTATTTACATGATTTTTTTTCATTTGCCAAGATTAAAACGCCGCCACTATCAAATGATGTTTTTCATTCTTATGGTTGAGATGTTGATATCTCCTTTGTAGGTTTTACCATTAATCAATCATTTAAAATATTGCAGAGATAATCAGGCAAATATTTTAGGCATGTATGAGGTCTGTCTAAAAATACACGGACTGAGGTCATAAAAAAAATGTACTTTATATTTGAAAGTTATACGTCTGGGTCTCCTTCAAAGTACTCTCCTCCCCAACGCACACACTTATCCCAACGGTGTTTCCACTTGTTAAAACAGTCCTGGTACGCTTCTTGTGTGATTGCGTTCAGCTCCTTCGTCGCATTTGCCTTAATCTCCGAAATCGTTTCAAATCTTCTTCCTTTGAGGGGTTTTTTGAGTTTTGGGAATAAGAAAAAGTCACAAGGAGCAAGGTCAGGTGAGTAGGGGGGGGGGGAAAGAACAGTGATCGAGTGTGTGGCCAAAAACTCGCGAGTTCTGAGTGCCGAGTGAGCTGGAGCGTTGTCGTGATGGAAAAACCAGTTATCACTTCTCCACAGTTCTGGCCTTTTGCGTCGGACGGCGTCCCTCAGACGTTTTAGTACTTCAATGTAGATAATCTGGTTGACTGTAGAGCCTTCAGGGAGGTACTCGTAGTGAACAACACCCTTATCATCAAAAAAAAACTGTCAGCATCACCTTGACATTCGACCGAACTTGGTGAGCTTTTTTGGGTCTTGGGGACGTTTGACTCACCCATTGGGATGATTGGACCTTCGTTTCAATGTCGTAACCCTACACTAATGATTCATCACCGATTATAATTCTTGACAAAAAGTTCTCATCTTCATTTGAACGATCAAGCAGTTCCCGACAAACCCGGACACGATTGGCTTTTTGGTCGTCGGTCATCAGGCGTGGCACAAATTTCGCAGCGATCCGGTGCAACTTCAATTTTTCGGTCAAAATCTCGTAACAAGATCTAACTGATACCCCACACTCTTCGCAAAGTTCCCTAATGGTCAGACATCGATTTTCGCGCACCAGGGTGTTGATTTTGTCAATGTGTGGGTCGTCAGTTGACATTGAAGGACGTCCAGGATGCTCATCGTCATCAATCGACTGTCGACCACTCTTGAAATGTTCATGCCACTTAAAACATGCAGTACGCTTCATGGCAACACTGCCGTAGGCCGTGTTAAACATGGCAAATGTTTCTGTTGCAGATTTCCCTACTTTTATACAAAATTTTACAGTAAAATTTTACAAAATTTTTGCTCCTTCAGGCTGTCCATTTTAAAATCCGACAAACAAAAAAAACACTCTTTACTAAACTGCGTGTAACTCATGAACAAATGAAAATATCTGCGACTGAAATACCGCGTTTTAATCAGCTGATTTATACGAACCTACCGACACCAAGCGGATTCTCCTGAAACTAACTTGAGCCGCGTAATTCAAACAGTCCGCATATTTTTTTAACATACCTTGTATATATGTACTTTAATATATGTTTATTCAACCAAACCTTTTTACTTATTTTTTAGCGTAAAAAGCCTTTCTTTTCTCAGCGTGAGACCTGGAGAGACAGCTCAACCCCTAAGGATAGCTCTAGTTATAACCTTGAAACAAGTGCTTATGCATACAAGTTATATTGTACTAATGATATAAAGATGAAATTGACAAAAGTAAACTAAATTATTTAAAGTAGAAAGTTATAAAATGTTTGTAGTGCACAATTTCAGTTAACATGTAATCATGTAACATTTGGTTATTATTACATAATTTTTCACTCTGTTAAGCTACAGATCTGGTCAATCAAATCACCTATTTATGATTTTTTTTTTTTCTGTATGGAGCAGGTTTGTGTTTTAGACTCATCTAAATCTTATACACTTAACAAAAAACCAGTAAAATGAATTACCGTATGTACTATATAAACAAAAACACTGCTTAACAATTAAGTAGTGGAATATTCTACTTTATATCACTTTTTTCTCATTTGTTCCTCAGATTTATTTTACTGAGTTAGGGAGAGTAATAAAGTAATAACTGACATACTGTTTCTAAAATCTGGAAAAGTATGAGATTGGAGTTTGAAATTAAGTTAATAAGTTATGTTCCTCATAATGTACAAGTACCTAAAGTACAAAATTTATTTGGAAAGGTTCACTGACCCTTATGGACTGTAAAATTAATAAGTAAACAAGTTGATTAACTGTAAGTGCTTTGCTTAAAACATCAACAATATAAATTTAGTTTTACAAACATTACTAATCTAAAACAGAAAACATGTTTAATTATTATTAATACAATACATACAGAAATTTATAAAGATTATAAGAACTTATGATTTAACTGGGAAATAACAGATATGATTAGTTAACCCAGTTTGCTAATTTTCGTCATTTCCCAAAATGATAACAAATAGTACTAGTTGATATCTTTCTTAGATATATTTGTCATAGATTTCTCAGATTTCTGATGGTTTTGTTCTATGTGACTCATATAAAAGCTGATTATTTTGATTCTTTTAATCAACAGAGATTTGTGTCAGTTCGGAAGGACATATATAAATGTTGAACATAAATGTTTTCTTTAAGGACAAATACACTACGAAAGAAACTGATTTTGTTACACAGAGTAACTACAAGAAAACTACAAAATCTTATTATCCCATATTTTGATGAAAATAATTGAGATATTGCTTGCTTTATGACACCAGAGAAAAAATAGATATATAATTATGCATGACTCTGTAACATTGTTTACAAAAATTTATAGTTTCTAAATCTTAAAAGTTTGTTCATCACTGAAATATAATGCCTAACAATATAGATTTGAAATTCTAATGGACTAGGAAATATCTACATAAATTATTTACTTTTTTAAGGTAAAAATCACTTTTAGGCTTGCATTCTTACAATAAATTCTTTCTCATGGATTGAATTAACTTCGGACCTTACAGTAACATTGTAATGTATAAAAATAAATTTGAATGAAATGAACAATAAATCTCCTAAATAAATAACAATATAATTTTTTATAGAGTCATAGAATTGATAATGGAAATTACATAATTAAAAATACTGTGGAAGCTGATTAGAATTATTGTGACTCTGACAATGCATTATGTGTCTATCCATATTAACTTTCTGCTTCGAACGGACAAAGCAGTATGGGCACTCAAATTGTGGTTCTTTCCCACATTCAAACTTTTGATGTCTCCAAAGATTACGTTTCAGTGTATATCGAGCATCACATTGATCACACTTAAACTGGCCTGTACCTCTTATTCTTCCTTCTACTTGAATTCTTTCAAGTGATTTCAAAAACTGGATATCAAATCCTAAAACAGAATTGTGTTATAAAATCAACTTCTATCACTAATCATGAAGTGTTTTATTTGGTTGCTTGTAAAATGAGCTGGATATGATATGATTTCAATTATCATTAAAATGTTTTATTTAAATTAATTTTATTTTTATATTTTAAATTCATAAGTACAAAAAATATATTATTAAACAAAATATAGTTTGAAGAAATTAATATAAGTACTTTAATTTTGTTTTTATTATCAAAGCTGATAAAAATTAAAGTACAGCTTTAGCTTTAAAAAAATTCTTAATAAAAAATATTTGTATAAAAAAAATTTAAGTTAAGCTCAAAAAGTAATAATTAAATAGTAACAAACATCATATTATAATTTCTTTATAACAAGCATCCTATTATAATTTCTTTATAACAAACACTGTTATATAAATAAATCACTGTTAAAGTAACCTTTGAATTTAAAAAAATATATATTAGGGAAACAATTGATAAAAGATGTATAAAGAATTGTATAAAGAAAATGTATATAGAACATATATAATGTATATATATATTTATTTATTTATAGTGAAAACCATATAAATAAAGACATTCTATAAATAAGTACATGATTTTGTAATGAAAACTAACACCTGTTAGTTATACCAAAGCAGGAATTAATTCAAAATGAATACAGAGGAGATAAGATTAGAAATTGGTTGGTTTGCCAATTATTTAGAGCCCAGCATTGGGGAATTATTTAAATTACTCCTTTACAATATATCAATGACCACGCTCTTCTAGGGGTTCCCAAGCAAGGACTCACTACTAGACAATGCTGCAACCACCACTTTATGATTAATATTTTCATTTTCATTATACAATAAAAGCTCTAATATCTGGCACCCTCGGGGTCAGGATATTGCCAGTTATCAAAAATTCCTTTTAATAGAAACTAACCTATATTTAGTACGTACTGTGCATAATATTATGCTACCTATCAAGGGAAATTGAATGTATATGTTTGAAATCTTACCTTTCATATTTGTTTGTATTCAATTATTATATTTCCATACGTATTAATAAAGCCACACACTCACATACAATATTTATAAGAAAATAATTGAAGAAATAAATTTATTGCTAAAAAATCTTTCATTCATACAACTTTAAAATAAAACATTCACAAGTACACATAACTGTAGTGAGACTAATGATTTTATAATTTTTTAATGATCTGAAACAAATCACAGATGTCTACCTGCCTGAGCCGAAGAGCATGTTTCTTCAACAAGCGTTAACAGTGTTGTAAAAACTGCTGCAGCATTACTCCATGAAACATTTACTTTTTCTTGAAATATTCCTTGGTTAGATTGGTTAACTGACATCTGTTTTGTACTGTATTTCCAATGAATCACATATTGTAACAACAAGTAGAATACTGTATTGATTTGTTTTGAAAATGTGCCTTTTAATAAAACATTTCAGATAATAGAATGGGGTATAAAAGAGCTTTTACTGTATAATTATTTTATTCTCCTAAAACTTTCAACTTTTTTGTGTCTTGTTCATTTTTTATTGACTCTATTCAAAAAATCAGAACATTATTTTAGTATTTCAAAATATTCATTTAAATTTTACTCATTTTATTAATTTTATCTTCGACTACACTTAACTGTAATTTTTATATGCCATAATTTTTAGCCATTGGAATGCAGTTGTTTACATGTGGCTAGAACTGGAAATGTGAATGTTGGGGGGAGGGGGTGACTTACAATATTTTTTGGAAGTGATTAATATATATATATATATATATATATATATATATATATATATATATATATATATATATATATACAGGAGCCGCTCATCTTAAACAATCACTGTTCCAAAATATTTCATAAAATGAGTATTCATCACATCAAATCTCAGAGGTAAAGAAAAAATAGTTTAAATTAATCCATCAATATAAATAGAAATTAACTTACTCTCTAGGAAAATAGATTATATTTATGGTTTTAACTTTTACTAGGAGAGGGAAAATATACTATAGAAATCAAAACTATCCTTTAAAAATAAATTTAATTTTAAAAAATAACAATGTAGGTTTCATATTTGTTGTTTCCATCTTCATGTGAGCTACTAGTTTTCACTAAACACTTGTAAATATTTAGAAACTTGCCTATAGTAGCACTTACTTATATTTGTTGAAGACGGCCATTTCGGGAAATGTATCCCATTGTCAACTCGGACCATGTGGACAATGAGACACATCTCCCTCAACAAATATAAGTAAGTACTACTATAGGCAAGTTTGTAAATACTTACAAGTGTTTAGTGAATGTAGGTTTGTTAACTTTTAACTAGTATATATTTTTGTGCACATCATTTTTGTTGAAAAATAATAAACTTATTCTACAATAAAGCTGAATTCTTATGTTCAAAAGCATATTTTAATGATTTTAGTGTACTGCAGTTTTATAGTCACCAAACGCTATAAAAACCGATTTTTTTCTATAAGTAAAATTAAGATCAAAGGTAAGTCTATTGATTGAAATTGGTTTTAAAATGTGTCATATTTAATCAGTACTCTTTAATACTCATTATTTAGTCTTAATAATGAAATATGTAAATTTTGTTCTTTCTAACAACTTTTCACAAGAAGTTAACTGTCATACATTTCTAATTTGAGCTAAATGATAAATTTATGAGTATTATTCCTTTTTTAGAAACTAAATTTATCTTGTAACATTTCTAGATATGGAAAAATAATGTTAACATTCAAATTACTTTTGAATCATAATTATTGACTAAAGTAGCAATAAAAGTTTAAAAAACTGCAACAAATCACAAAATATTCAGTATAGGATTTATTTTTAAGATTTATGATAGAAAAAATTAACTTTTTGTCAGTAGTAATTTATTTACCTGTTTCACTAATTGAATCTTTAATATTAAATATTTTTAACAAAGTTTGCACTAAATCTTTAGTTATTTTAAGATGGTAACTGGTATGATGATCTTCTTTAATAGATACTTAGCACTAGAACAATAATTTTGTTTCTGGAACTGGAATATTCATTACTGAAAGTAGACCTAGTATGAAATGGAATAACTTCTTAAGTTCTGAAAAAATAAGTGCAACAAATCACATTTCTCACAATTTATAAACACAAAACCTAGTTAAATTAAATTCCTTTTGTATGATAATAAAAAATTGTTTTAATAAACATTGCTACAAGTATGCTATTAATTTATGTAGTGGACTACAATAAAAAAAAATAGATAAACAACAATATAAAAAAATTAACTAAATTCCTACTGAGGTTAACAGGGAAAATTTTGACTTTAGTTACCCTAGAACACTATTTATGATATTGTGTGGTAACCATTTAAACAGTTTGAGGTTGTACAATGGAAGTTTCGATGATAACCAGATGGGGGGGGGGGGATTCATACACATATTTCAGAAATATTTCTAGGAATTGGAAAGTTGGCACAGTGCCAAGGTGTGCTAGACTTCGAACATGATGATTCTTAGTTTGAATCCTTTTGGACCCTACAAATTTTATAATTTAAATATTGAATAAATATTTGAAAAAACTGTATTAATATCAATTGTCATCCACTATAGGTTTAAAAAAAAATGTATTTGAACTTGATTGGATGAACAAAAACGTATTTTATTAACAACTGAAAATTTGTATAAGATATATATCAGGAGAGTGAGCGCTAATAGAAGGAATTTAATAATAGATAAAACAGGTAAAACTAAAAATACCTAAATTAGATAATACTTGAATTGTAAAATTAATTAATAAAAAAGATGAAAAAGATATTGAATTTTGCAATTCTTGTGAACTTACTAATTCTTAAAAATTAACTATGAAGAAAAGATTTCATTAAATTTAATTTTAAAACAAACAAATTTATTAGAATAAACTACTCTGCAGTTAAATAGGAAAAATGTACTCTGCTATAAGAAAATAACTAAAATTGTGTAGAATTTGAACAAATTATCATTGGTTTAGTAAAATATCATTTTTCTATACATCTACAAATTTTCACGTATTAATACGACATTAATTTTTCAGATTTAAATTAATCTCATGTACATTTTGTTCAGAATAAGAATGTTGAAGATAAAAATGTTTATAAAAATAAAGATTGTATTGAAAACTTTTTTTTCTATTCTCTTTTTGTTAATTTTATTTAAATGTCATAGTTTCACAATTTAAATTTAAGAACAAAATGAATACAAAATTTAAAAACAAATTTTAATGTTTGTTATTGTTCTGTAATAATGAACACATTTGTCGCAGAACATCAATTTTCAGTTATAATTTTACTGAAACTCACTGATTCTTTAACTATTCTCAAAAGTTCAAGAGCATACAATTGACAAATGATAAACGCTTATTAAATATTGAAATTTTATATTTCAAATCATCTTAAAAAAATATAATCATACAATTGATTTATTCAAAGTTAATTTTTAAACAAATTTGTGCATCTAAATTAGGACAATTACAAAATTATAATATATGATACAATTTTAAACAAATTACAAAGAAAGTAACTGTAAACAATAAAAGAAATTTCAGTATACATGTCATGCTTTTTTCAGATCTTAATATTTTTTGGTGAACAATAAATTAATAAAAAATCGTCATTAACAAACAAATTTACATAATTGGAGAACAAAGAGATTATAAGTTATTAGAACCATTTCCTTCTTATACACTTGTACATGAGGGAAATAGATTGGAAATGGGGAAAAAATATCTAGACAACAGATAATAGCAGAGTCCTCTGAAATCTAGAGGAAATGAGTATTTTAAAATGTGAAGAATTGTAGGTTTTAGGGAGTGAAGATGGCCATTCATAAGTTCGTTAATAATTATGTCATTATTTCTTCCATATTTAAGATGGAAGTATAAATTTTTTTCTTTTTTTTTGGATAGATCTATTATTTCTACAAATCTTAATTATTTGAGTTTTCTAATTATCTTCGAAATACATATGACTAACTATGGTGTTTTCTTTATAAAAAAAATTACTGATTAACAAAATTTAAATCTACTATTCTTCCAAGTGTGAACATGCTCCTTGAATCTATTTTTAATATCTTTGACTCAACTGACTGTTCTATATACTCACAATCACAATCTGAAGCAAATACAATAAACACTTTTGTATCAAAAATGTTTCTTTATTATTGACAACATATTACCTACACCAATCTTATATTTGGATTAATCTATTTTATTCAAATTGAGATTAAAATAAGGTATTTACAAAGTTTAGATTCATAAAGACTTCTTTATTGCAAAAGTTGTGAAGATATACAGGGACTGTATAAAAAGTAATAAAAATAATTTTTTCTATAAGCGACTGTATCCCCCAAGCTTGCCAAAACCAGCTAGTTTGGTGGTGGGGTTTTCTTTTTTCTTGAGTTTTCAAGAAAATCTTGAAACTCAAGATATGAGTTTCTTTGCTTGCTGTAGTGGTACCAGTTTGATTCCTTTCTAGCCACACTTTGAGTAATGTTAATAATAAAGGAAAGATAAACATTTTGGATAACAGTGATGTTTACATGGTAAGTAATAACAGAAAATTAGTTGTACAAATTGTGAATGTGAAAAATAGTTAGGTACAGCAATTAAAACTAATTACAAAAGTATAGTAAAGGTGATTGAAAACACCTTTACTTTATTAGACAGTAATCAAACTTTCAATCCTGAAAATAATTTGCTATTCATTACAAAAAAAAGTAAAATAATCTAATAGTTTGAATAAATAAATAAATATATACAATACAGTCTTGATAATTCGAGGTAAATGGGACTGAGACCATCTCGGATTATAAGAAAAAAGTTCCTGAGCATTAGAAAAAATAGCATTTCTAATGAATCCTAATACATTAAAGCCCCTCATATCCAGATCAATGTGGCAACAACCCAAACCAGATTTATTAATAGTGGGAATAAAGACCATTCTAGCTAATCATGAGTGTTGTCATTGTTCGATTGATTTGTTTGCTTCAAGAGAGTTTATTTTCTGAAAACTAGGCATTTGTGCAGGGATATTTGTGACTGTCAAAACTTACAGTGTAAATAAAAAAAGATATTAAGTATATGTGTATATATATATATATATATATATATATATATATATATATATATATATATATATATATATATATATAGTCGAACCTCCAGATAACGAAATCTTCTATATAACGAATTTTTACCTTGTCCCATGACATTTTAGAAGTTATACTGCTTATTTACCTCTATGTAACGAATTTCGAACCTCCCAATAACGAAGTTTTTTCTTCACTTCAACCGAAGAAATGTAATGTTGTATAGGCAGCTCACAATATCATTTCCAGGAAATTGTTTATTTTCAGCAGGAAGGTCAACAAAACCAAGAATGGTAGACGAAACACATGTCGGCAATTGACTGCATGTTATAGTTCGGTTCAGTTAAGAATGCAATGACTCATCGGTTAGGAATTCTAAGAACTCAGCATTTATCTACTTTATAGGGCTACAGTACATTCCCATCCTCCCATCATTTTCTTTTATCACTTATTTCAATGTTGCTAGCTCAGTTACTACGAAAACGTAGCTGATGACGTTCCACTTGAAGATTTTATTTGTGTGGAAGATTTGGCTGTTTCCAATTTTTCAGACGACGAAGACATACTCCAAAGTGTCCAGATTACAAACTCAAATGAACTTTTGAAAGATGATGACGACAACTATGACGATGATTGTGATGAATCTGAAGAGAAGAACCCTACAGATCATGAAGTTTTACAAGCTTTCAAAATCATCAGGCGAGGATTTCAACTGAAAGATGGTGTACCAGACAACATTTTCGATTCTCTGAATAAATGTGAAACGTTCATTGAACGTGATGTTTTATTCAAACGCAAAGTGCAACAAAAATTTACTAACTTTTTCAAGTAAAACTATGAAAACTAGAAACTATTTAAAAAGTACCTATACAAAGTTACCGTATTTTTTTCTCCAGATACGGTCTGTGTTCTGTATAAAACAGTTTGTGTTGTTTGAAATTGAATTGTGTATATAAAAATAAAATACTGATAGATTGTGTGTATTCAAATAAAATCAGTATAGGCAGTTAATAAATGTAATACTGTTAATAAATAATACAGTTACTGAATTACGGCCTACTGAGTTTGCTTCGATTAAATTCCACTACGTTCAAGTCATGCTTCCTGAAAATGAATTGGTGAGTGTACTTATTTACCAGTAAGTTTTCATAAGCATTAGATAACTTATCATAATAGCCTATACAGAGTAGACCCTATGAAAAATATTGAATATGGATATCTAATAAGATCAGTAAGATGGGGTGAGAGCATTCTTGACAACACAACCTCTCTACAACGAATCTTTTCTCTGGATAATCCACTTTGTTATACACAGGTTCGACTGTATATATATTTATTTATTTATTTATTTATATATATATGAAGTTAATATATTACTATTGTAAGTAATTTTATCCACCATTAAGTGCAATAATTTTACCTTAATGCACTTAATTGCACTTAATGGTGGATAAAATTACTTACAATAGTAATATATTAACTTCATAAAGTCAGTGCAACGGAAAAACAATGGATAACGTAAAATATCAAGAATATATATATATATATATATATATATATATATATATTTATTTATTTAATCATACATTCAAGTTACATTAATAAACTTTTAACTAATTCTCAACTTTGTAGACTTTAAATAGTTTTAAAATTTTCATTTAATTTTTAGATCATTTCCTTACTTAAGAAGTGTTTTACAGTAACCTGACTTTCATACTTTATACTCCAGTTTATGTTTATTTTCTGTTATTTCAAAAACTCCTGAAAAACAATTGTTGCTAATATTTGTTAAATGTGAGTTGAAAATTTGTTTTATTTAATCTGAAATTGTATGTAACTGAAGTCACCTTTCCACTCTTCCAATTTCTTCTGAACATCGACTTGTTGGAAAAATTAATGGAGTGTTAAATTTTACTGACACACCAGTAACCCCTATGCACTAGTTTTTACCATTTTGTTTTTCAATTGTTATCAAGAGTACAACCAGAGTTTGATTTATTGATAATAATGAATACTCAAGTATCAAAATTACAAGTGTAATTGTGAATACACACTAACCATTCACAAGCATAGAATCAGAGTACTTTTATAATTTATATTCACTTTTAGGTTTAATCAATAAAAAAAAGTTTATTTCAATGTTTTTTTACTTCATAATTATTTTGACATTATTATCAAACTAATTAATAAACTGAAAATATTTTGTCTCAATGAATTCTTCATAAATTTACTTAGATTGTAAGTTTAGCAACGTATCTCACTTTACGTTAATTAGATTAACATAATGTTTAAATTTCGCCAATCATCATACAATAAAATCTACAAATTATTTTTACAATCAGTGATTAAATTTTACAGTTTAAATAAATTATTTCAATTTTAGAATTACTGCTTGAAATTTATTGTTTATAAAATTACATAAGGTCTGTATAGTGTTTAACAGTAAAAATAAATATATTGTTTGAGGCTATATTTTATTTATTTTTTTTAATATTTACAATTTATGGTTAAGAAAAATTATCACAGAAAAATGTTTTGTTTGTCTGAGTTTTACTTTTAAAATGTAGAGAATTCACTATAAGTTATTTTCAGAAAACAATATTATACTATAACATGTACTTATATAAAGTGTAATAAAAGTACTTTCCTCAAAAATTAAAACAAAAATAAGAGTGTAAAATATTTAGCTGTTTACAAATTTTTATCCAAGATAATTTACAATTAACTCAACTTCAAGAATTCTTTGCATTTAAGGATTCAAAAACATTCATCCAATATTTAATGTAAACTATTTAAGCAATTTGGTTCAGAAGTTACAATAAATTATAACTTTGTCATTCTTATCATAAAATTTACATAAATTTGAATTTATTGCAATGGTTTTGTCTAATCCGAAATTTAAAATGACTTATGTTTCTGTAACTAATTTTAGGTTCAAAATTTACAATTTTATAATCTACATTATAAAAACTAATTATTCATAGTATAATTTCACTATCAAACTTATATGAACCAAACTTTAATCAAATCTCTTATTATAACTTGAATGTATAAAATATTTGCATTCTGATTATAAAATTGTGATATTATAGAAACTTACAGCCCACAGTTCTCACTGAGGCTACATTCTTTGAACAACCTTAACAAACATATTCTTAATAAAAAAACAACAAATGTAATAAAATAATAAAGGTTATAGTAAAATTTTACAAAAAAATGGAAGCATCAAAACAAAAGTTCTCAATCCCAATGTCTTGAATAATTAATTGAGCACTTTTACAAGTCAAAAAGTGTTTAACACATGTTATGAAACAAATTTCCTTTTTTAGATCAATACTACATTTTTATATCTTTTCATAAAATACAAATTTTAAACATAAAGGAACTAAAAATAATACTATTTATTGTTAGAACTACAGTAGGTTTCAAATGAAAAATATTTCAGGAATAAAATTTAAGTTTCTAACAACATTAATACAATTCAGTCAAATGTCATGTATATTTGCATATCATATTCTTTTAAATGCAATATATAAGACCATATTTAATTGATAATTAAATTTAAAAGAAATATCTAATATAGTTGTTGTGAATGCAATAATATAATACTCTATGACAATCCTCTATGAAAAAAAAAAGAAAAAGAACATTATATAGATTAACAGATGATTTGTAATTGTTTTAGTTTTTTCTCAGTTCTTTGTTTAGAGTTTTGTTTTAAGAAAGATGTGAAGTAATAAATAGTGTTTAAATATGAAATAAGTTTTATTACCAGCATAATTATATAAATATGACGAGTGTTCCGCCTGTAGCGGCAGTGTCAAAAGTTTATAGAAACAACATATGGCGACCGTGACAGGATAATAATTTGGTTACAGTTAAAATCTATGATCCATTAGTAAGTATTTTATAATGGATGCTCTGAAAAAGAAAAGAAAATTGTTTAGAACTGGATTTTCACGTTTACACAATACATTATTAGAATCCATAAAAAATGAAGATGATGTGATTTTGTTAAAAGCTAATTTAGAGCTATTACGTGAAAAACATAATCAATTGGAGGTCTTAGACCGAGAAATTATTGAAGTTTTACTAAATGAAAATGCATCTACTGAAGTTTTAGAAAATGAGGTAGAATCTGCCGATGAATACTCAGGCAAGTTTAAAATAGTTGAGTATTTAGTTGAACAGGCTATTGACAAGGCTAGGCCTAAGACAGATACTAGTGTGAATGTAGAAAAACGTAAATTTAAGTTACCCACACTTGAGTTTAAAAAGTTTGGTGGTGATATTAGTGATTGGTTGCCGTTTTGGGGCCAATTTAAGAAAATCCATGAAGACCCCTGTATTGATTCTGATGACAAGTATCAGTATCTCCTGCAAGCGACTATCCCTAATACTAAGGCTAGGGAAATTGTCGAGAGTTTTCCCCCATGTGGACGTAGTTATGAACAGGCTATTGAACATTTAAAATCTCGCTTTGCCAAAGATGACCTGTTAGTAGAGTTTTACATAAGAGAAATCTTGAAAATTGTAATAACATTAAATAGCAGTGAAAGTAAAATTACTATTTCCTCACTTTATGATCAAATTGAGTCAAAACTAAGGTGTTTAGAAACTTTAGGTGTAACAAAGGAGAAGTACGCTGCTATGCTCTTCCCATTAGTAGAATCTTGTCTCAGGGAGGATTTATTAATAGCTTGGCAGAGAAGTAGGCCTAACTCTCAACAGGACGAGACCGCGTCAGAAAGTAAAAGTAGGCTAGATAGCCTAATGAATTTTTTGAAAATTGAAGTGGAGGGAGAAGAAAGAATAAACTTAGCTAAACAGGGATTTGGTTTACAAAAAACAAAAGTATCAACAGGTGATAATACTACGAGTTCATATAAAAGAGACTTTGCAAGTAAAGATAAGCATATTAAAAATACAAGAAGGCCTACCAGCAATGTTACAGCAGCTGGCCTTGTAAATGTAAAATCAAATACGTCTACAGTAAGCACAGATAAGACGAAGTTATCGATGTGTGTGTTTTGTGACGGTGGTCATTTAAGTGAAAACTGTTTTAAAGCTAGGGACATGTCTTTAGAAGAAAGGCAGAATATTCTTACTAGCAAAAGGTGTTGCTTTTCTTGTACAAAAGTAGGACATTTAAGTAAACATTGCAGAGCTATTGTTAAATGTATTATTTGTAATGGAAAACATGTACCACTTATGTGTTCAAAGTTGCAGAATAATTTTAATAGGTCTAACATTAAACCTAAATGCGAGGAAAAAGAAGCTGAGCCCAATTTTGAGAATTCCTTGTCCAATGTGAATGGCAATCAGGTTTACATGCAAACTCTTGTTGTCAAGGCTGTTAGTGACACAAAAGAACTCAATGTGCGTTTACTTTTTGACAGTGGATCCCAGAGGTCATACATAAGGAAATCGACTGTTGAAAAAATGAAATATGACACTTGTGGTGAAGAAACATTATTACATGGCCTGTTTGGAGGAGAGGTCACTAAGCCTCGCAATCATGCATGCTACAAAGTCAGACTACAAAGTATAGATAAAACATATTCTTGTAATTTCAAGGCACTTAGTGAAATAAATATTTGTACTTATGTTCCTGCCTTGAAACCAGGAAGATGGACTGATGAACTGATGGAAAGAGGTATTAAATTGTTTCAGGATGCAGACAGTCCAATTGAGATATTAATTGGGGCTGACATATATGGGAAACTTCTAACTGGAAGAAAAGAGGTTCTAGATTGTGGTATTATAGCCCTTGAAACTCATTTAGGATGGGTTTTGACAGGAAAATTTCAAGAAAGTAAAGAATTTAGTTCTATGACAGCACTTTCTATGTTTGTACAAAGTAATTCAATATGCAAGCTGTGGGAAATGGATGTTTTAGGTATAAAAGACCCACTACAGACCAGAAGCAAACAAGAAATTGAACATTCTGTTCAAACACAATTTTTGGAAACTGTGAGAGTAAATGAAGAAGGACGCTATGAAGTCAAATTACCTTGGTCCGAAGACCACCCAGAAGTTCCAAGAAATTTCAATCTTGCAAAAAAAAGGCTTGAAAACTCAGTGAAAAGGCTAACAAATGAAAGTTTATATAATGTATATAACAATGTGTTTTCAGATTGGCTGGAAGATGGTGTTATTGAGGAAATCCCAATAAGCAAATGGGATGAAGGTCACTATTTACCTCATAGACCAGTGATAAAAGAAAACAGCACCACTGCAGTAAGACCGGTTTTTGATGCCTCGTCTAAAGAAAAGGGTTACTATTCCCTTAATCAGTGTTTGGAAATAGGTATTAACTTAATTGAAATAATACCAGCTTTGCTTTTACGTTTTCGACTTTATAAAATAGGAGTTATCGCTGACATAAAAAAGGCGTTTTTGCAAATAAGTTTGTATGAAGAGGACAGAGATTTCCTAAGATTTCTGTGGCAAAACACAGATGGATCACTCAAGATTTTCCGACATAGAAGAGTTGTTTTTGGAGTCTCAAGTAGTCCATTTTTGCTCAATGCCGTCATCAACTACCACCTGCAGAAGTATTTAGTACCGTGTGCTGAAGACAATCAATTTTCTAAATGTACAATAGAAAAGTTGTTTAAAAGTTTCTATGTTGATAACTGTGTTACAGGTGTAAATAATGAAAGGGATTTGAAACAGTTCATTTCAGAAGCAATACAAATATTTTCTTTGGGAAAGTTTGAGCTGCGAGGATGGGAATATACTGAACCTGGTCTGGAAGACAAGACAGAGGCTTCAGTCCTAGGTCTCACCTGGGACAAGAAAGAAGACACAATTTCTGTGAGTTTTCATAAAATAGTAAATTTAGAAGAGAACT
The DNA here is from genome assembly GCA_036971475.1 of Prosapia bicincta. NCBI lineage: Eukaryota > Metazoa > Arthropoda > Insecta > Hemiptera > Cercopidae > Prosapia > Prosapia bicincta. The sequence continues at coordinate 9,209,820 of JBAIZL010000001.1, forward strand.
TGGTAACACAACGTGTTATATTGTCCACTGCACACAGATTGTTCGATCCTATTGGATTCACTTGTCCTATTTCCATATGCCCTAAGTTATTATTGCAGGAATGCTGGAAAGATAATTGTGGGTGGGACAAAGAAGTACCAGAAGAAATCAAACAACGATTCAATATATGGTTTCAGGAACTCGATCAATTAAAAGAGATGAAGATTCCACGATGGCTACAAGGTGTGGATGACGTAATCATTTCTGTATCAGTTCACATATTTTGTGATGCCAGCAAATTTGCGTACTCAACAGCAGTATTTATGCGTTTTGAACTTAGTACATGTATTCAATTACAGCTAATCCAGGCAAAGTCACGTGTAGCACCTGTAAAGAAGATGACAATACCCAGACTTGAACTAATGGCTGCTACTATAGGTGCTAGATTAGGTTCTTCAGTAGTGCAAGAATTAAGAGATGAAAACAAATTTGAATGTAATATTAAATTTTTTTATTGGAGTGACTCTTCTACAGTAATAGCTTGGATTAAAAGAGAAGAAAACTGGGGAGTATTTGTTAGAAATAGAGTTGAAGAAATCTGCAGCCTCACTTCCAGAACATCTTGGCGGCACATTCCCGGCACTATGAATCCAGCAGACTTGCCCAGTAGAGGATGTTCAGTTTCCAGGTTGATTAGTTCCAGATGGTGGGAGGGCCCGTCATGGTTGAAGTTGCCTGAAGATACCTGGCCATCAAATGAACCTGAACCTGACGAAGAATTAATTTCTTTAGAAAAAAAGAAAGGACCTACACCTTCACTTTTAAGTAATAATTACCCAAAAGATTGGTTTTATTACTTTTCAAATGATTTTGATAAGATTGTGTGTGTTTTTGCATGGTTGCTGAGATTTATTCATAATTGTAACCCCTCAAAGAAGGAAAAGTGTGTGAGTAAAGTTTTGTCATGTAAGGAGATTATTGAAGCTAACAATTTTATAATTAGAATTGTTCAACAGCAATCATTTGAAGGAATAAGGGAGCCTAAATTGGCTTCATTGTCACCATTTATGGCTGCTGATGGTATTATAAGGCTAAAGACAAAATTAACAGAAAGAAAGGATTTGGAAAATTTTAAATTTCCTGTTGTTCTACCATCAAAACATGACATTGTAGATATTCTTATTCTTACAATACATAAGAGATCATGTCATGTGGGAGTTCAAGGTCTCTTAAGTTTATTAAGAGAAAACTATTGGATATTGAGAGGAAGAAAAACAATAAGTAATACTTTGAAAAAATGTATTCCTTGTCAGAGACATAATTCAAAAAATGTAGAAACAATCACTCCACCCTTACCTGAAAGTAGAGTACGAGATGCCGCAGTATTTGAAGTGGTTGGAATTGATTTTGCGGGACCTTTGTTTCTACGAGATGGCAGTAAAGTTTGGATCTGCATATTCACTTGTGCAGTATACCGTGCTGTTCATTTGGAGTTAGTAAAGTTTCTTTCTGTCGAAGCATTTATAGATACACTTAGAAAATTTATTGCAAGGCGAGGAAGACCATCAATAATATATAGTGACAATGGTACCAATTTCACAGGTACAGAAAAGGCATTTAAAATTCTAGATTGGAATGCTATCTTAAAATATAGCTCATGCCAACAAATTGACTGGAGGTTTAACCCTCCCTCTGCTGCATGGTGGGGCGGATGGTGGGAGCGACTCATCCGACTCATGAAACAGTTGCTACGCAAAACCTTGGGCAAAACGTCATTGGATTATGAGGAAATGGAGACAATCTTATGTGATTGTGAAAGTATCATGAATTCTAGACCTTTGACATATTTATCTGAAACTTCTTCAGACCTAACTGCTATTACTCCAAATATGTTTTTACATGACTTAAAAGAAATTGGAGTTCCAGATTGTGACCATGTAAATACAAAAAGTCTTAACAAGAGAGTACGTTATCGACAACACCTGAGAGAAGCATTGCGAAAAAGATTTAGGATTGAGTATTTAGGACAATTAGCTTTAAAAAGTAAGAAAAACGGCAGACAGTTGAAAGTTGGAGAATTAGTACTGATTGAAGTTGAAAATAAAAAAAGAATTGATTGGCCAATAGGACTGATAGAAAAGACTATCATTAGTAGAGATGGAGTGTGTAGATTAGTGCAATTGAAGACTGCTTTTGGAAGTTTATTGAGACCAATACAAAGACTATATCCTCTTGAAATGCAAGAAGAAACCATCCAAGAACAATTAAAAGAAAAGATTAAACCAAAAGTGACAAAAACCAATGAACATGAACTACACCTGGAAGAAGATAATGTGACAAAAGAAAATAAAATTGTGACATATTCAAGAAGTGGCAGACAAATTAAGCTTCCACAAAAATTTGTTGATTAATCTTTTAACAATATACTATTTTTTAATGTTTTGAGTTAAACCATAACTCAAAAGGTGGGAGTATGTTGTGAATGCAATAATATAATACTCTATGACAATCCTCTATGAAAAAAAAAAGAAAAAGAACATTATATAGATTAACAGATGATTTGTAATTGTTTTAGTTTTTTCTCAGTTCTTTGTTTAGAGTTTTGTTTTAAGAAAGATGTGAAGTAATAAATAGTGTTTAAATATGAAATAAGTTTTATTACCAGCATAATTATATAAATATGACGAGTGTTCCGCCTGTAGCGGCAGTGTCAAAAGTTTATAGAAACAACAATAGTACAACTTCAGTATCTGGCACCATAGAGCTACTTTATAAACATAATATATAAATAAAAAATTAATTTCAAGAAAAAAATCATGAAACAAACAATATAAAACTTTAACATCAATACCAATGGTGAACTGAAACTTTTTCTAATAAAATACTGGAGCTGCTATATAGGAAGTAAAAAATGAAGCCCAGAGTAAATGAAATTAGGGTTTACAGAATTTAGACTTAGAATTTAAAGTTTACAGTAGAATCTTGGACTCTGTGAACTCAAATCTCCCGGAATGATTTTGAAATAGAATTAAAAAAACATTAAGTATGAAATAACAAAAATCAAATTACTACAGTACGCACATAAAAAGTGTAACACAACAATAAAAACATCCAAGTGATACAGATAAACAAAATAATGAATTGTTTACCTAGAAATAAATTGCAATGGAGCTTACCTGTATACACAATATGTACATTCATATACAACAGATAATACTCTTGGTTTGATAAATATAAAGGAGTTTATAGAACCCTTTTTCTTATAATGTCTTCTTTTAGTTTGTTCTAAGTTTTCAGCTAAATCAGATTTTCAATAACCCGGATGGGCCACTGTCCCAGTTAGTCCGAATTATCGAGGTTCTATTGTAGTTTTCATATTAAATACTATTTATTTTTTATTTTAATTTAATCCTTACTCCTATAATCCTGAATGCTAGTCTTTGACTTACATAAAATGCATGTTCTGAGTGTTAGATAACTGAAGTTGAACTTTATTTCCAATACAAGATAACCAAAAAAAATTTAACATACAGAAAATGTAATTTGTCATGAAAATGAAACATATTAATTTAAATTTTGCACTATTATGCATAGATACACAGTAAAAAAATATACAAATGTATTAAACCCTTTTCTGTTTAAATTTTTACTAAGAATTAAAAATAAAACTAGTGAAATAAATACTGATAAATGCAAAAATATGCAATAAAAATAATACTTCCATAAATTTTTTTTAATGCACAACAAAAATAAAAGACAGCATAAAAGTAAATCATTATTTTCTAACAGCCCTACCTTAATACTTTTTTTAGTAACCTTTGAGGTTCTATTTGAATATTTTATACTAACCTATTTTAAACTATACAGTATTTACATTAAATAATTGAGGTCTGAAGTGTATATGGGAACTAAATACCTGAACAACATGTTGCAAGTAACAATAAAATCTTCAGGTAGCGAAGGAACGACAGATTGCATTAAATATAATTTATATATACAACAAAACTTAAGTTACTGTTCTGACTATTTTTAAAACCATATTTGATTAGTATGACTGTTTTTCTGTTTAATTTTTCCTACAGTCACCAATAATTGTAAAACTTGATACCGGCACTCATTTACCAACTAAACCTCCCTGAATATGTATTTGTACATAATTGTTTGCATCATTCAATCTACTGACAACTACAGGAGGTATTAACATGATTTGCTTAAATCTGATGTACAAAAAAAATGTTATTTGAACAAAAAATATTTTTGACTGTTAGCTTATATTGTTTATAAAATTGTACCAAATGAAAAATCTCATTCTTTTACAATTTATTTTTTGTCAGAAGTAGAGCCAATAAGAGGCGCACGGCAATGAGGATAAAGCTCCTTACAGATCTAAAATTTATTGTGAATAGTTTTAAATTGATTTGCCTTACAATATCAGTAAAGTAAATCACTGTTGTGTGTTTTACACAGGCCTAACTACCAGTAAAACGTTTTGAAGCTGATTAGTATAGTCATGGCAGAAATATTGTGAACCAATTTCAAAACTAATACAATTGTGTACGATGGAAGTACATTCAAGACATACCTCAAAAATGGAATAGATTTTCAAATACCTCCAGAATCATTTTAGAACCTTGAGTCAAGGGAAGTCAAACAGAATAGATAAAATAGTATTACATAATATTTCAAATTTTTTGTATGAGATATAAGGTGATCGCATTTAGGACATAAGAAGAGATAAAACTTTATGCTCTTCATATAATTTATTGTAGCATCCGAAATATTAAAAAGAAAGACAACCGGCATGAATTGAGAGGATCATAACGGAACAAGTTAGAAAAAAAATAGAGTCTAAGCTGAGATTAAGTTATATATATATAATTTGTATGTTTGCTACACCATATTCAAAAAAAATGAGACGGAGGAAAGGGGAATACAAAACTAGCAACAAGGTTTACAAACATCATTACGTTAACATCATTACTGCTCTTGCTGAGAATATTCAATACTCCGACAACCAATTTTTAACCACTTCTCTTACAGTTCAAACCTTGCACCAACATATCAACAATTTACCTTAGCTCTACACAATATGGAGTCAATGATGAATTGTATCCAATAACTTTGACAGCAGTTTTTTTAAGAATTACAACGAAGCATATATACCTTTAAGAAAGAAGCAATAATACTTCATCACATTGACTTTGGATGTAGCCCATCAGCTGCCCTTATGAATGGTCTTTATATTCACTTAATACTTGAGATCATTTGTCTGAGGTAGATTAGGTTTCTCACTGCGTTTTTAGAAGTGCATAAATAATTTCTTGTGCAATAGTTTTTATTTTGAATTCAATCAAAATGAGTTGTGTTTGGACAACATGTTTAAGCCTCCTTTTTTTATTTTCACATGAAAACTACTTTTTGTTTAGAATTTTCAGTGAAATTGTTTTAACTGTAAACTATGAAAAAAAATAATCTGACACAGCTGTTTGACAACAAAATATAGCAAATTTTGCAAAATACTTTAAAAAATGTTAAATCAGAAGTCATAATCTTTTGTTAAAATATGGTACATCAGATTTTAACTAATTATAAAATGTACAAAACTAATAAAATGCCCAAACAAATTAGTAAGTACCTGTCTTATATACTTAACAAATTAGTTTTTCAATTAAAATTTAAATATAGGCCTACATTATAAGATTTATAAGGGAACTAGTCACCAGAAATAAAATCTAAACATCTACATAAACAACAAATAAAATTTCTTAATGTAATACCAACTACAATAACTAATCTACTAGTATACATCAAATGATAACTACAGACAAGTTTTACCTAATAAGTTACATTTTTCTATTGCACATAATTTATACTTAACAAAAGTAAATAGAACACTTAATTAAAAACTACATACAATTACAAATAAACAATAATGTTAAGGAAGCTAATAAAATAAAGCAAAATGTTTTTATATGAAAAGTTAGCTATTAAATAATACTTCTTAGTTTAATTTGTATTCTTAATATCATTAATTTATCAGTGTATCAACGATTTTGTAGTTATTAAAAATACCCTACTGAGGATCATAAGAGAATTCCTTCCTGAGATTAAAGTTAACATTCAGAATTAAAATAATCAATTATTTTGTAAAATAGATTAAATATTTTTTTATTACATTCTTACCTAAATTATAAATAACTACTGAAATTACTGGTATCAGAACTATTACATATTCAATCACAGCAATTAGTTGTTTAAGGTTGGTAAATTTATGAGGACCCATGTAACAGGTTTATTAATTTTTTTTTTAATTTCACCCACATGTAATAATCTGATTGACACAAATTGTTTATGAGTTTTGGCATACTTGTTAGTAAAACACCTGCATATTGGCGAAGACAACGGTATATCATACCATAAAATCTTTCAGGCAGCAAAGTTACAAAACCATTGAATTTTTTTTTAATGTACCTAGTAGAAATTGGTTAAAAAGTGCTTAATGAACAATGCAAAACTTCTTGAAAATTATATAAATGCTGAAACATTAGCTTACCAAAATTATAGAAATTAAGGCACACCTCAAAAATAAATTCATAACACACCTAGATCAATAAATGCTTTTTGGCTTTGGTCAAACACAAGGTATATGCTTAGTAACAAGCCCAGTGGATCAACAATTCTTGGCCACAACTTCAATCAAAAAGGAATACTTATAGAAATTCTAAATCAATTCCAAGAAGCAGTCTAATCTAACAAAAATATCTAGAATTGTGCCCAATAATTCATGAAAATTGAACACTGATAATGTATTTCACTACACTTTAATAATTGGATTTCTTTATTTTAAAAAATGCCAATCTAAGTTCCCTAACCAACATACCAGTAGATTTGGATGGAACCATATAACTTTTCTGTTCATAAAACTCTAAGCGTCTTAAATGATAGCTTTTTATGAGAATAAATTAATTCAAAAACTCCTCATTGAAACAGCTAGGATATCATCCCAAATGAGTCTCAGAAGTATTGAAATAATTAATGGCATGAGTGAATGATGTAAAGAGGACCTTACAAACAGGTTTTTAAGGGATAACACTACCATAAAATAAATGAATATTTCAAAGAAAAATAAAATGTCTTATTATTTTTTAACATACCTGGTACTTTTAATGGGAAAATAAATTTTAACCTTTGGCAGTAGTGAAGCAATACATTTTGATAGCCTATTTAAAATAAAAATTAAAAAGAAAATTGTTAAAAACAAAAAATACAACCAATAAGTTTCTTTTGAAATGTATTGATTTTATCTTTATTTATATACAATTCACAACTGTGTCTCTAATTCAAAAATTGTTTTTGTGGTTAAGGCATTCAATTAATATCTTTAACTGCCTGTGAACGATAGAAGGGATTTTGAATATTAATAGCCATAAGGTAAAGGACACATCCATGCCTTAAGTAGCTAGATCTACTCTCTATTAAAATAGTTGAAGGCAATATGAAGGGAAGGAGCTGAAAATCCTTGATACTGGGAAAATACAGAACCGGAGCTCTAAATACAAATACATTCTAAATACTATAATGTGGACTGTTACTCACTTTGAAAAAAGGCACTTTAAATTCATGATACTTAGTTTAAGAACATTGATTAAACAGCTTCTATTTTAAAACTTCTATTTATAAAATTATTTTAATGTTAAAAACAAAGGCCTTTTATAGGATAAATAATAATAGTAACTAATTTATGGAATTAATGAATAAAAATTATTTAGCCTATTTTACAAACAAATATTTTACCACATTAGCAATAACATTTGTATATTTAAAGTACAAAAATAATGAACACAATAGCTTTTTATTTATCTTTTAAGGCACTATCTAAGAGCTTAAAATATTTAAGTAAAATTTATAAAACAACAGTGTCATAATACTGTCTGAGAAACTAATAAGTGACTAACTTTAATTCTTATAAGACTTTAAATTTCAATGCTTTAAAATAACTAATACCATTTTTACAGTAAAACAAAGATACAGTAAAATTTGTTTAATTAAAAACTTTTCTTAAATCTGAAGCCGTTTAAGTGTTAATAATCATTCATTTTCAAGCTTATCTTATGAATCTCCAGCTGTTGTGTAGTGGCCTATTTGACATTGAAAGTGAGGAACATGCTAGATCATTGTTGGTCGAACCTCACAGCTGTATGTATCAGTTCAGCACAACCACAGTAGCTAGATGGTAGAGAGGGTAGCCTGACAAACTCCCCTCGTATGTATCTAGTCTCTTTCTGTATCTCATGAGTTATACTGTATTCACTAGTAAATTAGCAATTGTCTTAGAAACAAACAACACAAATTGACGCAAAGCATTTGTATAGCTAAAAATGAACTTTATGTCAATAAAAAAATTAATAAATTTCTTGGCTCAACCACTTTCTCCTCTACATATTTTCATGGGAATTATTATTCAGAATATTTAATTATTTCCTTGTACAAACATTTAATATAATTTTTTCCTAGTGTTTACCTGTAATGGTATTTTACTTATTTAGAAATTCATTTCTTATAATTTTTATAGCCAACAGTTAAGTGAACTACATGACCCTTTGGTAATTTTGTTTAGTTACATTATTTATTTACCTGTTCCTTGTATTACTGTAAACGCGGTTTAGTTCAGTTAACAAAACTAATTTCTCCAAGTAAATACCATTTATACTGCAATTAGATCTTTGCTATTTAAATTTTCTTTCTTGTTCAGCTACTGAGTTAAACTCCAATCTTTATTAATTCAGTAGAAACTATATTTATTTTTTATATATTACTACAGAACCTTTCTCTTTGCCTCAGTGTTCATGATCAGATTTATCAGACACATATGTATGTCAATTTAGACACAACATAAACATTTATTACCTTACTTCTTGAAACTACTTGTGATTAGCGAAGTATCACAGTTTACATAAAACTACAAAAAATTACCCTGTCATTAATTACAAACTGTTGTTTATATGTGAAAGTTTTTACATAGGACATATATCTATTTTGTCCCTGAGTATACTTGTCCCTATATTTTGTCCCTGAGAGTAAAACTGTTGCCAAGCAAACTTTCAAAAAAAAGTTAATTAACAGTAAAATAAAATTAATATTAACATGTTATTAAATAACAAGCATTTTCTAATTAAAGCTTCTTTTTCTGAATTAAAAAAAAAATTATCTTATAAAAGTTTTTCTTAAAATACTATCGATTGTAACTAAACTGTGCTAAAAATTAAGGTGGGTTTATTAACAAATATTACACATAAACACACAAATATAAAAATATTAGAAAACAATAAATTTTACAAATATAATTAAATAAAAAATCTATATCAACAACCTTTTTTAAATTTTTTTTTAAAAGCATTTTTCAATTTCATAAAATTATTGCTTGGAAAATTAATGTAATTTTTTCTTTTAGAGAATAAAATAACATATTGAAATTGTACAACTTTTTCATCTAATATTTTTTTCTTTTTGGATAACAGATAAAGCTGTAGTTGACCCTAACATATTTCATGATAGTATTTTGTCCATATTTCCATTGAATCTTTTCTGTATACAATGGCTCCTCAATTAATATATTTCTTTCCATAGAAAAAATAACATCCAGATTATAGAAGCAAATCTGGTAAAAGAAAACTTTACAGAGATAAACTTGAAACCTCCATTATTTATCTAATTGAAACTTGTAGAAAATCGGAACAAATGTTATATGATTTCTCTTACATTAAAAATTACAAAAACATCAATGTACTTATGATGTCAAATGTATGTATTTAAAAAGTACTTAGTAATTTTTCATTAAATATTTCTCTAATTCAGTAAAAAAAAATTTAATGCCTTATTTTGAAAAGTTTTTAGTCCAACCACAACCCTAAAACTGTTATCTCAAAATAGAACCATAAACCATATATATATATATATATATATATATATATATATATATATATACATATATATAATACAATCTTCATAAAATATTTATATTTAAACAATTTTAATTTTATCAAAATTTATAACACACACACAATTTATTATCCATGTGTATTTTTACAGCTACCTTGTAGCTGCTTTAAAAAAAGTAACACAGTCATTTTTTTATTAAACTATGATTATTTTGAAAATATTTTAAAGTATTTATATACATATAATCAATTTGTGCAGTTTTAAAACACTGCATAACAATCATTCTAAAGAGTAATCAACATTTTTATAAATGCAAACTTTTTATTACTTTGTTAAATTGTTTACTAGTGGCACTCATACAAGATTTTAAATTTCAAAATTAAAATCATTTTTTAAATGTATATATGGATATACTTAAAGGCACCTAGATATAAATACCACTATCGGCCATTTCAACATTAAAACATGACACACTGTAAAGAGGGTCAGGGGGTTGAATAAAAGTGGATGGCATTTTAGTAGTAATGTCTGATTTTAAAACAAAAATTAAACACAATCTCTTTAATTATCTATTTTCTATCATTTTAATTAATTCTGTCAACAGATAATTATTAAATAAAAAAATGTAAGTCATAAAAAAATTTTATGAATTAGGGCATTTAATGAGAACTAATGAACCAATTATTGCTTCATCACTTCTTTTAATCTGCTGACCTAACCCTCCATCCAGTGGACTTTTTACCCTAACATAGCTTTAGAGACTTTATAGTTATCTAAAGCAAATAGTTGTATACATTTAATATAACTCTCAAATTTAAACTACTTCTTTACCAATCATGTTTGTTACATTTGCCATCATCTACAATTAACAAGAAATATATACACTTTGAGAATATATATATATATATATATATATATATATATATATATATATATATATATATATATATATATATGTATAACAGGGGATTAGGGACTCAACAACATTTGGATGAATAGATATGACCATATACTATCCGGGTAGTGGAACTATGTTCCTAAATCTACGACGAACTCCAGTTTGTCAATCACTGTGATTGTGTGGCTATGGTCAAGTGAGTGATTCCTCTATTAATTTATGAATGTTAGTTTTCTGAAGATTGTGGAAGAGTAGGTGTAGAAAACAATGATATTGACTTGTAAGAGTATGATTTCTATTCCCTTGTTTTGAAGAAAGAGTATTAAGTTTTCAGAATTATAACAGTTAAATTACATTATATTAAAAAAAACTGTGGTGTTAAAGTTTGATACTGGGGGCAAGCTTCATGTTAAATACATAACGATTATCTTATTAATGTACAGTGGGGCACCCAAGAGAGGGGCCAAGGGGATCTGGTCACCCCCTTGGCATGAGAAAAAATGAAAATTTAGAAATAAATTTAAAATGACAAGAAAAATATTACATGTTAACTGCAATTCAGGTGTAAGGTAATACGAACGACAATAGAATAAAATATTTAGCCTACTTGTAAATTGAATTCTTTGAGTCAGTATTTCCTCTAGTGAAAGGACTATAATAGCCTATATTTATTCTAAACGCGCCATCTTCCGTTGGATAAAATAAATGCTTTTATTACTTTTATTTGTGTCTGATGTATCCTGCTTTAAGAGTCTTATTAGGCTTTAAGTAGCATTAAGAAGTTAGCAATTTTTAAATGTATCATTAATTTTTTTTAAATCTTAACATTTTGTTTTGCGGTAAAATGCGCATTTTTTGGGTTGGCACCTCAACATATAACAAAATTAACATTGAAGTTTTTTGATAATTATGGGAAAATATTGAAATTAGAGGATTGTTTAATGATTTAACAGTTATTTAACTTCTGTTTGTACAATCATAGCAATAGTCCTTGTCCTCTATGGCCATTTCGGAGGCTGTTAACATCTCTCTGCAATCGCCAGAGGGCATCGCTATAGTAGGATCGTTAGTTAAAGAATAACTGCTTAATAAATAGCAGGCATAACAAAAACCATAAATACGCCCTAACATATAATTAACAATTTTGAAGATTATCAAGGTTTGTCAGTTTGAAACACGTTTCTGAGATGTCATGACAAGAGGAGCAGACAACCAGTTTTACTAACATTGTTCATATTTTGGTGTAAATTTTGTGAACATTATAAAAAACCAAATCAACTTATAACAATAAATATCCCATATATTTGTTAAAGGTTGATTTGTTTTTGCTATCCATGGTCTTAGAATTTAGACCGTGATTAGAAAATGTTCTTTGACTGTTATCATTTTGTGAGTAGCAAAAAAAAAACAAGACGACTTCAATGAAAGTCAATGGTACAGGAATCAAGATATAAAAATAATAAACAACCTACTATACTATGACATCAAAAGACATATTTAGACTCAATTTGAGTCTTTTTTATGATGAATATGCTTAAAACATCAGTTTTAGAGTGGCGAAAATTCAAAATATTTCTACAGGAGTGAACAAACTGAAATGTTGTAGTTCTACCCCCCTCCTTGACAAAATCCTGGGAGTGCCCCTGCTATTGTAAGTAAGCTTTTCATTTAATTTTATTATATAAAGCGACCTTTTAAAACTTAGTCACCTTAAAATGCCTTAGTCAAAATTTATTTAAAATTACCCACTTTATCTTTTGAAATCTTAATTTCTTCTATAGGCCGGGATATATGTTAGGGGAAATCACTGTGTTCATTAGATAAATACATTTTTAGATTTTAGTGAAAATTAATTTTAAAATCTCCGGAATAAAAAGACATTGTTTTTAAAATATTTGGTAAAAGTCAGTCCATATCTTTACATGTACACTTTAATAAAGAGGAGCAAACTTAATGATCCGATTGTTGTTTATTTTTCTAGAAGCAATTGGTTAATATTTTGATTTAAATTACATCAACAGTAGCCCTCGAAAGTCAAAGGATATGCTTTTTATAAATTTAAGTAAACATAGTTTTAAATATAAATATAAAAATAGTAATAGATATAAATTAGGTATAAAGATAGTAATAGTCTTTTGTTACTAACCAAAAATTAAGTTTAATCTATTAATAACAATTATAGATAAGTATTGTTCTTACTAATCAAATTAACTTACTGAAATACCTAATGAATATCCAGAGGTAAGTGACAAGTATTCCAACTGCCAACTTACCCTCCCTTCTCTACCACATCCCTAGTCCCAATTCCAGTTTTATTCAGAAGTATAATGGAAATTTATATATATTCTCAAAATCTTATATAATTTGTTTCATATAAATGATATTTTTATCAATGGCAATAATAAACATGATGGAAAACTGTTTACCAATCATTATATTAGTTTTGAACATAGAGTTTAATTACTCTAGAATTCTCCGTTGTTTAATAAATATTTATAAAAGTAGAACATTGTAAATCATATAACTATTTTAATAAAGCACTTGTTTAAGCTGAGTTAGACTTAATCATTTGAAGGAAATGGCCATGTTTATTCCGTATATGTACAGTCAAATTTCCCGGTTGGTGACATTTCTTTGGACAATATGGACACTGAAACATAGGTTCTTTGCCACACTCAAATCGACGGTGTAAATTTAATCCACGTTGATATACGTAACACTTATTACAGTCTGGACACTGCCATGTTGTATCCACCATGCTGATATGTCTTCTCTTTCTTCTTTTCCCTGACCCATCCATATCTTTATTCCATCCCCACAAACTGTTTTGAAATGCAAGTATAGCTTGAACTCCGCCTCGCATTAAAGACACTAAAAACAAAACTAAATTATGAGTACATTTTATGGTCAAATGTTTTGTATTTAAAAAAAAAAAAATTAAACCGTGGCTGATAAGCAGAACAAATCTTATAAACACCTATCACCTTTGTGCAATGCAAGCATTTCAAGACTCTATTTAGTAAAAAGAAATTTTTAAGCGACCATGCAAAATGTTATACACAGATAAGAATATTAATTAATAATTGTTAGTGAAAGTAAGAGTATAAAAGATAAAATAAATTGTAAGTATGGTATTATTTTATATTTAAAACCAACAGGTCATTTTGTGAGTGTGTGTGTGTTTGATGAAATATAATTATCTATATAATTTATCTAATCACAATTGACTAAAAAATTGTTGTTTAACATTTAACAAATAATAAGACTTCCTTTAAACAATTTACTTTGCATGACAAAAGATTTTTTATACACAGGGAATAAACTATAGGCTATCTGTATACTTTTAAAACCATATAACTAGCAGTTAATTTTCTAAAAAATTTATTTTCAAACACCTCCATTTTCAAATAATATAATACTTTTATTCATTTTGCTTCAAATACTTGTTATGTATATAACATATATATATATATATATATATATATATATATATATATATATATATATACTTGATATTTTACGTTATCCATTGTTTTTCCATTGCACTGAATTTATGAAGTTAATATATTACTATTGTAAGTAATTTTATCCACCATTAAGTGCAATGATTTTACCTTGAGTGATGAGGCGCCTTTCGGTCACTTGACCATCATGGTCAAGTGACCGAAAGGCGCCTCATCACTCAAGGTAATATCATTGCACTTAATGGTGGATAAAATTACTTACAATAGTAATATATTAACTTCATATATATATATATATATATATATATATATATATATATATATATATAATATCATTAACGAACAAATACAAATAAAATTTTTAAAAAATAAATTTTTCATTTAATAGACAATATTAACCCCAAAACAAACTTTAAAAACTCGCACAGTGCAGTGAATCTAAAAATAGAACATAGGTACACCAAGGTCAACGGGAAATCCACTCAGCTCGCAGTCTACAACAACCCTGTTCAGTATGCCCAAAGATAATGACAAGGCCACTCATTGAAAGTTAACTCGCATAAATACCAAGTAAGTATTATCTTGGTTAAGTACATAAGTGAAAGTGATAAGTGTATACAAGAAAACAGTGTTGCATAACTACAAATATATATATATATATATATATATATATATATATATATATATATCAGGTTTCTCTTTCTGAATGACAAAGGATACGGTGTGTCTGAATTATATCATTATTTTTAGTGTTTATGTATGTCTATTTTAAGATAACAGACTGGATTATTATTACCAAGGTCCACATAATATAAATAACAAGTTGTTACAGCATGAAACAAACCAAACAATTAACCTGAAACAAAGTCAATTTTAATAATATGGAATTAATACAATAAAATAAATTACATTTAATAACATAGGTTTAGCCTAAATACAGTGTTGAGATTTAAAGGATAAGAAGGGCTTTTGAAATAACTTTGACCTAATAAAGGCAATGATACTTTTTACATATACAAACATAATAACACACACCACTTTTTAAAATATAACCTATTTTAATATTACTTCTGGTGTAACTTCTTTCCAGTTAGTAAATCAATTACATATATATAAGTCAGTTACATATAAGTTATAAAAATAATTTTCTCTATTTTAATCAATTCATTTAAAACTAGAAATGATTGATTTCATTTCAATCAATTCATTTAAAATTCATTCAATAAACAAAATTTGAATTGTTAGTCTTTACTGAAATAAAAGATTTTGAATAATATTTTAACCTATCGAGAAAAAAACAAAATTTAGATGTAAATGAGTAATGCTGTCATACAAGTAGGATTAAAGTATTGACAGGAATCTCCTGCCACTAAGAGATGTGGGAGAATAATGATGGCCTAGGTATACAGGGTCAAATAATGGAAGTAAACCTTTAATAAAGATAGGAACATCAGGCGCGTATCCAGCAACTTGCTTTAGGGGGGGGGGGGGCGATAGATGCATTATATATATATATATATATATATATATATATATATATATATATAAAATATGTGTGTGTGTGTGTGCGTGCGCGTGTGCGTGTATGTAAAAACATGTAACAAAAATGCCTAAAATTTGAAAATATTTAATGATTTTAATTTTTATAAGTATTATTTATTTAACAATAGAATCAAATATCAAATAAAAATTAAATTCATACTAAAATTAATAGTTTGTATTCCAGTTTCGATAACACTTATGGCTAGAGAATATTATTAATTTTATGATAAGGTATTATTATAAAAATTGTTTATTAATTAATATAAGTAGTTATTCTTCCAACACGAACAATTTCGGAGTCAACTGCGAATATTACGCTTGCAAAATTACGTATTGAAAATCATATGTTCGAGACTAAGCTTCACTGTTGTTAAAACTTTTAGACGTTTACGAGGGTAGGCCGAGGGAACGCATCACATTTTCAAATTTAAAATTAAAATTTTATTTCTTATTTACAATCAAAGACGAATTAACTCAAGTAAATTAAGTTAAAATTCGAGCGTATTTATAAAAATAGACTAGCATTTGATAAGTGATTCTATTTTTGTAATTATTCAAAAAGCATTACAATGTTACAAAATTATTATTATATTTATTAGAGTTAGGATTTTATATTTGAGCATATATAATAACTTAATTATCGAAAAAAGTCCTAATTTAATAATATATTGTCGATTTTTACCCAAAGTTCTTGAAGGTTGTGGGGGCGTTCGCCCCCCCCCCCTTGGATACATGCCTGAACATTAATTTCTCTTAGAACAAGAGAGCATTGTAACAATTTCTTTAAAACACACCAGATTTCTTATAAGTAATAAAGAGGTAAATTCTTTTTCAAAACTTCAACATATTTTATTATTTTAGCAGCATTCTGTTCAGAGCATATGCAGCATGATCTTATAAAACATATTTTCTAAATGAATATTTAAACCATAAGGGCATAAGTATGCAGTTGATGGTTTCCAAAGCGTAGACATGACAGATTTTCTTTGTAAGCAAACTGTTACAATTGTATCTTTGTAAACCTGAAAAAAAAATAAATTGTATAAACAAAAACTGTCTTTGTTCTTACAAATATTGGCATTTTAAAATAAAAATTGGGTGTCATAAACAAACTATTTTTAAAATGATTTACCTCACTAATCCATTTTTTGAAGTAACAAAATAAAATTAAAACTCATTGATTATTTTTTAAATTCCATAAAGATCTGATGTAAAACCGATTACCAATGTATCTACGAGTATCAAGCAAAAATATTACTAAAAATTATACATTAACATAATAGTTGGTGATACACACATTTTTTTAATATTTCCTAAAAAACTCTTTTACTAAACACAATCTTGTTCACATACTTGTCTACTTTGGCTGAAATGACCAAAAAGAGTCATCCTTTTTTATTATAATTCAAATTCTTCAATATTAAATTGTTTTTTTTTTAATAAAAATTAGGAGTTTAGAAGAATAAGAGCAAATAGAAATATTCGTGACTTTTAAAATTTGTTGCTGTAATAAAGCAACTTAAAATAAGTCAATTAGAGTTAGATAACACTCTTATAGAGGAATAAGGTTCAATAAATATGCCTCCTTTTTACTGATTCCATCTTTCTAGCATAGGATGCAAAGAACCTTACTAGTAATTCCTTACTGTTTCTTTACTCCATGGTATAAAAAAATCGAACTATTTCATAATTCTTCATTTCTAATGTTCTTTTATTTATATATGTAATCTACTAATAGCTTTGATTATTAAACTAGCTCAGGACCAGTGAATTTATAAAGCAGTTTGCAACTGCTGAGAAATCTTAAAGTAACACTTAGTTGAACTCTCTACTCACCCGAAAGGTTAGATTTCATTCACTGCATTGTTGAAGTTGGTAGACAACCTGTGTACCACTAGTAAATACTATACAAAAATATTTGATTCAAGATAATAATAATTAAATATTTGTTTCCAGCTATTCTTGGTATTTACTGTCTTCACACATTTATTGGGATGAATAAAGATATTTCACAACAGGAGGATAGGCATATAAAATGTGGTGAGCCAGGCTAACCTCTGCAGAACATATGGCAAAGACTGTGTTGTGTACAGACATGATGGTGGTAAATAACCAGTCAACAGTGTTAAATAGGTCACATGTTTAAGAGAAATTAGGAGGATGAATTAGAGAGAAAGAGAGAGGTAACTAAGAGTAAGATGTCTGGATATTACGCACTTGGATCAAGAATTTCACACTGGAATGTACTGCATAAACAGAATTGGTTAGATAATAATATAGATTCTACAACATGGGCAAGCTTTCCCCATGAAAAAAATTATATTTCACTTTTGTAATTATTGTGTTTTTTTTTATACATACACCCTTAATATCACTTAGGTATACAAAACTTTAACCCTTAGCACTTGACTGTCGGGGGAGCCCCGCCAAGCGTATATTGCAGTATACTCGTATGTCGGGGGTCACCCGACACGATTTTTAAATGCCTATAACTCGTCTGCGGTGAAGCCCACGTCATTCAATCTTTTACTGTTTGGTGCTACACTCTATTGACAATAATGTGAACTAAGTTGAAAATGTCTAGGAATATGTGAGTCATCACAAAATCTAGTTTTCAGCTACGTTGTAGGGTGCAAGTAGGTTATAGTTTTGCAGGTTACTCGTAGTTTGCCGTGGAAGATAAAAGGAGGTATAAGGGAAACAGTTTTTCACTGCAAAACATGCAGCAGAAAACCAGGACTTCATCCAGAAGACTGTTTTCAAAGATATCATACTCTGCAAAACTACAAATAAGATAATAAAATCATGTACATACAGTATTAGTGAATACAAATAGCTTAGTTTACTAAAATCATGTAAGAGAAAACAAAGTTTTCCATAAACAATAATGCAACTTGCAGGTGAGGAATTTGTCTCAATTTAATTACAAGTGGGGAAGCTAAGCATGTTAAAAAAATCCGAGGGTTAAACTGATTTTCCGGGACCCTTTATTTGAGATTTACTCATTCCTCTCAGCTAATGAAATGACCCAACAAAGTCTTATCACAAGTTGTTTTGGATATCACTCCCATATAAAATTATTTTACAAAGCAAAACATCAAATAAAATCTATAAAACAAATAAAGAGAAAACAATGAATTTATATTACAATAAAAATATTGAAAAGAACCTCAATACCACAAAAATAATCAAAAGTAACAAATAAAACAAGTTACCTAAGATTAAACCCTTATGTACATTTCGATGACCATGTCATCATCATCAGAGGGTCTTGTTACAAAACACAATCTAGCACACAAGAAGTTACAAACTAGAATGATACCAATCGTTCTTC
Source organism: Prosapia bicincta (assembly GCA_036971475.1). Taxonomy (NCBI): domain Eukaryota; kingdom Metazoa; phylum Arthropoda; class Insecta; order Hemiptera; family Cercopidae; genus Prosapia; species Prosapia bicincta. The sequence goes on from JBAIZL010000001.1 coordinate 9,228,976, forward strand.
GCGGTCACTATATATAGGCGTGAGGTAAGCTCCGCCCTCTCTCCGCCCTCACACTAACCCCCATATTAAATATGAAAGACCTGAAAAATCAAGTGTAGCAGAACATGTCCTTAGTAATCAGCATGATTTAGATAAAAATGTTATTTTAGCTAAATGTATAAACTCAAAAAAGTTACTTAATAGTTATGAAAGTGTTTTTATAGTCAAATCAAATTGTAAATTAATGAATGCAGATAAAGGACCTATTCCTTACTCACCATTATATAGTTTACTTAAATAGCTTTCTTCAAATTACGATGTTTTAATCTAATTACTTTTAGTTTATTAATTGTTATTGCTGTAGTTTTTATTACATATGTATTATTATAATGTAATTTTTGACATAACCTATTGGGTTCCTGATGGCCGATCGTTATTTGTCGGTCGAGGGCGGAGAGAGGGCGGAGCTTACCTCACGCCTATATATAGTGACCGCGAAGAACGATTGGTATCATTCTAGTTTGTAACTTCTTGTGTGCTAGATTGTGTTTTGTAACAAGACCCTCTGATGATGATGACATGGTCATCGAAATGTACATAAGGGTTTAATCTTAGGTAACTTGTTTTATTTGTTACTTTTGATTATTTTTGTGGTATTGGGGTTCTTTTCAATATTTTTATTGTAATATATTGTACCACTGTGCTCTTGATATTGTGTATAATGAATTAATAACTAACTGAAATATAAATAACTATTACAAAAAAATTATTATTTAAATAAGCTAGAAACATAAATACAAAATAAATAAATAAATGAAAGGAATGTAGAACTAAAAAGTTGAAATTAAATAAAATTTAAAAGATCACAAAAATAACTAAATTAATTTTAAAATGTTACAATAAAACAAATTTATCGTTAGAAATAAAACAAAAGTAGGATTAGTTAACAAATTAAATTTCAGACTGCCATAAAATAATTTTAAAACTACTATGATAAAATCACCTGATGAAATTTTAAAAATATAATACTTTGGAGTAGCAATACTATTCCTTTGTCTGATAATTCTTTACAAGATAAACTATAGTATAAGTTAAATTTCAATTTCATAAAACAACACAAATTGACAGTTGTTTGTAAATCGTTCTTTGTATGTAAATCCAAACTAATCTCATCACTAAAATCTGCTTTAGATATAATGTTTTTTATTAATACCTCTCTAGGGAGTTCATAAGCTCACAGTTATTAAAGTATAAATGAATTCCTGGACAATCTCAACTGTAATTAGTTAGGCGAAAATCTTTTTTAGCTTGATTTCTCAAAATATTTGTACCCAGTTTTTCTGCAAAAGAACACAAAAATTTTTACTGTTCATGATGAAAAACCAAAAACAAAATTAAAATAAAAAGCAAAAAATTATAAAAATTACAAAAACCATAACACAGGAACAAGTTAGTTAATCGAGAAACATACAAACTAAATGTTGGAAATAAACAGAAAGCAAACGGAATAATATGTGTTGACCCAGAAAAGGGCATCACACTTGGAATAGACACACTGTGATACATGGATATTGAAATATTTGTAAAATATTTTCATCAAAGGAAGAAAATATAGAACACAAGGCAGAAACAATCTCAGGGAAGGAAAGCAGCATAGCATAGAATGAAAGCATCCTTCACAATATCAGCCTTTAGGACCTATTAGTATCAAATAGTAAAAAACACAGTATATCTATACTAATATATAAAAATGTAACGGTGTCTGTCTGTGTGTGTGTTCCTTAATCACGTAAAAATTACTTTACCCATTAGCTGAAATTTTACATAGATATTCTAGGGTCCCTGTTTAACACAGGCATATTTTTATGTAGAAATCCCACGGGCCTTGAAAACCCCCTAAACGCTCTATTTTCTATACTCCATTTAATACTCAACTTGACTTAATCGCCTAATCATTTTTAACAGTCACTTTTAAACACATTTAAACTGTTGATAGTTATTTATTGTTATTCATCTTTCTAAGTTAGCTATATTTTACAAATGTAATGTTACAAGCAGAAGTTTTTCCTTCCCTTGGTTTTCAAGACAATAATCAGAAAGTTTATAGATTGATATATTTATTGGAAACTAATCTATACTAATATATAAAAATGTAATGGTGTCTGTCTGTGTGTGTATTACTCAATCACGTAAAAACTACTGGACCATTGAGCTAAAATTTTGTATTAATTTCCTATTTCCAGGTGTTCGATTTTAGCGACAAAAAATTATATCAAGAAACGAAGAAAGTCATCAGAGATACAAAATCAATTATGAAAACTCTCGCTCATGTCCCAAAAATTTACAATTTTGGAAAAATTTAATTCTCCCCAAACATGGTGCTAATAGTGCTGGTAAAAATGTACATTGCCCACCCCCAATACAATGAATATAAAATGAATCAAAAACATCTCTTGAAGCTATATTGATAACTATTGTTTGTTATTGCCATGGAAGGTTGATTTCAGATACCTATGAAGTATATAATCAGGATAGATTTGGTTGTAGTTTTATATGTTTAACCAAATATACATATGTAAGGCTAGAATAGAGATCACGTGACGAAGTATTACTCGCCAGAAGTAGAAGTCTAATTAGGTAATGTATAAAACTACAACCATGTCTATCCAAACTGGACACTTTACAGATACATTTTAATATATGTATAAAGTGTTGTATAAAATTACAACCAAATCTATCATAACTGGATACTTTATAGGTATATTTAAATATATGTATACATAGTACGGCGCGCTGTACGCGGATGTGGTACTTCTTACTATTCCGCAATGAATTTTTTTACCCAACTTTAATTTGATAAAAATGGTATTTATGTCCCTGAGCAAGAGTTTTCATTACTTTTTTCTTATCCCTGATGACTTTCTGCATCACCCAGCATAATTTTTTCCGCTATCGAGCACATGGGAACAGAAAATAAATACCTGATATTTTACATGGATATTCTTAGGGTCCCTGGTTAACACATAGGCCTATTTTTATTTAGAAATTCCGTCAGGGCAACGCCCCACTGGCCTTGGAAACTCCCTTAACGGTAGGTTTATAAACTATAGTTAGATATATTTATTGGTATTTAATTTCAGTAAATTAAATTCAACCCAAATACAAATATAATCATTACAAATATTCGTCAGCCCTGTATGAAGGATGGGTACTCTGCTAGTACATTATAATTTTCAAAAGTGTAATCAGCTATAAAAGCAAAGTTTGTTTTTATGGAGGAAAGATGAAAGAGGAAACTAAAGCAACAGAAAAAATGTGTTATTTTGCAAAGAATCAAGAAGGTTATCAGAAGTTACTGTCTATAAGTATTTATTGCAACTAAAACTAGAAAGAAAAGATTATTCCTTTTATTTACAATATAAAGGAACTGATAAAAAATTGTAAATATATAAACACATTTAAATTTAAGTAACAACCATTTTAACCAAATAACACATTTTATAAACTAACAACCATATTAACCTAAATTTAATGAATTGGAAAATAAAGAAAGAAAATTGTATATATATATTAATCACTTAAACAATAGTTTATAACTATCTGAACTTAAAATATGTATATATATATATATATATATATATATATATATATATATATATATACTCAAAAAATACAACATATAAGTAGGCAGAAAATGATGATAAAAAATACAAAATTGTTAAATATAGAAAAAAATAAAAGAATTTAATTTTATTGACTACATTAAAACAAGATTATAGAATAAAAGTGATATGAGGTTGTTAATAAGTTTTCCCCAATTGGCCTTCTGCAGGTATAAGGGCTTTGAAAATAAAAGCCTTTGGATTATTAAAGGGATCTTTATATGACTGTGCTTACTACTATGTAAATAACATACAACTGACTATTTGAACAATGTTGTTAAAAACAGGACAGCAAACTGACAAATAACTAGATGTCTATCTATATGTATATGCCGCTGTCATATAAATCCAGTTTCGATTGGATATTCTCAATAAGGTGTTCTCAGGAGTTGAACATGCTAACAAGCACAAAAAGTGGTGACTTGAAATTAGCCACTAATAAAAACAGACTTGATAACTGAATACAGTAAAACTTTAAATAACTGTCACCACAGCGACTAAAGTTCAGCAAATAGACAGCTGACTAAATTTTTCGGCAGGAACTATTTTTCTCCACTCACCATTATACTCACAAGTTAGAAAACTAAACTGTCAATGCAGACTGATAATAAATTGACTCTGAAAACCTTTAACCAAACCAACTGTTTGGTCTCTTAGACTGCTTACTGCTTATATGTCCCTTATCTAAAACTACTGAAATATTCCTTTATTGTGACCAAATAAATAACCCCCCTATCTAAAACACATTATATAGAGTTTACCTCCAAATTAATCTATTATGAATGATTATATGTAATTTTGATGAGAATTATTTATTTGTTCTACAAGATTTGTTCTACAGGTTTCCACTGGAACAAGACTCAAAAAAACACTTCATCCTTTTATAATTTAAATGTGGGGAGTGGTGACTTAAAGCACTAAACTCATTTGCCTAACATTTGTGATTGTCTTTAAACACAGGTATTCCAGGTTCCTTTAATTCAACGGTTCATTACATCTTTTTTAAAAGGAAACTTTCACAAAAACCAGACAAATTTATACCTATTCAGATGATCCAGCATCCTACTGTATAAAAAGAATTAAATTTCTTTAACCTTTGTTGTCACTTTGCAGCAGAAGGGAGATTTCCCATTGAAGCAGTATGGACATTTATCATTGTCTCTTGGAAAACATCCTTCTTGTGATGGTATGTATAACTGGCTTCCTATTCTCAACTGGAAATGTGGAAGCTCTTAAAAACAGGTGCTTGATTCAACAGTTCTTGCAAACCTTCCTTGAGACTTTTCTCAATTAATGTTCCATGTATCCCACAGATCTCATTTTCAGTGGCTATTTAGGTAGTCCAGAAATGTTGAGAGATAACTCAGACATTCCATCACCATTATTTCAGAGGTAGTCTTACGAATCATTTTACTTCTGTTGGAAACCTCTGGATTTTTACATGATTTAGCACCAGTTTTTCTGTGTAGTCTCCACTTTATTAGTCTAAACTTTCTTCAGTGAAGGCAAATTTCTTCAGTTGGTCCTTGTCAGAGACTTAAGTTTAATCATAGCAGGGATTATCTTCTGTGGATTAGAATGACTCCATGTACCGACCATTTCAGTAGAAGGATTGGCAGAGGAGGTGAGTGAATGCTAGATGAAATAGTACCACAGATGGCAAAAGACAGAAACTGAACGACCTGTCTGTTGAAAACATCAATTCTTTTGATCAGAATCATGCAGGGTGTGTGTGTGTGTGTTTGTGTGTGTGTGTCTGTGTGTGTGTGTGTGTGTGTGAGAGAGAGAGAGAGAGAGAGAGACCATTGTGCTCATATACAAACTATAGAGCTGTAGATAAGGGGCAGGTGTTATGCATTTCCATTAAGTTCCTTAATGATGTTCTACAAATTCAAAGTTTGTTTATATGCTAAACTATAAGAAGTTACACTTGAAAAAAATACATCATCTTATAACTGATGCCTTTGTAGTAACACAATATATACAACTACAGCAAACTCTCTATAATCTGGACCTTTGCCAAACCGGCCCCTCCAGTAATCTGGCATTTTCATCAAGGACGGAAAATTTAAACTTAATAAAAAAAAAAAATACAACTTGTATATTTTTCACTCCATGTCGATGTCAGTGACTGAGTGCCCTCACATCGCCTGTTTCTAGCTGTGTAGCTCATGATAAACAAACGATTTCAAGCCATATATTGTTGCAATAGTTATGTGCAGTGAATACTACTCAAGTCCAAGTGAACCATGTTCTGCAGTGTAAACGGAAGCATAAGACTTTAACTTTAGTTGAAAAAAAAGGAGATTTTGGATATACTGAAAAAAGGAGAGAGATTGGTTACACTTGCTACAAAATATGGGGTTGGCCGGGTTTGATGGCATTAGAAAAAACAGTAAGAAAATAAATATTTTTTTAAGGCTAATGACAAAGTAAAAGATGTAAGGAAAACTAAAAGACGAAGATAGTGTCTGTGCCTCTTCATACAGTATCTCACACTGCTGTCAACGATTTATTTGCAACATCCATTATTTGGACAAAAGAAAACGGTGTTTCAGCAGATGGCATTTTAGTGTAGAAACAAACCATAAGACAAACATTTAAAAGTTTCATTTCAATCAAAAAAGTAGAAGAAAATAGAAAACTTTTTTAAGCCTGCTCGGCAATTTGAATAATGTAAGTTTAAATAACTTTTAGAAGGGTTACTGTAGGCTGTTTTTTTTTCAATTCGTTTTTACCATTAAAGATAGGGTTACCTTTTATTGTACAGACTGTTTTATCATATCAAGTACAGTGAAGGACTATTTTCTACGTTTTCTTTATTTTCTGGCAATGTACATAAATATTGTATGATGTACATTGTGATTTTAGTGATCCAGGAATCCGGCAGTATCCCTGTCCCATATCGGACGGATTAATGAGAGGCTACTTACTGTATAGCATTCCTAGAGTAAAGTCCTTCATAGGCTGAAAAGCACTTCAGGTAATGGAATTCAAAGGGTAATGGGGAATTATAAGGTAGGCTCAACAGTTATAGCTTTTAAGATACCAAATCCACATTTAACTTCATTAACACATCCAACAATTAAAATAATTTCATTATGTTATCCTCTTTTATTAAATTTCATTTGCAAATTAGATAGTATATAATGTCGTTATATATATTTTTAGTGTAACAGAGCAAAGAAAAATAGAAAAGTGGCATTTTTATCATCCATGAAGAAAACACAGAACGACCGAACTTATTTGTTACTCTTGGTCTGGGCTTCAGAATATGTGTGTGTGTCTTTGCAAAATGAAGCAGTTTAATACTGGTGCATGTCAATCAAATCTCTGAAAATATAATAGACTATCATGAATTCAAGATTGTTAGGCTTAGAATATTAACTGCAAATATATACATCTATAGATGATATTGCTATATGAATGATTGCTCTTCAGTCTGAGCAACCAGGATGGCGATTAATAATATCAAGTTGAGGGACTTAAAAAATACCGTCCGACCACAGAGGACATCTGTTTGTTCGAATCGTAGGGAGGAAGTGGTGGTTACTTGACTTCACATCGGTCACTCTTTGTTAATGCATGGATGGTTGATGCGACATGAAGATCCACCACTATATCAGTTTTGTGGGAGTATCATCACAATTAAGCACATTCTGCTTGATTGTGATGAGTTGAGAGATTTGTATTTACGTTACGATCTTTGAGGTAGTTTAAAGGTGGTTTTAAGGGACGATGCGGCGGCTATCGATTGTGTCATCGCTTCCTTAGGCCACTTGAATCTTTTCAATAATATTTAAATTTTGTATAATTTTACTTTCTTTAGTTTTAGATAATTTTAAACATTATTAGATAATTAGTTTTAAACATTTATGTATTTTGATTAGTTTTATTTATGGAACATTGATTTAAATAAAAATTTAGTTAGGCGATGATAACCTATATAGGTTTTTCACCTGGAAAAAAAATTTAAAAAAAAAAATAGAATATGGCCCTCTAAGACGTATATGAAAAGTCAACGGTTTCTGTTAAGCAGAAAATTCTGGATGAATGCAGGAATTTTACATTGATTTTAAAGTGTTCAAAATTCCTCTTCTCCATGCCACAACATGAACCTTCTCAAATTCGAAGAAAACTGCGACGAATGTTTGTTACAAGAGAAAGGCATTCAGTATAATTGATTCTAACAAAACTAATTGGTCAACTGATGAACATCCTTATCTGAAACCACTCTGTTGAGAAAAGACTACCGGTTTCTACATACTAGACAAGATAAGTTGGTGATCTGGTAAGAGCTGGTAATAGAAATTGGTTTATAATTCCTGGGTTTTGTTTTTCCTTACCATGTTTTAAAAGAGGAATTACTGTCTTTTCTAAATACTCATTGGGAAAACAATGCACCTCAAATATACAGTTTTACCTAGGATGGAGATGTTTAATCATGGAGTATACAATGTCATCTGAACCTAGACCTGAATCTAAATGGTCATTGAGAAAGAGTTATTCTAAGAAGAGTCTCCCCATAATCCAACAGTTAAAGATATAGCTTCCTATTTATTTTTGTAAAACTGGAAAGTGTCATTATAGGCAGCATAAAAAAACTTTGGAGAACAATAATACCAGTAAATTATCGATCTAATTAATGATAGATGTAATTTTCTATCTGGTTAATTTAGTGTAATTAATGGCAATGGAATTGAAGTACCACAAACAGATCTTAATTTTACCCATAATGGAGATGGTATTGTGCTATAAATTGCGTCTGTGATTCCCGTTTACTCTGCCTCAAAAATACTACGTGCTTTAGCATGGAGAATTTTATAATTTTCTAGGTTTTTTCTTGGTTCTCTCTTGAATTTCCTTAAAACTATTCATTACAAACAAAGGATTTCAGTGCATTCATCATTCCACATTAGAACAAGTAGTTATTATAGCCTGGATGATATTTTCGGAATTGATTTTCCTGTGGTATTCAAAATAGCTTTGCTAAATTTATTTCCTATATCATAAATAGGAGTCAGGTAATAATCCACCTCCAGTGACACGTCATTAGAGAAATTTTCCCAGTTAGCCTATTTTAGGATCCAATGGAGTTGTCACACAATGATATCTTAAAGGGAATGTTATTGCTACTGTGCAAATGAGGTAATACTGACCATGTCAAACTTGTAACTCCAAATAGGATTACACATTAACAAATCAATAGCTATCCCTCTACCTGTATAGATCTTGCTAAATATGTCAAAGAACCGTTATTTAGTAAGTACAAAATCAGTTCGATTCAACGCTCTAAACTAGTTTTTGACCTTGTAAGTTACATACAGTTGAACCCCATGAATAATGTTAAGTGTTGAAAGCGTCAATCAATAGAAATGGAGTTAGTAACTGATTTATAAGGTCTGCTTTTTTTGTTGTTGCAGTTACTTCGTAAAAAGAAGGTGCATCAGATTGTAACCTTGTATGGTGCAGCTAATTGAATGGTTACTGCTTGTAAGGGAGTTATAAAAGCTTGCAGTTTTGGGGGTTGTACATATTGAGGCTTTAGTTATTAATGTATACTTATTGATACGACTGGGGGGAAAACCACTCACTTATTACTGATGTTTTTTTTCAGCAGACGCATGGTTTTTAGATTTAGTGTTTTTTCCCAAGAGATATCATGGAGTTATTAAGTTCAGAGAAACCACATCAATAGTATAATAGATACAACATCTCTAGCAAGATTTTCTGTAATGAAATCAGAAAAAACTGAATACTCCCTTAATCAAAAATGATGCAATTCCTGGGGATGTATATGTTAAATGTGTCACTATCGTTGAGTATGAGATGTTGGAAGATATCTCAGGTATTGTGTTCCCAGATTCCACCATTAATCTGTCAGTGGTGGTAACTGAGGAATTTGTTGACTTAGGAACAAGGGTGTTGAGTTCCTCCTTGGGCCTTTTGTACCTAATTTTAAGAGTGCATTTTTTAAAACTGTTTTTTGTAATCATCTTGAATTTACTGTATAAATCATAGGTAATTATTGAGTAACTAAGTAAAAACTATCAACTTACTTACTGATGCGTTTTGAAACAATCGTCTTTTTCAGTGGGTTTTTTGTTTTCTACTGTGTCAAAAAACTGTGTTTCTGTGTCCAAAAGTATGTTTGACACTTGTTTGTGGTTGTGTTTTTTGGGTGTAAGTCCTCAAAGAACTGCATCAGCAAGTAAATTAATAGTTAACACTCAGTTACTCAATTGTGCATTTTTTTATTGAAGAGAGTAATTTTTTTAAATTTTTCTTTATAGTTTTGGATTTTTGTCTGTGAGTAACTTACTTCGTGCACTAATGTTTCAGAGCTACTTGGGGCAGAAAGTGAGTTCAGTTTTATCTTTAGCCTCAGCACTAGATGAAGCACACCACTTGGTGAAAAGAATTAGTAGCTGAATAACATGCTGAGTAGCAGAGTTTATTTTCTTGTTACGTTTAATTCAATTCAAACATGATGTATCAGTTGTGGCATTAACTGAGAGACTGAAGAGATTTCCTTTCAAACTTAGGTGATGTTGACTTGAGTTTCTCCTTTACTTCTGAAAATGAAATTTTTTCATTGTGGCCACTATACTGAGGATGACTTTCTCCCCCTTGAACTTTGAAGCGAGTAGGGTGATCACCAGCACAGTTATTAAATTATTGTAATCTTGTTGAGTATGGCCTTCAGTTCCATACTGACGACATACCTCTGGGTCTGTGCTCGAAGTGCTCACATGTACAAATCGTTAAAACAACGCCAAGAAATCAGTACATAGGGCTTGACAGAAGCCATTTGTTGACCGTATAAATATATTTGGGAATAGATGGATCTTCAAATGTAAATATAATATATGGTACTGCCACCTTCAGTCTCTCTTTGATTTTTGTAATATAAGCAACGTAAGTTACTCCCTCGAATGATAGTATTTTTTAGTTTTATTCATAAGGTCCCTTACATGTGATGAACCTTTTTGAAGAGTTCAAAGTTTTGTGGAGAACTACAGAAACTTTGACTTTGAAAAAGGAGGTCATTGTTAACAAAGATTTTGATTGTTTCTTGTTACTGATCTCTACCAACAGGGTTCCATTTTGCAACTTCCTGATGGAAGCTATAGGGCCTGGTTCATATCCAGTAATTGCCTTAAGTATTAAAAACAGAAGTAACACCCTTGACATATCCTTATGATCCGCTGAATAAATAATAATCAATAATTTGTGAGCTGATTGAGGACCATTGTCAACCATGTCCTTCATAGCATTGTCGATTACACTAGGCATGCTACCTCTTTCCCCAAGGCTATTAGTCATTTGAGGTTTATCCATGAGGTCATAATAATTATATTGATCATCATTTCCTTTATGGCTACATACAGATATAACGAGATGATGGTTATTTAGGTGACTGGAGACATGAAAAAATAATGACCAATTCTATTTCAGTTATAACCAACGCCTAATATCTTTAGGATGGTAAATTCTAAAAATGTTTACCTCAATTAATAGAAAAATATACAGCTTCCACATTTCTTCACTTAGAAAAATGTTGCATTTCTAGTCAATACCTTTTTTTCCATACACTCAGCTTTTAACATAGTACAGTGCGTGAGGTTTAACACTCAGTTACTCAATTGTGCATTTTTTTATTGAAGAGAGTAATTTTTTTAAATTTTTCTTTATAGTTTTGGATTTTTGTCTGTGAGTAACTTACTTCGTGCACTAATGTTTCAGAGCTACTTGGGGCAGAAAGTGAGTTCAGTTTTATCTTTAGCCTCAGCACTAGATGAAGCACACCACTTGGTGAAAAGAATTAGTAGCTGAATAACATGCTGAGTAGCAGAGTTTATTTTCTTGTTACGTTTAATTCAATTCAAACATGATGTATCAGTTGTGGCATTAACTGAGAGAACTGAAGAGATTTCCTTTCAAACTTAGGTGATGTTGACTTGAGTTTCTCCTTTACTTCTGAAAATGAAATTTTTTCATTGTGGCCACTATACTGAGGATGACTTTCTCCCCCTTGAACTTTGAAGCGAGTAGGGTGATCACCAGCACAGTTATTAAATTATTGTAATCTTGTTGAGTATGGCCTTCAGTTCCATACTGACGACATACCTCTGGGTCTGTGCTCGAAGTGCTCACATGTACAAATCGTTAAAACAACGCCAAGAAATCAGTACATAGGGCTTGACAGAAGCCATTTGTTGACCGTATAAATATATTTGGGAATAGATGGATCTTCAAATGTAAATATAATATATGGTACTGCCACCTTCAGTCTCTCTTTGATTTTTGTAATATAAGCAACGTAAGTTACTCCCTCGAATGATAGTATTTTTTAGTTTTATTCATAAGGTCCCTTACATGTGATGAACCTTTTTGAAGAGTTCAAAGTTTTGTGGAGAACTACAGAAACTTTGACTTTGAAAAAGGAGGTCATTGTTAACAAAGATTTTGATTGTTTCTTGTTACTGATCTCTACCAACAGGGTTCCATTTTGCAACTTCCTGATGGAAGCTATAGGGCCTGGTTCATATCCAGTAATTGCCTTAAGTATTAAAAACAGAAGTAACACCCTTGACATATCCTTATGATCCGCTGAATAAATAATAATCAATAATTTGTGAGCCGATTGAGGACCATTGTCAACCATGTCCTTCATAGCATTGTCGATTACACTAGGCATGCTACCTCTTTCCCCAAGGCTATTAGTCATTTGAGGTTTATCCATGAGGTCATAATAATTATATTGATCATCATTTCCTTTATGGCTACATACAGATATAACGAGATGATGGTTATTTAGGTGACTGGAGACATGAAAAAATAATGACCAATTCTATTTCAGTTATAACCAACGCCTAATATCTTTAGGATGGTAAATTCTAAAAATGTTTACCTCAATTAATAGAAAAATATACAGCTTCCACATTTCTTCACTTAGAAAAATGTTGCATTTCTAGTCAATACCTTTTTTTCCATACACTCAGCTTTTAACATAGTACAGTGCGTGAGGTTTAACACTCAGTTACTCAATTGTGCATTTTTTTATTGAAGAGAGTAATTTTTTTTTATTTTTCTTATCAAAAGGTAATAAAGGTTTATAGTTTTGGATTTTTGTCTGTGAGTAACTTACTTCGTGCACTAATGTTTCAGAGCTACTTGGGGCAGAAAGTGAGTTCAGTTTTATCTTTAGCCTCAGCACTAGATGAAGCACACCACTTGGTGAAAAGAATTAGTAGCTGAATAACATGCTGAGTAGCAGAGTTTATTTTCTTGTTACGTTTAATTCAATTCAAACATGATGTATCAGTTGTGGCATTAACTGAGAGACTGAAGAGATTTCCTTTCAAACTTAGGTGATGTTGACTTGAGTTTCTCCTTTACTTCTGAAAATGAAATTTTTTCATTGTGGCCACTATACTGAGGATGACTTTCTCCCCCTTGAACTTTGAAGCGAGTAGGGTGATCACCAGCACAGTTATTAAATTATTGTAATCTTGTTGAGTATGGCCTTCAGTTCCATACTGACGACATACCTCTGGGTCTGTGCTCGAAGTGCTCACATGTACAAATCGTTAAAACAACGCCAAGAAATCAGTACATAGGGCTTGACAGAAGCCATTTGTTGACCGTATAAATATATTTGGGAATAGATGGATCTTCAAATGTAAATATAATATATGGTACTGCCACCTTCAGTCTCTCTTTGATTTTTGTAATATAAGCAACGTAAGTTACTCCCTCGAATGATAGTATTTTTTAGTTTTATTCATAAGGTCCCTTACATGTGATGAACCTTTTTGAAGAGTTCAAAGTTTTGTGGAGAACTACAGAAACTTTGACTTTGAAAAAGGAGGTCATTGTTAACAAAGATTTTGATTGTTTCTTGTTACTGATCTCTACCAACAGGGTTCCATTTTGCAACTTCCTGATGGAAGCTATAGGGCCTGGTTCATATCCAGTAATTGCCTTAAGTATTAAAAACAGAAGTAACACCCTTGACATATCCTTATGATCCGCTGAATAAATAATAATCAATAATTTGTGAGCTGATTGAGGACCATTGTCAACCATGTCCTTCATAGCATTGTCGATTACACTAGGCATGCTACCTCTTTCCCCAAGGCTATTAGTCATTTGAGGTTTATCCATGAGGTCATAATAATTATATTGATCATCATTTCCTTTATGGCTACATACAGATATAACGAGATGATGGTTATTTAGGTGACTGGAGACATGAAAAAATAATGACCAATTCTATTTCAGTTATAACCAACGCCTAATATCTTTAGGATGGTAAATTCTAAAAATGTTTACCTCAATTAATAGAAAAATATACAGCTTCCACATTTCTTCACTTAGAAAAATGTTGCATTTCTAGTCAATACCTTTTTTTCCATACACTCAGCTTTTAACATAGTACAGTGCGTGAGGTTTAACCGTGTCTCTGACCTTGAGATCCCTAGGCTGCAGTGCGGGGTCAAAACCCAACACTTCAGAGAACATCAGTGTCAGGTTTAAAGTGTAAACAGCTCTAATTAACTAAATGATAATACTGTAATACTTTGATGTAGACATGATCTTTAAATGTTTTGCTCTGCTTCTGCAAAGAAAGAGACGATATATGGATTGTATTATGTTTTCAGTTAGGCTAGTAGTCAAATGCTAGAGCAGAACGAGGGCCACCGTTAAACCTCACGCACTGTACTTGAATTCCTTATGCCATGTTCATTAGCTTGTATTCATCATCCAAACCAGCAGGGAATAGAATAACCCACTGTTGTAACTTTAAATTCAAATGGATTCCATTTTTGAGCTCTGTTAATACCCTTTTTGAAATATTCTTCTTGTTATGTACGTAAGTTCCAATTAAAATAATTAATTGATGAAAAAAAATAATAATTAAACTGATGAAAAAGAATGTCCAATGGCTATGGACGAAACATCATACTGATTTATTGAATAAAATAAAGTTGCTTATCACTGAGGCTCCAATTCTTAGCTGTATTGATCCAACAAAAGAAATTAAAATAGAGTGTGATGCATCTAAACTTGCATTAGGATGTTGTATATTACAGGAAAACAAGCCAGTGGCTTATGCATCGAGAGCTTTGAATAATGCAGAAGTAAATTACGCTCAGATAGAGAAAGAACTCCTAAGTCTTGTATATGTAACTCAAAAGTTCCATCTTTATATTTATGGACGAACTGTTAGTGTTAGAACAGATCACCGTCCATTAGTATCGCTTCTTAAGAAAAGGATTTCACAAATTAGATCCAATAGACTTCAAAGAATGGCTCTTAAGCTAGTGAAATATGATCTTAATTTGTTTCACATTCCTGGAAAAGAAATGTATATTTCTGATCTATTGTCTCGTGACTGCGAAAATAGTTCACCAGAACATTCTGATACACGCAAATTCTTATCTGATACAATTCATATGATAGCATCTAATGCAGCTATTTTGCAAATTAATGAAGCTAAAAAAGATAAATTTATTAAAGAAACACAGAGTGACCCTATATTGCAAACTCTTACTAATTATTATTTTCAAGGTTGGCCTACAAGTAAAAATTGTCTTCCAGATAATATTAGATGTTATTTTAGACTGAAAGATGATATTCATGTTTCAGAAGGTTTTGTATTTTTAAATCAAAAGTTAATGGTTTCTCTTAGCTTACAAAAGGAAATGTTAAACAAGTTACATACAGGTCATTTAGGATTTTTGAAAACAAAAGCTAGGGCTCGTAGAGTATTTTACTGGCCTCAGATGTTGGCACAGATTGAAAATATTATCAATGGGTGCCCTCATTGTCAAACAAATAGACCTGCTAAAACTAAGGAACCATTACTACCACATGAAGTACCAAAATTACCCTATGAGAAGATTGGTATAGATTTAATGGAGTTTTAGAATAAGAACTATTTGATTTGTTGTGGATTATTTATCGTTTTGGATTGATGTTATACACTTACATGGAAAAACAGCCTTAGATGTGGGTAAAGCTTTAAGGCCTATATTTGCTACTCATGGCATTCCACAGATAATAGTAGCTGACAACATGCCATTCGACTCAGTGGTGTTTAGAGACTTTGCTTCACAGTGAGACATCAAAGTTGTAACTACTAGCCCTCACCATGCAAAAAGTAATGGAATGAATGAGAAGGCTGTAGGCACTATTAAATATATGATGAAGAAAAGTCAATCATCTAATACTGATTTCAACCTAATGTTGTTAGAACATCATAATACGCCTCTGTCTGGTTTGAGTGCTAGTCCAGCTCAAATTCTTATGAGTCGTCAACTGCGATCCACAATACATACATCACTCTGCAATCTCTCCAACCACATTGTGTATATATGAGATGAGAAAGTGTTGAAACAGAAAATAACGAAGCAATTTTATGACAGAACATCCAAGACTAATCAGATATTTCAAGAGGGCTCTGAGGGATATTAAGGGATATTCCTGATAATGTGCTCTACAGAAAAAATCAGCAGTAGCATCCAGCGGTGGTAGTAAAACCACATACATCTCCTCGTTCATACATACTAAAAACAAATAATGGTTCAGTAATGCATCGGAATTCTGTGTATATAAAACCATCTAAGTTAAACGAACCTTCCTCTACAGTGCTGAACGCATCAGATGAGCACTGCAGGGAGTCAGTTTTAGTACCAACCATTGATCACCGACAAGTGAAGAGTAATTTACCATTGCCTGTGATGGCATCTTCAGATGCTTCTACATCTAATAAAAATACTTCATCTCAAGATGTTTTAGTATCATCAGCAAATCCTAATGGAGTATGAAGAAGTGGTAGAGTGGTAAAAGCACCGGAAAAATTAAACCTTTAATTTTATCAAATTTAAACTTTCTATTTTCCATGAGTTTTCTAATTTGTCCTGTTAATTCCTTATTCGTGATTTTTTCTAACTTTAAGATTGAGTTGTATAACTTGGAAGGGAGATGTTGTGTAGGTGGCAACACTGATTTAGCTACAAACAGGTGATTACCAGTGAAGGTCATGTATAAGAGATCATTATTAAGTTGCGTGTACTATTGTAATATTTATGTGATTATTATTATATTAAAAAGATAATGTCTCTTTACTACTTGGTCTCTAATAAGACCTTCTTCCTGAGTTCAAATTCACATGGTGAGGCCAGGGTTCGTAATGTAGTCACATAACTATCAATAGTTTGACCTTGTTGTCTACGACACTTCAAAAATTTATGTCGTTTAAACACAACATTTGGTTTAACCGAACAATGGGTATCAAATTTTTTTAAAACTATGTCATATTCAGTCTTATCTTCATCAGTATCAAACGTAAAAGTATTATAAACTTCTAACCCCTCATCTCCAATAAGACTAAGGAGTATTGCAGTTTTAGTTTGTGAATTTTTTTTTAACTTTCTCAGTGGCTAGCATGTAATTATTAAATTTCTGTTTCCACCTCCTCCAGTTTTCTGGTAAACTACCTGAAAAACTCATCTCTTTTGGCGGTTTAAATTCCATTATTATCCACTTATTGGAAATTAAAAATCAGATTACTAACCTTAGTGACGATTAACGTAACAATAATGTTGAGGTTATACTGCGCTTCAGTTAAAATTGTATAACTTAGGTCAAAATTCACCTGACACCATATTCTGTACGTAAGTTCCAATTAAAATAATTAATACACCAAGTAGTAAAGAGACATTATCTTTTTAATATAATAATAATCACATAAACATTACAATAGTACACGCAACTTAATAATGTTCACTTATACATGACCTTCACTGGTAATCACCTGTTTGTAGCTAAATCAGTGTTGCCACCTACACAACACCTCTGTATCTGACATTTGTGTTTATTAAAGGGGAAAGAAGCTATACTTTATAAGCGAGTAACGAATATTTCAAAGCTGTTTTCAAATTATCTTAAATTTCTTTGTACATTAATGCATATCTTATATAATATTTATTATTATTCAAATTATTTATATGTAGAATTAATTTAGCTTTCATTTCAGTTCTCTTTGTTTTATTTGATATAAACCTCTGTACATCTTCAGATAAGAAACTACAGTAGTCTCAATAATCCGAGGTAGATGGGACAGAGACCCCCTCAGATTACCGAAAACTCGGATTACACGGAAGTACGTTCTTGTGCATTAGAAAAAATAGGAGAACTTTATATGAACATTTCTTGCCAGTGTGACTCATTTTCTTTGCATACCGTTTTGATATAAACATTTCTTGGAAGCTCGACTTATTTCCTTTGCATACCATATTGATATAAATATTTCTTGGAAGCCAGGCTCATTTCCTTAGCATAGCATATTGATATAAACATTTCTTGAAAGCCTGACTTATCATTTTCTTTCAAATAGATAAAATAAGCTCAAATTATACGAAAGCTCAAAATATCGAGACTCTGAATTTCATATACTCAATCTTTCTTAAAAGAGATTCAAGTTATGGCTAACTATGTAACTTATTTACTTGATATTGCCTTTTTTTAATATTCATTTTTTTTTTTAACTAAAGAATACTTAACTAAATGCTTTGTAGCTATATTTTAATATACAGGGTGCGACAGCATAACTTCCATTTTTCAAAGGAACTTCCTTTGTAAAAAAGGAAGTTATGCTGCCGCACCCTGTATTAGCTTTACGATAATTTGGTATAGCAAACTCTGCTAACTTCTCAATAATTAATTCATAAAGGAGTGTGTGAGGTCAATATTTAAAGCCAATACTACTATGTATTATTTTCGACATTTAAAATTAAATTACTACTATTGATATCACTTGGCAAATAACCACTATGTAGTGCTATTTTTCAGCAGCCTCGTTTCACACTAGATCAGTGGATTGTTCAATGCCGAGTCATGATCAAGACTGTTGCTCAGGTTTGTTGTATTAATTTGAGTCCGTAATAGTGTGTTTTATATGAACGGTGAAATTTGATTTAAGTTGTGCGTATTTTGTCTTAAAACTACCTTGATTCTTCTTTAGAATGTATTGTTCAATAATATACTTGAAGCTGGTGGGAAACCAATTAAATTTTATCAAATATTTCATTGGTAGAAAATAATATCGAAAGTGCAGATGGTTCAAGATGTTTTGTAATCAATTTATAAAAATTTTACCTGGCATAGTAGTTTTCAGGAAGAAATTAAAGAGTAATTAAAGTCCCTACATAGTAGCCTATCTGGTTATGATGGTTTTAGTTATAAAATATGACATTTGTACAGATCACCTAGTCAGTTCAATTGAGCTGGCACAAGATGGAAGCCAATTCATAGATAAATCTGTTAGCTTGCCATAGAAAACTTTATTATTTGGTTTATAACCAAACCTATTCTAAGTGAATACCTTGTATCTCTTAAGTATGTTACTGCAACATACTTGTCTGTTTTTATAGTATTTAAATTTTTGTGAGTCATTCTATATGTTTTTGTTTTTCAAAATTTCTTAGTTTTTTGAACATCACTTTTTCTTCTGAAGTCTTTCTTGAAAAGAAATTAAAATTTTTATAGCAATATCATCTACTTGTGAGGTAAATATAATTACCAAATTTTCCACTAAGGATATAGTAAATGAAAATTCAGTCAACTTTTGTAGATGTTGACATATTTCAATGTTTGAGGATGATAAGAAAAACTGATGGTTTAAAAACTCGGTCTTTATTTTCTTTCCCCGCGTAATCAATATTGGGAAACAAAATTATACCAGCAAAATAACATTAAGAAGACTTTCGGTAACCAGATATCGATTCTTGTAAAAAATATGACTTTACAAAAAGAACGATACCCTATGAAAATAGAATATTTTAAAACAAAACCTGATACGCGCGTAAAATGTAAAATTTGTATAACCAAAATTTACATAGTTCAGTATGTATTTAATATTGAAGAACTGCAACACAATATTAAATCACATTATAATAAAGATATATTCAAATATAACTACAAAGTATCGAATCCGGCTAATTTTGGGAATAAAAAGAAAATAAACTTTAGCAACACAAGGTTATTATTAACAAACAGTGTGCCAAAAAGTGTATTTTAGTATAGGCAAGAGTTTTGTGCAAGGTTTTGAGTTTACGTCACAGATTATAATTATTTTTTTATAAAAACCAAATCTATCCTAGCCAAATATATTATAGTCATATTCTAATACAGCTATACTGCAATGTACTCTTTTGTTTTAGAAAATTAAAAACTTGAATTTCCTACCTATAGTTATTGCTCTAGACTTGGTGGCATATATTTCTTCAAAATTTGAAATTTTTGAGGTATGAGCAGAGGTTTATATTTTTCCATGTTTCAGACAATTTGCAGCTTTTGTAGATATATATTTTTTTTGTTGCTAATATCAATTACATGGGAGAAAAATAATAAAAGTCAAAAACTCTAAATATATAGGCTTATACATTACCTTAATAATAGTAAATGTCTTCAAAACTTCAAGGATTGCCACCAACAAATTCTTCAAAACAGGCTGCACAGTAATACGTCTTGTATTTACATTTGATGTCATCTTCAGTTTTTTTTATTGTATTTTAGAAACAACACAAGTCTGTATTTACATTTGATGTCATCTTCAGTTTTTTTTATTGTATTTTAAAAACAACATAAGTCTGTATTTACATTTGATGTCATTTTCAGTTTTTTTTATTGTATTTTTGAAACAACACAATTAAGTCTATTTTAAAATAGATTATATAGATGAAATTTACCTAAACTATTTCAACTGATTAGTTGAATACTTAAATCTAACAAATATACTTTATCACTGCCCTTTGATTATCTTCTGTTGAATTTTCTGGCTATTTCATACTGGATAACAAACAACTATTAAAAATCAACAATTTAAGTTGTGAAAAATCAAAATCTCGACAATAAATTACTAATCTAATTGAAGTAACCAAATTTCAATAATTACATTTAAGACAAATATACCACTATATTAATAAGTGGTAATAAGAACATTTGTTTTTTTAATGTTCAAACAATTACAATTCAAAAAATAGCCTAATTTACTAATCTAACCTATTCATATCTTATGCCTACTGTTGACTTTCCTAAAATAAAAATTACGTGCTTAAAACCAAAACCAGGACCCAAGACCTGAAATTTGACGACGAAAAATTTTATTTTATTTTAAATATCCATATATTATGACTGAACTGGTCATAATTCCGTTTTATAACCTCCCAAATATTAACCTTTTTTTTAATGAATACGTACATTTTTTTATAGTTTTTGTGCAGTAATTAAAACCTACAAATTTAGTTCATCAACTACTCTCAAATGAAATGTTTTTAAAATCGAATTTTATGTAAAGGCGAGCAATAGAATAGATTCTGGATGAGGATATAAATTGCCTAAAAATAAATGAGCATTTGTTGATTTCGTAAAAGTTGTAAACAAACTCTTTTTGATTAAAGACGTAACGCATACTAATTGTCCACTAAAATATAATCGCACAATAAATTTTTTATAAATATTTAATACAATTTATAACAAAATTCTGTTAAACAAAACAATAATTACACTTCTTTTATTTATCCGCCATTACAGAAAGCGAACTAACTTAGAACAAAAACATTCAACAGCTGAAATGTTCAGTCCGCAATCTACCGGTGAGAAAAGGCATTACTTTCAATCGATCACTTTTTTACTAGAAATTTGAGTTTTTTAACCTTCAAGTACAACACTTATCTTTTGTTACGTAACAGTAACACTGGGATCCACCGAACCCCAAAATATATTTTATAGCTGTAGTCATATGAATTGTTTTATAAATATTTTAAAATATTTAACCGTTTTATTAGGCTATTATCTTAAGAATGTTTGTAGTTTAGTATTAAAATTAAGGTTTCTATGAAGGAAAAAAGATACATTTCCAAAAAAAAAACAATTTTTTTTCATAGTAATGCATAGTTACTAGTAATGCAAAAATTACATTTATTTTATATTGGATAAACAATTATTAATATTCTGAAAGTAATAGTCCTTCACCACAGTATTATTGAAAAGTTCTCAAAATTAATACCTACCCTTACACTACCCTACAAAATCCACAATTAACCAAAATTCAAAATATATTGAAAAACCCATGATAAAGACTCACTTATATTTTCTTTAAATGTTTCTGTCCCTTAAACCACACATTGTCCGGTGGTCATTATACATAGCAGCACCGCAAGTTTGGCAACGGAGTTTTGTATATCTGTCATTTGACAAAAAGTATATCTTTTTTTTCTTGGAGGTTCTTCCTGCTCTCTTCATTTTTCAGGAATACCCAAAATGTCGTAAATGGCCAGTTTAAGGCTCGTACGCAGTCTTGCGGTCTCTAATCGTTTATAGAATAACGAATTTATTAGCGATTTTTCCTAGTTTTGTCAAGTACAACCTTCGGGAAATTTTTGGATTTTGCACATCCAGTTTGTATAAGACCATAGAATTTACTCCATATTGATCTAACATTCCATGAAAGCATATTACAGATCAACGATTGGTCTTCCTGCATACAGAGTAAGAGTGACCTAATTTGTCAAAAGTGTCCGTTCCTCCTTTTGTGCTTTAATAGAATAGGACAATTTCGGGTTTCTTAGTCTACTAACATGGTGTTGAACATCGTTCTGATTCTTCCTCAAGTAAATCTCTTATAACATCAGAATTATCTGCTATATTTGAGAATTTTATTAGCACAAACACGATTACTGTACTATTGAAAAAAGTATACGTAAATATAACACTGGGGTCCACGGACCCCAAGGCCACTTATATTGTTTATTGTACCGACATCAGCAGACTACAAGAGGGCAAACCAGTGTACCCAGTAGTACCTACTGAATTTACATGGGGGCTAAATATCCCGAAAAACAATTATTACAAAATAATTACCCAGTAAAAATTATGTGGGGTCCAGTAGACACCAGTGTTATATTTGAAGGTTAAATCACTTTGAAAAATGATTGCTAATTTTAATCCATTATATTTAATTGTAATCTACTAGCCAACAATAATATATTATAATAATGTCTGTACGAATGTACTAAAACTAATAACCATCAATGCAGAAGAAGTTTAGTATTTAGTACTTGTAAAAAAAATATTTTTGTTTAGAAATTTATCAATATATACCACTTTTTGTATATATAAAAAAATACATTGCAGCTATTTTAATTTCCTTATAA
Source organism: Prosapia bicincta (assembly GCA_036971475.1). Lineage (NCBI taxonomy): Eukaryota > Metazoa > Arthropoda > Insecta > Hemiptera > Cercopidae > Prosapia > Prosapia bicincta. The sequence goes on from JBAIZL010000001.1 coordinate 9,251,843, forward strand.
AATTAGTATTTCTATTCTATGAAATACAAACTCTGCAATTTTGTATGTAGGAAACGTTTGCAAGGGTATAAACTTAAAATCACTCATATCTAATATTCAGGAGCATAATTTATTAACTTTGTAGTTGGAGTTCTGAGTTGACAATGGAACACATGTCCCTAAACGGCTGTCCTCAAAAATGAAGTAAGTGCTACTATAGGCAAGTGTAATATATTACAAATGTTTTTAGTTAAAAACTAGTCTCTCACATGAATCTATTTGTAAATACATTCTACAAATAGGCCTAAAGATGTAAAAATTTATTGAAAAATGTATTAAAATTTGCATCTTTATTTGAGGAATAAATTTAATAAAGAGTAAGTTTAAAGAAGTTGAAGAATAAGTTTACTCCTTCAAACCTCTCTTGCATTTTAACTAATGAAAGAGAAGGTTGACAACTGTGTAACGTTGTGTTTCGACTTACAACAAATCCAACTCCTATTCAGGCGCGTATCCAGGGACTGGCTTTGGGGGGGGGGGCGATCGATGTTATATATATATATATATATATATATATATATATATATATATATATATATATATATATATAATATGTGTGTGTGTGTGTGCGCGCGCGCGCGTGCGTGTATGTAAAAACATAGAACAGAAAAAGTTCTTTCTACGCTTGCGTTAGAAATCGGTAACGTGATAAAGATTCGTAGCAAATTAGACTTTTTAATAAATAATTATTCCAGTTTCGATAACACTTATGGCTAGAGAATATTATTAATTTCATAATAAGCTATTATTATAAAAATGGTTTATTAATTAATATAAGTAGTTATTCTTCCAACACGAACAATTTCGGAGTCAACTGCGAATATTACGCTTGCAAAATTACGTATTGAAAATCATATGTTCGAGACTATGCTTCAATAGCGCTATCTGTTGTTAAAACGTTTAGACATTTACGAGGGTATGCCGAGGGAACGCGTCACATTTTCAAATTAAAAATTAAAATTTTATTTTTTATTTACAATAAAAGACGAATTAACTTGAGTAAAAGTCTAATTTAATAGAAAGTCCTAATTTAATAATATATTGTTGATTTTTAACCCAAACTTCTTGAGGGTTGGGGGGGCGATCGCCCCATCGCCCCCCCCCCCTTGGATACGCGCCTGCTATTAAAGTATGCGATTCAAGAAGCATATTATTCACGTCAAATTGGGTTTTACTGTTTGAGTATTCTGGAGTCAAATAGTTCCAATCCTTCTTTTTACGCATGGACAGAGGAGCAGGCAGGAAAAAAGTCGGAAGAAATTTATTCAGCATTAATTCAATATCTGAATTCTATGGACATTCGTGAAAAGTGTAAGCCATCAGACTGTTCTGTGATGGGTGTGCAGAACAGATGCGCAGAACAAAAATAACTATGTTCTTCACAGTATCATTGATTTCATCCTAAAAATAGAAAGTAAAGTAGAAAAAATTCGACTTGTATTTCCTGTAAGGAGCTATAGTTTTTTGACCGCTGATCGAGTCTTTGGACGTATCGAAAAGCTTTTAAAAAAACGGCCAACTATTATTATCAAAGAAGTTTATGTGGAAGACAGTTGGCAGTGTCAAGGAGTTAGGGGTAGAATGGACCCTTTATGATACCAAGGCACTCTCAAGTAATTGGTTGTTTTACACGGCTACAGGCCATTTCAGGATTGAAGAGAATCGTCATTAGAAAACAAGTCAAACCTAAAGGTAATAGAAATGCTATGTCCTTATCAGTTAAAGGGCTTCACAATTTTTACTTCGATTCGGAAGCCAAGACTTGGAAAACTTTGAGGGAAAAGAGATGGAACACCAGTTGTTATAAAAAGGTGGAACTAAAGATATTACCATTAAAACACAACATTTTAACTGCAAAAAAGAAAGATGTCATAAAACTATTGAAAATATTTTTTTACAATGACTGGCAAATGATTACAAGCTGGAGTGGTATAAAGCTTGTTTTTTGCAAACAAGTATGTTACCCCTAAATAATGAAGGCGATGTAAATGATGACAACCTTGAAGAAGATGATCCAAAAGCTGTATGTGAATGTCTTCAAGAGGATTGTGGTTTACACGTTTAAAGTGACAAAACGTTTTCCGGTTTAGCTGACTCGGTACTGTGATATCCTATGTTTTATTTACATGTAACTTCGTGCATTTAATTTCAAGTTTTCTAATTTTAATAATAATTTTGTAAAATTCGTTAATACTGTGTACTTTATCCACCCAATTCCTAATTAAAATTAAGGCTTAACCTAAATAATAAAACAAACAAAAACTTCTTTGTTAGACTGGTGTGAATAGCAGTTTTAGCATGCAAAATTGTTTTATCCTATGCAAGCCCAATCAAATAAAATCTATTCCTAGTCAGTCAATCAAAAATAAACTTATTTTAAGTATATAACTAAATTATTATATGCATTTTAGCACTTGTTTTTGAAAAAATTCTTATTTTAATTAAAATAAATCGCATACCATTTTAGTTCGTTGCTAACAATGTTGAATATTCATATAACATTATTTTGATAATACTGAAAATTCCTAGGCTTGTGGTTAAACTATTTTTTAACATCACCTCTTCAGTTAAAGATCATTAATATTTTATTGTTTCCAGGTTTTGCTTTTTCTTAACACTGGGTCTCCAATTCATCAGAAGGATATAACCTTTCAGAAACTGATACTAACTCCAGTTTAAATCACAGTCCAAATTTATTTGACTTCCTTTTCCTTTTGAGGATCAACAATAAAAATTCGTTAAACATTTTTTTTATATATTTGAACACATTTTTCTGCCTTACCTATTAATACAATATTTTCCTCTGTTGACAGGTTTCAGAATGATTCCATTTTCAAAACTAAAATCATACTTAAATTAACTTAAAATTAAAACTTCATTTATTAAGAACAATAAGATTAAGAAGAAGATTCTAGATTTAAACCTTATGTTAAATGAATTGGTATTTTTAGAAGCTGTAAGTAATATCATTAAAGTGTGATTTAAGTTTTGAAAATTGAGGCTGAGGTGATTTTGAAACTCGTCAAAACAGGAAAATATTGTAATGTTAGAAAAGACAGAAAAATGTACTTAAATATATAGAAATATTCCTTACAAAAATGAAGAGTATATGGAATGAAAATATAAAAGAAAAATATATTCATCAGAAATGATGAATAGTTTAACCGTTTATTTAAAAAAATTTTTCACAACTAAACTTTTCAAAAAAAATAATAACTTCTTTCTAAGTTCCTCTTGAAAACATACCTTTAGTTTTAATATAGCTTTTTAATTAAAAATTAAATTAGATTGTGCAAAAAATATATTTTAATACAATGGATGAAAAATCACTTGAAGTTTCAAAACAAGTATCATAAAAACCTGGCTTCCAGCCTGTCGAGCTGTGATTGCTCATTAGATCATTCTATAAGAGAAAATTTCAGTTCATTTTTGACACTTTATGTTACCCAGATTCCCTTTACACTAGATGACTTCACTCAACATCATTTTTATTAAGGATTAACCTTAATATAAACTCGTCCTTCACACTTCCTCTGACCTCCATTTATTATGTATATACTTTGTTGCAGTCAGCGGATTTAAAAGTTTTCATTTTTAAGTTTTAAATATAAACTTAAAATTTAAGTTTCAGTTTTTAAAATAATCACCTGTTTTTTTCATGTTGACAGCAAGTCATTTCCACACAGAATGTGACAACTAGATGTCACTTTTTTAAATTCCTCTCAAAGCTAAAATGAGGTACTGTATTTGTGAAGCCCAAATGTTTTGTTAATAATTACTTGATTTTTTTAAAAATATAATTAAGCAATGATTTGTCAATCAAATGGATTCTGAACATTATAAAATATTTTACAGGGTCAACATTATTTTCTAAATTGTTTTTACTTTTTACATAATTTTATTTTGAAAATGTAGTAGCTAAAAAACACATTCATACCCTCATTTTAACCCAAAAGCGAGGGTTAAATTCATACATTCATTTTAGTGAATTGCTAAAATAGGAATTTCTATTGATGTTTATGCACATCTTCAATGAAATATACAGCCTGCTACTTACACAAGAGACATAAACTCAATTTATTCATTGGAATATACAGAAAAATGTGTTTTTTTTCTGTTGCATTTTTTAGTCCATTACATTCAGTGAATCTTTAAACATTAGTTTATGACTATTCAAAGTTGTAAATTTGTGAAAACTTACAGAGACAGAACATTTTTTATCGCTATGTGGCGATCTTCATCAGTGTGTTCTGCTTGGAGATGTTGGGTAAAGCTGTAACGGTTTTAAAGGCAGGTTTAAGATAATATATGATTTGTATTGGGTTGTTCATCTATGTTTGTACTTTGTGTTTTTTAGTGTCTTTAAATTTCATATTGTTTCAGTGCGTTGAGATGTGGTCCTTTTTTTTGTTGATGTGCAAGATTTCTAGGTTATGGTAAATGTCTGTGTATTTGCGTCCTCTTTCTTTTATGTGATTGTAAATGCTGGGTTGGTGTTCTGTTTGTGTTCCTTGACTCCTTGTTTAAAGCTGTGACCTGTTTGCCCAATGTAGAATTTGTTGCACATGTCACAGTTTAGCTTGGATATGCCTGGTGCTTGTAGTTTTGTCTGTGTTGTGTTGCATTGTAAATTTTTATTAGTTTTGTATGCTATTTTGTATCCTGTTTTTTGAAATTTGTGGGCTATTTTAGTTTATGTATGGTATTGTGATGTATTTGTTTTTCCTCTCTGTAGTGTTAGTTTTAGTGGTTTATTGTATATTGTAATATAGTTTGTCTGTTACTGTGGTATTGTATCCATTTGTGTGTGCTAAATATTTAATGGTGCCTAGTTCTTTGTTTGTTTTCTGTAGTCATTGGAACTTTTTTAAGTCTATGAAGCATTGACCTGATGGCAGCGTGTTTGTGTTGGGTAGGGTGGTTCAAGGTGTTGTGGATGAGTATGTCATGTCTGTCGTTGTGGGTTTCCTGTAAATGTTGAAACTGTGTTTTTGTGTGTGGCTTTTTGTTGTGATTTGGTCAAGGAGTTTCGAGTTAGGATTGGTTTCAATCTCAGAGACGAAGTGGCGCTTTGAGTGTATTTTAATAGTGTAAGTGAGGAGTTTTTCATATTATCCGGTGTTGCCTCTGTATAGTGTTATGATATCATTGACGTATCTATGCCTGTAAATAATTTTGAGTGTGTATGTATTGTTTGTGAGCATCTTTGTGTTTTTTTTTTTGTAATAACTTTAATAATTTTGCAACAATTATTTTGAGATTTTTACACATATTGTATTCTCACTTGCAAACACAATGAGAAAAAAGCAAGCTGATGGTATTAATCCAACGGAAATGGGGTTTATTTAAAAGTTTATTCATTGTAGGTGTGACATTTATTTAATTTTAAAAGTTGTTACGAATTTTGGAAATTTAATTTTAAGCTCACCGCTTAAAAAAAATTAATGTTCGGATAGTCAAACTATTGTTCAAGTGATTAATAAGATTCAGCAAACGCAATGGACTACGAAATTCAAAAAAAAAAAAAATGTGTATTCATGTAGATTTATGTACACATATTATTGTATGTCTATAATTCGTCATTGAAATACAATATAGAAGAAGTGTGTATGTGAGATAAATTCTAAAACAAAATTTGTTTAAAAAAAAGGTGATCTTTTATATTTGTTGATTCCATCTTCACGTGAACTACTAGTTTTCACTAAACACTTGTAAATATTTACAAACTTGCCTATAGTAGCACTTACTTATATTTGTTGAGCAAGTAATTTTTTTATTACAAAAGTATTTTTTTCAATTATATTTTGTAATTACATAAGTTATTTTGTAATTATACAGCTAATTTTTGTGAAGTATTTTATTGGCAACTCTATAAACTGGCAGGTCCTTTAAAAACAACCTAAAGGTGAAAAAAATATAAAAAGGTGGAAACTTGAAATTATTATACAAGTTATATTCCGTTTATAACAGATGTACACTAAGAAAGAATTTTGCAAAATGTTGATTTTAAAAGCTATTTATGAATATTATACAGGATTGCTTCAATCATCTGTACACAACTCCATATATTTCCGGTTAAATAATGTGCTATTCTAACCTCGTATTCCCATTCCATAACCACAATCAGTTATCAATATGTGAGTATCACTAAAATCTCAATTGGATTGCATATCAGATTTAGTACTACTAAAATTATATGCGTTTCAGCCAAAATGTAAAAAAATAATAATAATGTAACCTGTTTTGGACGTTCTATGGTGCATATCAGTTTTCATTGATGAATCCCAAGTTTGGGGGCAATATCTACTTGATTATATTTCAAGTGTGAAACCAGTAAAGAGTGACCACCACTAAATATAAGTTCTAATCTTTATTTTTAGATTTGTAGAACTGTCAACCAACCAGTAGATACTGATTTTAAAGGTAAGATTGCTTGAAGAAGCAAGGCTTTAATGATTGCTATTTAAATGAAAATTTTGTTTTCAACTTTTTCTGGATGTCACCTCCTCAGTTAACAATCATTAATATTTGATTGTTTCCAGTGACTAAGAATCAATGTAGAGTCAAAACTATAAAAGGTAGAGACTTGAAATTTTCAAGGTACATTTCGTTGCAGACCAATACAGAATTTTGCAAACGATTTTAAGGGTTAAAAATTGCAATATTATACATGATTGCTTCAATATGTATTTTACTTTCACAATATATATTTCGTTCATGTATATATGTACTTGAACAAGAATCTTACTTGGTATTTGTTCAAGTACATGTAGTGAAAGTGATTACAAGAAAACAGTGTTGCAAAGTTAAAAAAATATGAAATTATATGAGAAAAGTCCCTTGCAATAAGGATTGCTATGCAAGAGATGCATAGAATGAGATGTAAATCCCCATCGGATTCATAATTAAAAATGTGGCATAGATAGGAAAGTTGCAATGAAAATAAATCTATTCTGGCAATAAAGAATCTGGTTCTGTATATGTATATGTTAATTGTAACTACAAAATAAAAACTAAGTAAAAAAAATTACTGATGTTAAGCCCAGTAGTTGATTTAAATTTGTTTCATTTTACTTATTTGGAACAGGTAATATATCTTAACATTTTCATAGTTGATTCAAAATTATAGCTCCAAACCACTTAAAATAATTCTGACTTGACCATTTCAGCCACTTGCTGACATTTAATGTAAATGTTTTGCGTTTTCTCAAGGAGGTAGACTTAGCAGATTTGTTTTCGCCAAAATCAACCGGGGTGGGATATATTCACAATTTATAGTATATTTTTGCAAATGAGCCAAGGAGATGAAGCAACTGTACTATCATATGTTTTCTTACTCCTTATGGATGGCCTATCAGTTAAAATTATATTACTGCCTTGGTTGAAGATACAATATATAAAGATAAAACATTTTGTACATCACCGGATCCAAAAATTGCAAGAATTGAAAAACAAACATGGGATGAATGAACCACTACCCACCCGAGTCAAGAGACACATGCAGATACTGATTTTTTATACATAAAGATTATATACACCATCAACTACTATCAATATACTATTACATAACTATATTTCGAAATTTTGAATCTGTTCAATGTCAAGTTTGTTGTTAATTGCTGAATACACTTTGAAATTACTTGCGACCAGACTTTTTGATAACGAAAGGTAGTTAATTGTCAACTTACACTTGGAGTCTTACTATTTCAGCCTCATACTTTTGCCGGTAGGTTTGCTGCAGATGTGCTTCTTTGGTACAAATTTTTGAAATCTAGAAGAGATGTGATCGAAGAGCATGTGTGATGTGTAGTGTTTGTTTATTTAGGATGTTATTTTTAAGATTTGCCAAGCCTGTACATTTCATATTGTTCTAAAAATGTTCAATTAATGGCCTTTGTTGCATTTGTGTAGGATTGTTATTTTCCATACTATTGCGCGAGTTTAGTGTTCATAAGGTGATTTACGAGTGTAGGGATGCACCCAAGATCTTGTCAAGGGGGGAGGGCCAGACCTACAACAGGGCCGAGAGGGTTAGTTTGTTCACCCCCCCCCCCCCCCGAAGAAAGTATGGAATTTTCACCTTATAAAAAAAAAAAAAAAAAAATTGAGACAACCTGTATTATTTTTCGACGAGTCCCTTGGGCGTTTCTACATTATGATTCCTGTACTTATGTTAAAGTTCTCTTCTTTTTTTTCTATTCACAAAATTATAAAAAAGAACACATCTTGGGCAAATCACGGTTTTTTTTAAATACTTGTCCGGTCCTCTTGTCATGAAATCTCGGAAATATTTTAAACAGACGGGCCTAATTACCAATCTTCAAAATTGTTAATTATATGTTAGGGCCTATTTGTGGTTTCAGTTATGCCTCATATTTATTGAGCAGTTATTTTACAATTCTCGATCTTACTATAGCAATAACCTCTGACAATAGCATCGAGTTGTCAACAGCCACCGAGTCCTCCAAATATGACAAGACATAACTTTAGTTATGATTGCACAAACGAAAGTTGAATAACTTAAATCATTAATAAATTCTCCGATTTTAATATTTCCCTAATTTATCAAAAATAATGGCTGCTACTTGTTATACCTTAGGTATACTAACGACGACTGCGTATTTTACCGCAGAGCGAAAGATTTCTTAGAATTAATGATACATTTAAAAATTGCCTACATTTCAATGCTACCTAGAGCCTAATGAGGCTCTTAAAACAAACACTTCAGTCATGCTAATAAAAGTAATAAAAGCGTGCATTATACACAACGGAGGTTGAGTGCGACAAGAATTAATATAGGCAATCTAGACCGTTCACTAGAAAAAAAATTCAGAGCAGTTAGCAGCTAAACGTATCTCTCTAAACGATTATTTTCAATTTATTTATAAATTTCAATCTTATGTTAAGGGGCCCCGAGTGTGCGCGTTTTTTTTTTTTTTTTTTTTTTTTTTTGTTATACGTTTCTGCGAAAGTTCTGTCGTTTGTCCAATATAAACCGACGAAGTTTGTTCGCAAGCAAAATCCCAATTCATTACTTTGAAAGACGCGGGGAGGATTTCAGGCACCCCCTCTTTGGTTACTGAGACAGTTTCCCGCTCTGAATATTTCATAGATTAATATAATCAATATAAATGTTACGAAAAATTCCCACTACATTAAATTGTACAATGAAATATGTAGGGCCTATTTATGGTGTTACACAACTAGGTTGTGCGCAATTGGTGCATCTGGTTAATAGTCCTGATATAGTCAACACCCTGGTGCGACGACTTTCTTTAGGGCTACCTGATCTGAACAAGTGTTTTAACGAGCATTATATCCAGATAATGCAAGCCATCAAATTGTTTTCATTTCGGCCACGCTGCTACAAGAATTAAAAAGAAAATGATAAATTGAAATTGTCGCATCGACAATTTGGAATTAAAATAGATTTACCTATCTGTCGTGGAACTGAATTACTATAATAGAAATATCCGAATTATTCATAGGCTATATTTACGGCAAATTACTTAAGACTACGCTTGCACTTGTCAAAGCGATGCACTTGCAAATCCTGTCATAAACTATAATGTCCTTGTCCTTAATGGTAGTTTGGGGAGGGGGGAGGGTTGGCTGTTGCATCTCCCCGTTTTGTAGTGGGAATTTTCTATGCACATTTCGAGCCCAATATAAAACTAAAAAGAGGCTGCTTGTAGTGTCTTAACGTGCTCGTCGAAAAATAATTATGGACTTTTCCGACAAGAAAAAAAACATTTTATCATGCTGCATATGCTTAAATCATGTCCCAGTGGCAAAAATTCTCTATTTCGGCGCGCGCACACACACGGAACTTCCAACCCCGTGACAAAAAATCTAGTGGGCCCCTATTCCCGATACATTGAAAATGATTAAACCTCATTTCATACTAGAGATTTTTACAGTACACCGAGGGCAGTATTGAACCCCCCCCCCCTCAAGCGGGCACTCGCATTTGCACCTACAAGGTAGGGGAGCAACTAATTGTGTGCATTTAAAATATAAAAGCCAATTCAAAAATATGCATCCTATCGGAATCGAAGCTGCCCAGTCATTGTTAAAGCGACTTTGACAAGTTTATACTAATTTCGAATATCAAATAAGAAAAACCAACCGCCTCGTTTCGCTCGTGAACCGCGGCAATATATCTCTAATGGGAACAGCCACGAGAACTACGGACGAGTGCAAATGCTCCTGGCGACAACAGTACCTTTATTCTTCTCAATCTGTCTCCGTTGTATGCACTCTACGGTGTGGACACGCGAACGAATCCTGCTGAACTGCATTTGACCATTACTACAAGAGACGTCCTCAAACCATTTGACAAAATGACTGGTTTCCTTTTTTTTCTTTATCGTGCAATTACTTTAAAATTCGAGCGTATTTATATATATTAGCATTTGACAAGTGATCCCATTTTATGTATTAAAAGAGCCAATTTTGTAATTATTCAATCATTACAATGTTTAAAAAATTTATTCTCAATTATCGAAAAAAAAGTTGCAATTTAATAATATATTAATTTTTATCTCATTAGGATTTTATATGAGAGATTATAAAACTTAAATTATCTAAAAAAAACCCAAATTTAATTATATATATATATATATATATATATATTACATTTTAATCCCAAAGTTTTTGAAGGATGGGGGAGGGGGCTGATCGATAGTATTGAAAATCATGTTGGGCGGCTTCACTGACGCTCTGTTATAAAAACGTTTAGGCTTTTGCTAGGGTAGGCAGAGGGAATGCGTCAAATATTTTCAAATTAAAATTTTACAACGCGAATGACTGGGGTAAATTAATTCGAGCGTATTTCTATACAGACTAGAATTTGACAGGCGATTCCAATTTTGTAATTATTCACATATTGCAAACGTTAAAAAAAATAATAAACTATCGAAAAAGTCCCAATTTAATAATATATTGATTCTCAAAATTCTTGAAGGTTGGGGGGCATAGCCTTGGACAAGTGCATGGCATCAGTTTTACTATAAAAATACAATTTTAAAGCGTCCTCAGTCTACTTTGAAAAATTCAACAAGTACACTGAATTCAATATAGTAGGCCCCAATATGCCAAATATACGACATCCCAATTGTTAATTCAGCATTGACAATGCTTTTGTTTAAAAATTAGCAGCTGAATGTGTAAAAATTTTGATGCAACATGAAATTGTCACTTTCCTTCGTTAGGTACAATTGTCAAATGAAATTGTACCTATTTTGAAGCAACATGAAATTACCACTTTCCTTCGTTAGGTACAACTGTCAAATGAATGTATACCTATTTGAAAATGTATTCATGAAAAATTGAAAAGCTACAAACTATTAAAATGCTATTTGAAACATGAATGCTTTTAAAAGCTACAAACTTTTTAAATACTATTATTTGAAGTTTGTTTAAAATTGAGTTAATAAGCACGAAATGTTGATCAAATGGCTGTACTTGATATGACAAAGGGCTATTGTATAAATTTCATGGTTTTTTTACAATTAAAAATCAGGGCTATTGTATAAATTTCATGGTTTTTTACAATTAAAAATCAATGTCTGCTAAATAAACTTGCTAATAAAATGATTCACATATCTATGGGACCAAAAAAAAATTTCTTTTCATTAATCTCAAATAAAAAGCACAACTCTCGTATTTTATGAATTTACTCTAGATAAAAATCAAATGTAGCAATTTTTTCATCCTTGCTGTAAAAATACTTTACCCATTATACCTGTAAAACAATTAGTTCAATAGAACATCTCCATTGCTGCTCACAAAAATACATTACCTTGTTCTTATTACTGCTACTGGTTAGTTGTCCACAAGAATGAAGACTTGCTTGTACATTTTTCTAAGAGATCTTCTTTACTCCAGATGAGATTTCTTTATTCCAGATATGCTAGATTTAATGTTTTTTGAAATTTCCAAAACAAGAAGAGATTCCATGTTGGGTCTTGCTACTTTTACCTTGTCCTTACATTTTTTATCAATTAAAATTTTAGGTCCCTAATTATCTGATAAAATTTCAAGTTACTGTACTTGCATAGAAAATCTACTGGTTTTCCCACTTGTATTTTCATGTCAATTTTAGTTGGCAAAAAAAACCTATAGGTTAGGTTATCATTGCCTGGAATAATTGGTATAAACAAAAGGGTGCTTAAAAATGTATATGCCCAAAAATCACTTACCAACGCATATTTTTACCTACTGTACTAGTATGAAATTTGACAAGAGAATTTCCTGATCTAAATAAAAGTGTCATTTTTGTATAGAATGAATCCTGCAAAAATGTACTCATATCCCCCCCATGTAAACAAAATTAAAATATATTATTATTTAAAATATATAGCTGAACCTTGTTTTTACATATTTATTCATTTGAATAAAGCACTTTAGAACTTAAATGTTCTATAACAAAATTCAACAGAGGATGTGTAATTTAAGACGCATTTATAAAAACTGTCCATATTTTCAAAAAAGTCCCACAAGTATTGATTTTTAAATCCAAAATTCAATAGTAATATAAAAAGTTATATCAAAATTATTTTGTTTCTTAGAAACTATTTCTAATATTAATTGGAAGGAATAAGGTTCTTGAGGAATACCGATTTACCTATACTTACCAAACATCTGGAGCTCTTCTTTTTTTCAAATTTTATCTTCATTTTCTTCAATATTACAAAAAAAACAATTTCTTCTTCACCCATTCTTTGCAAATGTCTTGATTCAGTTCGATCGAACGCAGTGCAAAAAATCACGCTTATAAAAAGCAATATGAGATTACGATTTCAACGTTCCAGAAATTTTTCGGTAATAAAAATTTGCCTTAAACGAATTTTTATAACATCTTATATAGAAAATAACTGCCGTAAAAAAGGTTCCTTACTAAAATTGCCGCCTACAATATCTTCTAAAAGCGATATTCCCGCTAAAATGTCACTTTAGTGCATCGCTTAATTCTTTAATTTGGTCAGTTAATATTCTACATTGAAACATAATTTAAACCCAATTTTTAAAATTCGTTTAAAATCGGATTCTGACCGAAAAATTGTTAACTGAAAAGTAAAATACGAAATTCTTTACTTGGTAAGTGGTAAGAACGCCTGGTAAATTTTAATATGTGCCCTAACCATAATAAAAACATTTAGGAAACTTGTGTCTTAATACATACAAATATATCAAAATACTCACCAACCAACAACACTTTTAAATCCTCTTCCTCCTCTTGAATGTAATCGAACCAAGTTTAGTCATCTTTACTTCTTTACCAACTTTATTTTAATTCAAAAAAATTTTTTACCAACAAAGTTCTTTGTTCTTACCAACAAAGATTAGAGCAATTTACAGCTTTTGTTCTTTTAACAAAAAAATTTACACAAAAGTAACAGCAATTAACGAAGAAAAGAAACCCCTAAACCAAAAAATTTGACAGATAGAGAAGTTACACTAGAACATGCAAAAGATTAAAGAAGAATTTTAATCAATTATTTATTCAATACTAAATGAAGGCTGGGCCCACACAGAAATTATAATCCATGTATTTTATTCTATGTGCGCCTTACCTGTCAATAATTGTTTTAATTATTCTAAATTTCATATATTTTAAATCAAATGACTGAAAACCATATCCTTTAAAGATAAATCTGTATATTAACTTTTTTCAAATCCAATTTAAAATATATGAATTTAAATTATTAGAAACTACCTATGCAAGGAGAGAAGTTGAACTTATTACAAAGTATTGTTTATTTCACCCTACAAAACTTTGTTTAAATTTTAGGAGTGATAATGAATAATGACTTGACTTTCAACATCATATTACTCAGGGAAAATAATCTGTCAATTCCTACATGGTTTCTGTAGTAACACTAATGGTTAGAAACCTAGTTTGATCCAAAAACGTTTTTGAACAACTTCCCCAGAAACTATTATTGCTACAATATGGCTCAACTACAAAAATAAGTGATACTATTTCAATCAAATGAAAATCAAGCAGTAATGAAACTGATGGAAAAATCTTTTCAACAATACTTTGTTAAAGTTCATCAATACTCCATTGCAGATTTTAAAATATTTTGAAATATTCCATGACATCAAAAGTTTGAGGATCAACACCACTTGTAATGAATAATGTTTCAAGATACTAATTAATGAAAAAACCAGTGTTTTAAATATTCTAACAAAAAAAAATCATTAAGCAAAAATAATCAGTATTAAAAAAAAGCAAAATTTCTGAACAATTATACACAAGAGAAAATTCACTCTTTTTTCTTGAAATGAAGCATACGCCCAAATAAAATGATGGGGTGGGTGGAGGTTGTGGTTGTGCTTGTGCGTGCGTGCGTGTGTGTGTGTGTGTGTGTGTGTGTGTGTGTGTGTGTGTGTGTTTTAGATAAGAATAAAGTCCTGAGGCCACTAAATTATTCAATCGTTATAACTTTACTGTATGGGACATATTGTTACTTTAAATAATGGAGATATTTTTAAATAATGGGGGGGGGACATATTTTTATTCTAAATAATGGAGATAATAATTTTACTCTAAATAATGAAAGTGATGTTGAATGCCTCAAATTTTTGAATACCACATTTACAGGTCAACAACTACTGCATACCTTGTGAATCCCTGTGTGCACCCACTGCTTCCTGTGCTGCCATAAAAACTTCATCAGTACCAGTTTGATTGCCAGATAAATGCCAAGGTGCAAACCCTAAAACAAAGAAATAAAATTTACCATTAATTTTACAATTTTTGTTCTTAATGTGATTAAAACTATTGTAGATGGAAGGGATTAAATATCTGATAGCAACCGATGTCAACACTCCCATGCCGAGGGCCAACTAAATAATGACTAAACTATTATTAAAAACAATTTGAATTTTTTAATAAAATCAACTGTAGAAGGACATTTGCTCTTAATGTTACTTTTAAAAAACTCCCATACAACAAAAATAAATTTTTTGTGACTCAGGATCACAGAGACAACCATAGCTGTTCTAAGAAAATGTTGCTTGTAGAGATAAGAGAGCAAAAGTCAGATTTTTGTTGTTACTTTGATAAGTTATGAACTACACATTTGTTTTCGGTGAATGCTTAGTTAAAAGAGTTGCCTTCCTAAAATAGACTGCAAGATATTTAGGCCATGATCCAGACAGTTGCCTTTTAATGTGGTAATTAAAACCTAATTATATAGATTCTAGTTATTTTTTTTTAAACTTTTTTTCTACACATGTGAAATGAATAAATCAAGTTGCTTGAATGTTATTAGAAACCAATTACTAAGCCTCAAACTGTAAGAAGCATAATTATTATACTTATTTAAATTCGTAATTATTTCTATACCAATAATGATTAAATATAATAAATTAGCGCAACAAAATACAGTTTCCAGAACCATTGAATTTAGAATTAATCCCGCAGATATTTAGAGCCTAAATTAATTTAATCTTGTAGGAGCATTGACCTCCAAGTAACATCAATTAAAGTAACATTGCGGTATGTTATTTGCTACAATGGACCCAAAATTTCCAATTCGAAGACAACTAACGCACAAACTATACAAAAATCTAGATTTAATAAATTTTCTTTGAAAAGATAAAAAGAAAATTTCAAGTATAGAAATTTACGCAATGACCCACTTGAATTATTTGAACTTATGTAGCAGGATCCTATCACTATTTTTGAAAAAATAGTGTTAGATTGTAAAAGTAAAATACACGACTAGCGCAACCAGTTTAAAAGTAAAATACACGACTAGCGCAACCAGTTTTCTGGTAATCTTTAGATTGCAATTTTTGCTTTAATAATGACAAAACAATATTTTGTCTTCTAGTTTACACCGGTGACAACTATGGCGTGATGGAAATATTTATATAACGAAGCTCCGGGCCTGTCACATTGTCGGGCTTACTAGGCATTCTCTATTAAAGGCCGATGTTCTGAATGAATGTCATATTAGACATATTTTATTGTATTTTTATAATATGAATACATGGATATATACTGTTACGTATTTTCATAATATTAGATATTTTCAAACAATATATCGACTACATTTTTCTCGCGTATTGAATAGATATAGAGTTAAAATTTCCAGCATAACTACATTTTTGTTTGAAACCATTCAGTCTTGAATAATTAGAATGTAAATATAATCTGAACATTATTCTTACATTTATTTGTGTTTGGATTTATTTCAATATAAGTATCTTTTAAATTGAGCCGTTTTATTAAATTAAATTTCATATGACCTCATAAAAATTGGATATTTTAAGTAAAAGAAGTTTTTAGTTTCCAATTTCCGAATTGTTTAGGATGAAATAATTCTTTACTTCTTCCCCAATGTGTCCCAATAATTTTCTTGTAAAAATAATTTTAAAAATTTTGTCAAGTTGCAAGAACACACGAGTTCATGACAGACAACACAGGGTCAATACATAGAGTGTGCGCCACACAGCCTTGTATGATGATCTAAAGTTAGGTCTACATTGTTGGCCTAAAAAAAAAAAAAAAAAAAGTGTCATAGCATTCAATGTGTTAAAAACTAATTGAACAAATTGTATACGTTAGTTTCCCTTTGTTTATAAACAATTTACAAGACTATATAATTTGACACAAATTTTATTTCCATATAGTTTTTTAAAAATTGAATGCAAGAATAGAATTGAGTGAGGGCAACACTTCCTTTAAATTTGTGTATCTATCACCATTAGGTCTATAGCCTTCATTTCTTGTCAAAGATGCTATACTGTATAATAAAAATTAATAATCTGAAAGTAAAAGTATTCTTTAAACCGAACTAGATTTTTTATTTTGGATATTAGTTACAAAAACTTCCTCTATTGTTATCGACTGTAGAAGTTCACTAGAAAAAAAATCGAGTACAAACTTAACATTTTAATTATTCAATTTATACAATAGTAGTTGCATCTGCAAGTTTAAAATAAAAGATATCATTGATATTAAAAGTACCTTGATTAGAATCTCCACCATGAGAAGGCCCAGGTCTTGACATGTCTCCCATTTGACTAGCATCCAAATCGTCGTCATCATCCAATGTAAGGTCCTCTACACTGTCGTCATTATTGATGTCTTCCAGGTACTCAGTCTTAGGTTGTAACAGTTCTTCACTTGGAGGTTCTATTTTTGCTTTAAGTAAACCAGATTCTGAAGGGGGAATTGAATTCATTGAAGTATCTAACCTATTAAGTGTTTCAGTCTGTAAATTTTGTTCATTAACTAAAGGTTTCTGGGCAGAAATAGAGGGCACTATTGGAGTCATGGTGGCAGGAATGCTAGGAACAACACCGGCTGAAATAGGGGTAGATTGAGCTTGATTTGGAAGATCACAAGAATTACTGGTAGTATCTAAAATTGCATCATTGCATATGTCACTACCCTGAGAATTTCTACGTATCCTCCTCCGTTTCCTTAAGGAAGGAGACATACTATCTTCTCTTGAACCTTGGCTCGGACTTGTTGGGCCTATATCTAATACACGAGGTTGAACATTTTGGGCAGGCCTGTTTACGTTATTTTGCAAATTTCTTTGCGATGGGGGAGGGGCAACGGCTGGCACTTTTCTAGCAGGAGGTTCTTTTTTCAGAGCTGTTGAACCAACATCTCTAGCATCACCATTATCTCCATTATCTGAAAGGCCTTTAATTTGTAATGATTCTGCTGCTTTCAAAAAAGTTCCTAGTTGGTCTTGAGAGATATTAACCTCTCCTCTGTACATGTAATCCATCATGGACTTCAGTTCTTGAAATTTCACATCTTTAAGGATCACAATTGGATGTTTTTCATAGTGCTGGCTCAACAATATCTGAGGAATAAAAAACATGAATTACTTTTGTGAAAATTCTACATAAAAATTATTTCAAGCTAACACTGATACATATACAATCATTCTACTTTTCAAACGGAGATCAATCCTCCTAACACTTATTGAATGAGGCGCGAGATTTCAAGTACTACCATTCTGAAGTCGGATTTGCAGAGAAAGTTATCAAAAATAACTTTAAATATAACGAATCCACATACTTGTGAAAGGTTTTTTTTCTGTTATATTTAGCATATAATACTAGGTCATGTCTGTTATATTTAGCATATAATACTAGGTCATGTAACATCATAGTGGAACATATTTTCAGAAGGAACAAATATGGTCAGACAAGTTGAAAAGAAAATTTATTCTTTAAGTGATTATTTGATGAAAAACTAAATTTGTTATACTAGAAAAGAATTGTAGAGAATGTTCTACATTGAGAAGAGCATAGATTCAAAATTTGTGGAACATTACCTTAATTTTAGTTACTTAACTCGCACAAGTTATTTTTTGGCAATAGTCTCCAGTTAGGATAGATTTGGTTTTAAATTTATACATTACTATATACCTATACTAAAATATACCTAAAAAGTGTCCAGTCAGGTAAAATTTGGTTTTAATTGTATACATTACCTAAATGGTTACATTTATAAAATTAGAACTAAATCTATTCAGACTGGATACTTCATAGGTATATTTATTATAAAATTCACCTTCTTTGGCAGTAACAAAAATAATAGTTATCAATATAGCCTAAAGACATGGTTTTGTTAAATAAAGTTTAGATTGCTAAAACACGAACTACAGTTGTGACGTCACAAAAAGTTTGTATCAGTCCGCGCCCATTCAAAACTTATGCCTCTGCTGAGAATTTGTTTACCCTACTTTCAATGAAAAAAAAAAAAAATAATAACTTGTTACAAAAAAAATTCAACAAAACCATGTCTTTATGCTATATTGATAAATATTTTGTTACTGCCAAGGAAGGTGAATTTTATATACCTATATTGAAATATATACCTAATAAGTATCAAGTCAGGATAAATGTAACCATTTAGGTAATGTATAAAATTAAAACCAGATCTAACCCAACTGGACACTTTTTAGGTATATTTTAATATAGGTATATAGTAATATATATAAATTTTAAACCAAATCTATCTTAACTGGAGACTTTATAAGTATATTTAAATGTGTATAAAAATTAAGCCAAAACGTTTCTCAAATATCTACCCACGTAAGGTTGCGTGATGTACCGCAGCCGATGCGTACAACCATATGCGCAGCACTGTAACGTCACGAAACATTTGTATCACTCTGTGCCCATTCACAACTTATACCTCCGCTGAGAAATTTTTACCCTACTTTTAATTGAAAAAAAAGTAACTTTCCTCAAATTAAATTAAAAAATTACTTGTGGATATCGTCCTTTTTCATGGTTTTGAACAATTATCCAAAATATCATAGGTGTCCGCGCTTTTAAACATTTACCGAACAGTTCAAAATATCATAGGTGGCCGCTGTTATGCATAACCTAATTTTTCTTTATTGTCCTCGGAAAGTAATTTTTTTTTTCAATTCCAAGTTGGGTAAAAAATTTAGTTGCTTAGCATCAAGTTGTATATTGAATGCAGACTGTTTCAGTGACATCACGGATAGCTTACATGTTTAGATATTTGAGGAATGATTCAGATCAATTTATATGGTTTTTGCATACATATATTCTAACATACAGTAAAAATTTACAAGCGCAGACAGATATTTTGAAAAATTGTTAAAAACCAAGATATCCAAAGGTATTTTTTTTTCTTGGAAAGTTACTTCTTTTTTAATTTAAAGTAGGGTAAAAAAATTCTCGGAGAAGGCATAATTTGTGAATAAGCGCGACGTGATGTCGCGCCAACTGTACATTCACCACCTTCTTGTGGCTGAGAAAAAAATTCACTCATTTTTTATGCGTTGAAAAATTATTTTTTGTGGAGTCTTTTTTTGTGGTTTTGAACAATTTCCTAAAATATCGTAGGTAGCTGGTCTACCAATACAAACGATTAATAACCCTCCACCACAGATTTATTAAAATCGCGCACAAACCTATTTTTAGCAGTTAAAACTATTTACCGGGATCAAAC
Organism: Prosapia bicincta; assembly: GCA_036971475.1. Classification (NCBI taxonomy): domain Eukaryota; kingdom Metazoa; phylum Arthropoda; class Insecta; order Hemiptera; family Cercopidae; genus Prosapia; species Prosapia bicincta. The sequence goes on from JBAIZL010000001.1 coordinate 9,271,854, forward strand.
AATCACCTACAGACACTATTTCACGCTTAAAACAGAAAATATTGCGCTTAAAATCTATACACATTCCATTCCTACTGCCCTACAAATAGTGTAGCCAATCTTGTGAAGCGATATTTTTTGCACTATACTTATAATTGTATGTATAATTACAACAATAATTAAAAATAAACAGACTATTATCTTCAGTTAGTATTACACAACTACCTTCAAAATTAAAAACTGAACATAATACTTCATATTGTTGAAATAAGTTGATAAAAAAAATAGTTATACTTTATATTGTTTAAAAATGTTGACGAACGATGTTATTACAGCACAATAGCAGCTGAAGAGAAGTTACAAATATATACACTTATAAATTAAGTAGTATTATACAACTACTATAGAGATAGGAAACCTTAATATGAAATACCGCTTATTACAATACAGTTAAACACAGAAAACTTGTAGCCATGGTATAAAGTAAATGATTTATAAAAAAAAATTCATTGGAATAATTCTTTATATTGTTGAAAAAGTAGAATTATTACATAATTACTAGCGATATATCAGAAATGAATGTGAATAGAAGCTATAAAATCAAATCATTAATTTTATACCATGGTTAAAGATTAGCGTTTTACTGTATTGTAATAGAGGTATTCCGTATTAAGGTTTCTAATGTAAATGGTAGTTATGTAATACTAATTAATGTTATAGATCTGTATATTTGCAACTTCTCTTCAGCTGCTATTGTGCCGTAATAACATCGTTTATCAACATTTTTGAACAATATATAGTAACTATTCTTATATCAACTTATTTCAACAATATGAAGCAAGTTTTCAATACTTGCTGTTTATATTTTCAATTTTGGAGGTAGTTGTACAATACCTAACTGAAGATAAAAGTCCATCTATTTTAAATTATTAGCATAATTTTATGTACAACTAAGTATCACAGTGCAAAAAATATTAGCTGTGTGAATATTCGTATTTACTCTAACTTTACTTCCATGTTTAAAAATTACAAAATTAAACAGTGTTGTGAAAGGAGTACTCATTGTTTATCTTTTAAATTTTTAAGGTTGTACAACATTAATTGAAGATATATTAATTATTTAGTTTCAGTCTGTTTCCTAATCATTGGAAAACCGTATTAGTGTTCTGTGTCCGTCCAGATGTTTTTGTACGTAATAATTTTCTTTACAAAGTTGGCGACATCTTATTTTAGCAGCAGAATCCTATATTCATAGGTAAGGTGTGTATAGATTTTAGGTGCAATATTTTCAGTCTTGGCATGAAATAGTGTCAAATTGCTTCGTGCGTGAAAAAGTGTACAAGTAATTGTTTGGTCCTGGTAAATAGTTTAGCGGCTAAAGGTTTGTGTGTGATTTCAATACATCTTTGTGTATGGTGGCCCATGTTTAAAACTTACAAAATCATACAGTGTTGTAAAAGAGTACTCATTGGTTATGTTTTAAATTTTTAAGGTTGTAGAAAATTAATTGAAGATATATTAATTATTTAGTTTCAGGCTGTGTCTTAATCATTGGAAAACCGTACAAGTGTTCTGTGTCCGTCCAGATGTTTTTGTACATAATAATTTTCGTTTACAAGGTTGGCTACATCATATTTTAGCATTGTAGGCAAGGTGTGTATAGATTTTAGGTGCAATATTTTCAGTCTTGTGCATGAAATAGTGTCAGATTGTTTCGTGCATGAAAAATTGTCCAAGTGTTTGTTTGGTCCTGGTAAATAGTTTAGCGGTGAAAGGTTTGTGCGCGATTTTAATACATCTTTGTATATGGTGGGTTAGTTAACGTTGATGTTTTGGCATTTCGCCCACCTACGATATTTTGGTAAATTGTTAAAAAACCACCAAAAAGGATGGTTGAAATGCAGTACTCCGGCACTATACGATATTTTGGGAAATTGTTCAAAACCATCAAATTGGACGATATCCACAAGAATCTTTTTAAAATTGAAGTAGGAAAGTTACTTTTTTTCAATTTAAAGTAGGGTACTAAATTCAACGCGGATGTAGAAGTTGTGAATAGGCGCGGAGTGATACTTACGTCACAGTGCTGCGCATAAGGTTGTATGCATTGTCCGCGGTACGTCACGCAACCTTACGAGTGTAGATATTTGAGAAACAACTTCTACAGTTAGGATAGATTGGTTTTAAATTTATAAAATACTGTATACCTATATTAAAATATACCGAAAAAGTGTCAAGTCAGGTTAGATTTGGTTTTAATTTTATACATTGAAATACAGTTGTATCACGAAGCATTTGTATCACTCCGCGCCTATTCACAACTTCTACATCCGCGCTGAATTTTTTTCGCTACTTTAAATTGAAAAAAAAGTAACTTTCCGAGGTCAATTTTAAAAAAATTCTTGTAGATATCGTCCTATTTAATGATGTTAAAACATTTCCCAAATCGTATAGCGCCGGGCTTCTGCATTTTTACCTGAAAAACTTTCTGAGGTCAATTTAAAAAAAATTCGTGTGGATATCGTCCTATTTGGTGGTGTTGGACCATTTCCCAAAATATCGTATGGTGCCGAGCTTCTGCATTTTTACCGGGAAATTTTTTTCGGCAGAGGCGTGGAGTGATACTACTGCTGACGTCATGCGAACTCTACATTGAAACCTATCTTGTAGATCGGAGAAGAAAACATTTTGTATTTAGGGTTGAAATGCAGTAGCTCGGCACCATACGATATTTTGGGAAATTGTTTAACACCACCAAATCGGACGATATCCACAAGAATTTAATTTTTATTAAAGTAGGAAAGTTACTCAATTTAAAGTAGGGTAAAAAATTCAGCGCGGATGTAAAGTTGTGAATAGGCGCAGAGTGATTGATACAAATGCTTCGTGATGCTACAACTTCTACATCTGCGCTGAATTTATTACCCTACTTTAAATTGAAAAAAAGTAACTTTCCTACTTATTAAAAAATAAATTCTTTTGGATATTGTCCTATTTCATGATTTCGAACAATTCCCCAAAATATCGTATGGTGCCGAGCTTATGCACAATAACAGTTTTTCAATTTAAAGTAGCGTAAAAAATTTAGCGCGGATGTAGAAGTTGTGAATAGGCGCGGAGTGATACAAATGCTTCGTGATGTTACAATTGTATTTCAATGTATAAAATTAAAACCAAATGTAACCTGAAGACACTTTTTCGGTAAATTGTAATATAGGTATACAGTATTACAGTATACAATAATCCAAAATATCGTACGTGTCCGACATAATAAACAAAGTAGGGTACTAAATTCAACGCGGATGTAGAAGTTGTGAATAGGCGCGGAGTGATACTTACGTCACAGTGCTGCGCATAAGGTTGTATGCATTGTCCGCGGTACGTCACGCAACCTTACGAGTGTAGATATTTGAGAAACAACTTCTACAGTTAGGATAGATTGGTTTTAAATTTATAAAATACTGTATACCTATATTAAAATATACCGAAAAAGTGTCAAGTCAGGTTAGATTTGGTTTTAATTTTATACATTGAAATACAGTTGTATCACGAAGCATTTGTATCACTCCGCGCCTATTCACAACTTCTACATCCGCGCTGAATTTTTTTCGCTACTTTAAATTGAAAAAAAAGTAACTTTCCGAGGTCAATTTTAAAAAAATTCTTGTAGATATCGTCCTATTTAATGATGTTAAAACATTTCCCAAATCGTATAGCGCCGGGCTTCTGCATTTTTACCTGAAAAACTTTCTGAGGTCAATTTAAAAAAAATTCGTGTGGATATCGTCCTATTTGGTGGTGTTGGACCATTTCCCAAAATATCGTATGGTGCCGAGCTTCTGCATTTTTACCGGGAAATTTTTTTCGGCAGAGGCGTGGAGTGATACTACTGCTGACGTCATGCGAACTCTACATTGAAACCTATCTTGTAGATCGGAGAAGAAAACATTTTGTATTTAGGGTTGAAATGCAGTAGCTCGGCACCATACGATATTTTGGGAAATTGTTTAACACCACCAAATCGGACGATATCCACAAGAATTTAATTTTTATTAAAGTAGGAAAGTTACTCAATTTAAAGTAGGGTAAAAAATTCAGCGCGGATGTAAAGTTGTGAATAGGCGCAGAGTGATTGATACAAATGCTTCGTGATGCTACAACTTCTACATCTGCGCTGAATTTATTACCCTACTTTAAATTGAAAAAAAGTAACTTTCCTACTTATTAAAAAATAAATTCTTTTGGATATTGTCCTATTTCATGATTTCGAACAATTCCCCAAAATATCGTATGGTGCCGAGCTTATGCACAATAACAGTTTTTCAATTTAAAGTAGCGTAAAAAATTTAGCGCGGATGTAGAAGTTGTGAATAGGCGCGGAGTGATACAAATGCTTCGTGATGTTACAATTGTATTTCAATGTATAAAATTAAAACCAAATGTAACCTGAAGACACTTTTTCGGTAAATTGTAATATAGGTATACAGTATTACAGTATACAATAATCCAAAATATCGTACGTGTCCGACATAATAAACAATTCCCCAAAATATACTTAAAGGTGTCCAGACAGGATACATTTGGTTTAGGTAAATTACCTAAACAGTTAAATGTATAAAATTAGAACCAAATCTATCCTGACTGGATGGTCTTGGATGTAGAGTAAACAAAATTTGCAAATACCTCTAAATAAGGGCTGCAAGCAGAGAGAACAACTTTATGTGCTTTCAGGTACTGCCCTTCCGCAGCAAGGGTACAATCAACAAGTGTTCCACTTTCTAGTAATGTATCAAAAACAGAGATCAAGGTACTTTGGTGGTTGTTCCAGCGTAAACAGAATTGCTGATCATCAGCTGCCATTATCACAATTTCTAAAAAAAAAAAAATTCAAAAATTACAAAACATTTTAAAAAAATCACAATTAGTTTTAAAAGTTATCACACTAACACATGTACTGTGGCCAGTAACTGCAATGAAAAATGAAAATAAAAAGCCAACAAAATTGCAAAAGGAAAAACGAGGGTAAAACAAATGTTACAAATATGAATTTTTGTAAGAAAAAAAAATCATTACCAAGTAGTGGTTATAAAAACTTCAGGAGGGAAGTATTTTAAAAAACATAAAATACCGAATAAAACTCAATATAAAAAAACTATATTTGATACAGAATTAATTTTGAAACATTACTAAACTGTTTAGGTAAATTATATACATTAACCAATAACAAAGCTGATGCTCGTAATATGCTTTGTTAACCCTAAATTTTGATAAAAATAATTATAAATATTAAAATAAGATAAAAACAAAACTATCAAATTCTTGGTAGAGGCGACCGCAGGTTAATGCCTCGAGTTGCACAGCTAGGCCTAAAAACAAAATGGCGGAGTCAGAGAAGGAAATGATGAAAGGAAATCCAATTACTCATTCCCTCCAATAATAAAAAATTTATCAAGAAAGTTCACAAATTCCTAAAAAGCTTTGACAAATATAGAACTATTGGTACCGAACTATTATAAATTATATATATATATATATATATATATATATATATATATTTTTTTTTTTTTTCTAAATCAATTTTTGTACCTATATTTTGTCTAAACAATCGAAAAACAAACTTGTTTTGATATAATTGTAACAAGATTAGTTCATTTTAAAAATAGTATAAAAACCTTCTCATTGCAACATTACACAATAAGTACTTGTATTAATAAAATCTTTCTCATTGTAACATTACACAATAAGTACCCTTATATTGTATAGCAACTTTGGTGGGAGAAGAAAAGCCGGGTGCATTTTCTAATTTCAACTAAATAAATAGCAAGTTCCTTTGAATAACAATCTCGGTAGAAATTTGAGAAAAAGTAAAAACTTATAAGTAATCAATTACCTTAATAATCACTAAATATGAACCTTGTATCACTATAAGCACCTATTGCAACATTTTCGGCACCTTCTCACACCTGACATGAACACTGAATAATGTTCTAAACAATAATGACGCACCAAATGCTAGATTGCTCAACAGCGTTGGTTGCACAAAGCAACCTATACCGAAGCCAGCCCAAACGGAAATTTAACTCTCCCTTCATCCTAAAATGCGCAATATACGCAATTTGTACTTATGCGCATAGCGTAGTTCACTTCTTTTCTATACATACAAAAACATTTGGGTCGGTAGTGTTTGGAAACTTCCTTTGGTTCTAAACGGTCGTTTTATTATTCTCCGCCATTTTTGTATTTTAAAAAATCTGTTTGATATTTGATTCAATTTTTAAAACTACTTAGTTCAAAAAAATAAACCTTTAAAAACGCAATCTGATTGCAAATTCCCAGTTTCCAAGAACAGTATATTGAATTTGGTTTGAGTTTACTCAGAATTGTATAGGGATTGTCACATATACACAGTAGTGTATATAGTAAAATAAATTATATATGTATGTTTAAAAGTTCAGACATTTGTAAATAAAATTTTATGATTATTTAAATTGTGATATAGGTTTAGCCTGTCCTTAGAGTACGTTTACTTCAACTCTAATGATCTTGTGCCTACATGACGTATGGCATATGCTGTGAAAAAAATGATAAAAGACGAAAACAGCCAAATTGTTAGAAGCACCACGGATTTTATTAATGTTGGAGCAAATTGTTTGAAAATATATTCCATAAAACAAAAGAAAAACAATTTTATTGATTTCTTTCTTAAATGTATATTTAAAAATTATATCTTCTACGATATTTTAACAATTAAAATATTTTATGACATTAAAAGTGATTTCTTCGGCAAATGGTTTTTTAAGGTAATCAGCCGGTATGAATACATTGTCTTCGAAGAATATTAAAAGATACTGAATATAGGTAGAGGCATTAAACCCCCAGGACAATTTTATCTTTTATAAATTATTAAGGTTGGAAAATGAAGAAATTATTACCAAGTTTTCTATATTTCAACATTATCTAGGAATTAGATAATAGTTTTAGTAAACAGACATGGTAAACAGAGAAACAGGCTTCTCTGCCAACCTTACATTACAATGCTGAAATGCAAGGTGTTGATCAACACAATCAAATCCTTTCATATTATTCCATGGAAACGAAAGTTTGCGATGGTAAAAAAAAATCATTCAGGTCTGAGCAACAGTCTTGTCCATGACTCACAACATTGAAATATGTGCTGATCTAGTCCAAAATGGGTCTGCTGAAAAATATCAGTAAGTAGTGGATTTTTGCCAAGTTAATACCAAAAGTATGAACTGGGAAGGTTTAAAGTCCTCAGTAATTAGATGGATGTTTGAATTCTGTGGAAAATATGGTACACTGAGAAATCTGAAAAACGCCTATGTGTTCTTTGGAACAGCAATTACCACTTCCTTTGAGGAAAAGTGCCATCTCTTGTGGACAAGCACTGGATGTAGCAAGCTGAAGTGAAAAATAAAAGCCACTATAAAAGGAAATAATAAAGCTGTTTAACAGAGCAAGAACACTGAAGAGACCTAACAGGTCTCTATAAAAACCTTCTAAAAGAGATTAAATATGATTCTCTGGAAAAGTAGTGCTCAGAAACTAACAGCCTGAGAGACACTCCTAGACTGTTCAAGGTCTTAGTAGAGGCACCGAGGGTGGAAACTTTAGTTCATAAGGAAGCTTCACTGACTTCCTGGAGGAAGCCTTGCTTCTGCTGATGAAAACCAGTTTACTCGACCTTAGACCAGTGTAGGCACATGTTTACATCCCTCCTCACTGTGGGGGTATGGGTAAATTGGAGCACAAAAGGTGGTTGATCTCAGCATAAAAGGTAAGAAAGGTCATTCAGTCTTTTACCCTTTCAAGGCACAAGGATTAAATAGCTTTACCCTAGGCAGTAATACAAAAGTGCTTGGAGAAAAGTATTGGACTCCTGACAGGGTGGGGGTTACCTTTGGTTATATGCTCCAACAATGGCTCAAAATGAAAGTTATCTTAATGCCCAAACCAGGGAAGCAGAGTTACATGATGTTAAAGGACTTCAAGCCCAACAGCTTCACATTATTTATATTAAAGACATGAAAAGGGTGGTGGGCGTCTATCGGGAGAGGATCCTCTCAAGTTGTATTTGCTTCATGAGGGGAAACATGCTTGTCAAACCAGAAATGTTTAAACAGTTTTCAACTCTAATTTGGCACTATGCCCTGTGATTCTAATACAATGTCTGTAAAACTCACACCTGAGTATAAGAAATATAAGTTCTATGTTCTACTTGCTTCCTCTATGTAACATAAGTCTCTGACAATACAGTCTCTACAACCCCCATGTACTTAAACATGTAACCAATTGTGTCATGTACTGTTAGTGCTAAAAGTAGAGTCACCGGTAGATACACATATTATATCATGTCCATGTTTAACTGGGTCAAGTGTTGAGAGTAGCTGTAATTGACAAAAAACATCTTGCAATAACCACAGTAATGTAATCCTATATTAAATTATGAAAATTGATCATGTTAACCTAACAATTTGTGATAGTAGATCTTGCCTTTGTTTTAGATTTAGAGTGTTATAGCTTTCTTATTAAGTATACTTGTGTAAGTGATTGCAGTGATTCTTTAACTCCAACAACCTAGTAAGCTTACTCATTCTTGTTCTGAGCAATTCTGGATATCTCATTGAAAACTTTACCTTTCTAGGTAAGTATTAAGTTCAGTGTGTTTTTCTAAGTATTTTTTGCAGAAGCAATTTGCATATAAATTCCCATGTTCTTTGGAAACAGTGAAATAAAACTACCGGTTGCCTACAATTAGGTTTGTGGAAACAACATTATTGTCAGTTGTGGACTACATTGAAGATCGCAGCAACAAAATAAGAATATCTATTGGAGTCTTTCTTGATGTTTGAGCCGTATTTAATCATTTAATCATACCTTTAAGTTGGTCCTCAGAAGGGTCCTGAGGAACATGAGATTTTCAAGGAAATCATTGTTAGGATACATGATTAGTGGGATTGTCTTGGAGGGTTGCCCTAAGATGGGTGTTGTTCTCTCTGCTGTGGAGCACGAGCATGGACTGCCTGGTGAGGGTGGTCAGTGGGATGAGTTTTAAAGTAGTAGAATACACTCGTGTCATAGCTATCCTTGTTAAAAAGTCCTTAGAGATATAGTTCATTAAACATTCACGGCAATGGGAGTGTGGTAGAAGGAAAAGCACTACACATCCAGAGAGGTAAATCTGTAACACTCATCTCCACCTAGCAATATCAAGCTAAATTGCTGGAGTGGATGGTAATTGATAATACAGGGATAAGTTACATCTTAAGTATTAAATATCTGGGAGTTCTTCTGAATAAGAAGTTGTTCTGGTATGAACTCTTTAAGAATAAATGCAAAAAAGCCATAGATGCATTTTGGAAATGCAGAGAGCAATAGGTAAAAGGAGCATTGTGGATCATTGTCAGATGAGCTGGGTCATTCTGCCATCATTATACTGAGATTAATCTTTGTCTCGATTGTCTGGTGAAGCAGAACAAAGAAGAATATGAATTGTCGGCTGCTTAATTGGGTGTAGGGAGTTTTCCTTAGAGGTATAACAACCACCTAATGGAGCACCTAATGTACAGCTATGAGTGTCATGAAAATGTCTAAGCCAATGGAATGAAGCATAGAGTAACACGGGGCAAGAGCACGCACTTAAGGTTTATAACCATAAAAAACAGTTTAATTGATGGTTGATCGAACAAAAACTTTTAGGAAAATATCTTCAAATAGTTGTTAACCAAAATACTTTAAACTTACGCTTTTATATTTCATACAATTTTCTTGAAAAAATATTTACAAAAACATTACATATGCGAACTCTTGCCCCGTACATGGGGCAAGAGTTCGCAGTCTATGGGGTAAAAGTACGCAGTATATCCTTTAAAAGATTTTATTAATACAATTACATATGCAATTGAATGTTACAAAAAATAACTTATTCAAACCAATTGAAAGTTATTTCACATTATTCTCAACAGTAATCGCATACGAAATTTACCCCATCCTCGTAATTAGAACATGCATCATGCCACCAATCTTGCATTTATTGCATTGAATCCAGTCCTCTTCTGGTGGTTCGATGAAGTCCTCTTCACATGCAGGACAGGCTACTTTATCTTTCGATGTACTGGGTTGTTCAGTTGGTCGTTTATCTTTGGATTTTTTTGATGAAGTGAAGTCCAACTTCTTTTTTTGCTAGCGTTTCTAATAGTTTCACTTTTGCTTGAATTTTTTTTGTTCTCACCAGCAATCAACTGGGCTTTAAAGGGAGAACTGGTTACAATTTCCGATTTTTGTTTCTTGTTCTTTCTTTTTTGAGCTTCTTACCGTTTTGGGAGAGGCATAACAATCAGCTAGGTCTACACTTTGTCCTTTTTTTGAAGTTGAAGCGTTGAGGTTCATAACAGTTGGGATATTGCAAGATTCAGATGTGTTCTGTGATGTGTTATCTGTAGGCAAGGGTTGATCTGTAGCTGAGCTTGGGTGGAAATCATCTTCTGAGAACACGTTACGATTAACAGGGAAGATTCCACAAATTCGGAATCCGTTTATTGCCTTTCCCATTGTAGATGTCTTCTCATACGCTTGTCCAAATATTTCGGCTATCTGGTATTGGGCTATAACTCGCCAAGAATGATTGATAAGCCAGTTGTCCGACAATACACTGAGATATTCTTATAGACGTTTAAAAAAAATTTGTCTAAGGTCTGCATTTTGTGGCTGCTGTGAGGAGGTATGGATAGTAGGTGAATACTATGTTGTCTGCAGTATAAGATAGATGGAATAGAAATATGCGAACCATGATTGTCTAAGACTAGAAGAACAGGATTTGAGTGAGAAGAAACAACATGCTTCTGGAAGTCCTGTAGCCAAACCTGAAACAAGTCTGAAACTTAAATGTATGTTTTAAATAAAAAGGTTGAATAACATTCTTCATTAAATATAAATGAACGGGGCAAAAATACGCATGCATACTCTTGCCCCTTAAGGTCGTGCGAACTCTTGCCCCACATGTAGTATTTTCATTTGCAAGATGCTGCTGCTCTGTGTGACCAAAGAGGTAACTAAAAACCCATGTTGTTATGTAGAGAATTCAGAGGCTTTTGAAATAATTTAGGTTTAAAACGGTTGAATTATTAGTTGAAATAACTTACTCTAATTCCTAAACACTTAAATATTAGATCAAATTAGTTGTAAACACTTCTTACCTCATTGTGAATAGAGTAATCACTTCAAAAACACCAAACTTCGTAGCAATGACATAAACAACATCTCGCATCAGCTAACACTCAGTAGTACCAACTGGTGCAAACACAAAGTTAAAATTCCCCCCCTGCGTACTCTTACCCCACGCGCACTCTTACCCCGACTTACTCTACTGACTAAGTTGCATTGGGTATTGGAAGATAAGTAACGGAAGACATAAACTGCTATTTTGAGATGCATTGAAGAAGATTTGGATAAAACCTTAGAAATAACACTACCTCTTGATATGGGAAATAGGAATTTTAAAATCTATATTCCTGAAGGAGACGGATTGACAGAGTGTAGACCCAAATGGTAAAATTTGGTTCGCAGATGGCTCTAAGACAAAGGTTAGAGTTGGATTTGGACTTAGTAGATTGAAACACCAAGACAGGTTCTGTCTATGAGCTTCAGTTCCTTTTTGTCTGGAGGTCTACAATTCACCTTTCCTGGCAAAGGTACTTGCGATCAAACTATGAGCTGAGGAAATAATAGAGGCTCCCAGGACAAACAAGACTATTTTGATCTCCTCTGGTAATCAAGCAGCTCTGAAGGCTACAAGCAAATCCGTCACGAGCTCTAAGCCAGTGGCAGAGACTGTAGCTGGTTTATCAGATTTGGGTAAATACAACTCTCTCAACCTAACCTGAATTCTGAGACACTTCAGCTGGATAGACAATGAGAGAGCAGATGGCTTAGCCGAGAAAGGGTCCCATTCACAATGCCCATTGCTGAGGTCAGTAGGTATGTCATCTCAAGAGATGGACACATCTCACATCACATTGACAGACTGTACAGGAAAGAATGCAATGCTTCCTCAGACTATAGGTTTTGTGGGGATACATGGGAAACTTGTAATGCAAGGAACTACACTTCATAAGTAGTTTTCAACTTAGAACAAAAGTGAAGCTGGTCACAGGTAATGATAACCTGAGGGGTTCTATAGTAAATTGGGAAATTTAGGTCACCTGAGTGTATTAGGTGTGATAAGGATCAAGAGGAAACCCAAATTAATTTACTCTTCAAGTGCCCTGTATTGGGGTTTGTCATAAGGAAGTACTTTTTGACGTGAGGTAATAATACCAGAAGACATCACGAGGTTCAGCATATGGTGAGTCCTTGGGTTACTGTAAAGAGGTAGTTGTTCACTAAGTGAATCCACTGGTATGGACAAGAACACAACAGCAACAGCTAAGTGCTCTACACTGTAAGGTCCCTCTGAGTTTATTTTAACCTGCTGCCCAGACAAAAAGTAAATACAAAACGTGTTGTAACAAAACACTCAGCAGTAAGTAAATGTACCCAATGTAGAAAATATGAGATGTGCTCACATAAGGAAAAAATATGTATTTTCTAAATATTGTTTTGCAGAATGTCCTAATGAACCATCATTATATACAATATCATGTTTTGAACAGTGACACTGTGAGTAAAATTCCATGATATACATTATAAAAGGTGACGGGAGAAGTGTAAATATACAGTTGTCCCTCTCTTACTAGCGGGTTCAGTATTCGCTGTTTCGCTTATTCGCAGTTGTCAAAATTACAATATTTTTTGCTAATATGTATCCTTTTTTAAAACGAAAACAAGAAAGATATTATTGCTACGGTGCACGTTGTGTCAAACATTAAGCATCCCTTATTAATAACAACAATCTTTCAAGTCGTTATCGATAGTGATAAAAAACGATGAGTCAATCCAGCGCCCGCATTCAGATCCATACATGTGGCTTGTAGCATCACTACATATTACTTAGTACTGATTTATTAGTTTTCGAAATCCAAACATCGATAATCGTATCAGTGGCCTTTAACTAACTCAGATTTCGTTTTCCCCGTCAGTTACCAAAGAGGTGTTGCATCTCCTTGTCGTGTCTGCTAGTTTTCGAAACGTTGCGTCTACTTGTAGAGGTGTTCAGTGAATCTGTTTTGTTTAGTTTTAACTTTTCTTTTTAATTGTTTATCCAAGACATAATGTCATCAAGCTCTGATAGAGTCGAGAAGGACAAAAAAAATTTACGCCTTTGAATAAGAAAATTGAAATTGATTCCTCTTTAGAACCGACATTAAAATTTAATCGACAACTGAAAGAAGCGATATCGCCATATAAAGAAGTGTCTAAAGAACTAAAAAAATTGCAAAAAAACAAGTTTTTTAAAATCTAATTGACATTTTAAAAGATTGTTTGTCTGGAATCACGTGTTCAAAAAATTTAGTGGATAGTGTTTAACAATGAAGACTATGTGTGTGTGTGTCTCTCTCTCTCTCTCTCTCTCTCTCTCTGTGTGTGTGTGTGTGTGTGTGTGTGTGTTGTAACCGGCTTAAAATGGGGAATTTATCGTTACGATGGAAATTTTAAATTTAAAAAATATAAAATTTCTATTTTCGATAGTAAACATAAATACAGTTCCATAAGCAGCTATTTCAAAGAATTTTATAAAGTAAAGCCATTTTTAAAGAGGGGAGTTTTTTTTATTGATTTGAAGGAGATAAGCGTTAAAGAAATATAGAAGAAAAATTAAAATTCATGTAGGAAACTCATTGACATTTGAAAATGTGCAGAAAAAAATTATGAAGAACATCAAGAATAAGGAAATCACCTAAATCTAAAATTTAACAAGTTAAGCCAGATTTAAATTGTGATACTAAAATTTAGATGCCACCAACCACCGAAAATTGGGACGTAGGGATCAGGCCATTCTAAGGGATAGGATCGAAAGATACTACGTCTCTTTCTAACAAGTATGCTGGGATCAGAGAAAACAGGTGAGACCAGGAAGTATGAAGAGGGTGGTTGAAGCCGAGGGGAAAAGTAGGCAGTGAGTCTCGAAGTATCGTCAGCGCTAGACGACGTTTCAACCAAATTCTTTTTGATGATTTAAAAGTGTTAAATTCCAACACATGTGCTAGTGCGAACAATAGGTGGCTGCCAAAATGTAACAGCGGGTTCCCATGCCTTTTTATTAGGGATTTCGGTCCCTGAAATTGGCTAAATTCAAACAAAATGTTGTGCATTTCAAATAGATCAAAAAACCAAGTTTTCCAAAGTCTATAAACAGTAAGTAGTTTGTAGAAGATAGTAACATTAAAATACGCCAAAATAAATTTAAAAACTGTTAAATGTGAAAACAATCAAAAAGTAAACATCAAGTTTTAAAAAACTGTTTTAAAATCTGGAATAAAATCAGTGAAACTCATTTAGAAAAACAGGGATAAGAACTGTAAACTTTTAAAAATTAAATTCGCGGTGACGCGTAATAAAGCAACGAGCTGAAGAAAGCAGACCATGGAGAAGAGCTTCACGCCACAAAATCTGGGAAGCCCAACTATACGGAATCTAGCAGGATCCAGGAAACGGCACGAAATAACAAAGGTGGTATCTTTCTTCTCTTTCAAATCTATAAATTCACTTATTTTTTTGGGAAAATGAAAAGTGAAGTAATTCTTTTAATTTAAAAAACATAATGAATAAATTATGTTATAAAAATAATAGCTTTGTTTATATTAGATGTGAAGTAACAAACTAGACGTTGTACAGCCCCAATCTTCCATCAACGCGCATCGACGTCACAGCTAAGAAGCGATGTAGGATTTACTGCAGCAGTGGGGGAAGTAGTATACTTCGTAGGTATACTTTAATAAAGGTAGATAGTAATGTTGAATAAAATTATTATCACATCTATCCTGACTGGATACTTCGTACGTATATTTTAATGTAGGTATAAAAGGAAGAAAACTCACTATGTAAAAATTAAATTTAGCTTTGCCATTTTTATTCAAAACACATTTATAAATTTTTTATACCTAACCTAACCTATCACAACAATTTGATTAATTAAAACTAGAATGCTTTAGGAAAAAAAATTAAAATCAAAGTTCGGGATTTGAACCCGAAACTTACGATTAGTAAGCCTGTACCTTACCAATTAGGCCACGAAGTCCTACTGTTACCTTTGATACTATTTCTCTTATTACATTGTGGCTCATCGCTCCCCCTACATTCTCTCCCCACTCAAGGAACCGATGAATGTTGCGCATGCGCGTTGATAGAAGATTGGGGCTGTACACCGTCTAGTAAGAAACACTAGGCAGAAGAGGCGCCATTCTGGCCTGACGTCGGCAAATCCAAAATGGCGACCAAACGAGTTGAGATATAAACAAAAGTTTTTGAGAATTAAATTATGTTGGAAATAAATCCTTTTTAGTGTTTGTTGATATAGGAGATTTAGTGTTGATGCACACACAATAGATAAAAATCTAAATATTGGTAAAATAAACCAAAATTACAAGGTATACTGAAATAAAATTAATATATAGATAAACAATTGAGTTACTTGTAACAAATAAAGGGTCAAAATTAATAAGTAAGTGCCAAAGGTTTTTATATGTTACCGTAATTATGATTAAGGAACTTTTAAATTTGTTAGAATACTAAAATAGGAAAAGGTATAGGGCCTACATATTAACCCAGCATAAAGAGTTGCAAGTGAAACTGGTTAGAAATTAACAAATTAAAATTAGTATAAAGAAATGTCAGAAGACACAATAATTTGTGTTGAAGTCATTCTCAGATTTACAGAAAGTAAATAAATATTGATCGAAAACAAATAACAGTTAAAAAGTATATTTTCAATATTAATTCGAAAATTAAAATAAGTATGACCTCTCTCTCTCTATATATATATAATGCTGATTTTACAAATGGTGTGTTAGTATTAGGATCTAAATCTGATGTTTAAAATTAGGTAAGTGTTTCTGAAGACATTAGTTGTCAATTTGGGTTATAGCCTATTCTCAATAAGACTTGTGGATCAAATGGGTGAGTTTTATTTAATGATTTTAAATGTTTAATATGTGAATTGTCTTTATAAATTGTTATATGTTAATATTTCGGGGTTTTTTTTCATAATTTGTTTTTTATATATAAATAATGGAAAAATGTTCGAAATGTTTAATACTAAATCAGGAAGTAAATTTTTGCTTAATTGTTTTCTAAATATGTGGGGTTGTTTTGAACGACAGGAAATATTAAACATGCATAGATTTTGTATAATTTATGAATATTAATATGTGAAAATATAGGGTATAATTTTTTTTATTTTGAATAGGTGAAACATTCTGGTAAAATGTGATTTATTTGCATAGGTTATATTTCTTATGAAATTATAAAGGTTAATATGTTTCTCTTTTGAGGCATATTTTGTGTATTTTTCTATAATTTAAATGTAACTGTAAATCGTAAGTTTTCAGAATATAAATGTATGCTAATACTAAGTATATTTTTCAAAGGATTACATTTGGAACCAAAGGGCCAAGGGATTAAAAGTCATTAAAATATTCAAATAACTAAGCTAGGGCAAAGTCAATAAGAAATAAATAATAAGTTCATTTATAAAGGTTTTATAGTGTTTTAGAAAATTTGTAAAAGGAGAGAAGTAGTTTTGTAAGAATTTAAATTTTGTAAAATTGATTAATCTATGCTAAAACGAAAATAGATATATAAATAAAAAACAGTGTTTTTACCAACTTGCAAATTGAGTTGAAATTTATTTCATAAACAATTTTCTTCGCACTCCGACACCCTGGTCATTAAGCTGAGATGCCTACAAAGAATTCATTCCCCGGGAAACAGTACCCAAAGGGTTAAATCTCCGCGAGTTTGTTTTTTTTTAAATAAAGTCCAGTGACTGGTTCTCTGGCAGATTTTGTCAAGCGTAAGCACAGGGCTGTCTAAGGTCGGCGATGCTTGTTCAAAATGTTTATCTTTGTTACGGTTGGTAGGGAAGTCGCAGTGTGTGTGTGTAAGCGGGCATAATTAATAGAATTTTCGTGTTTTAGATCGAAGGAAAACGTAAGTAAACAATATAAATATGTATGTAATTATGTAGTACGTAAATATACCACACTGTATTATAAGTGTACAGAATAGGGTATTTATTTCCCGTGCCCAGGTGTACGATTTTAGCGAAAAACATTATACCGACCAACGCAGAAAGTCATCAGGCATACGAAAAAATAACGAAAACTCTCGCTCAAGGAAATGAATATCATTTTATCAAATTAAATTTTGATAAATAATTCAGTGCGGTGGGCGATTTCAATGCCCACCATGTTTCATGGGGTTCCCCAGAATCCAACCGGCGAGGTAATGTGATCGAAAGCATCAGATCGGAACTGGATTTATACCTGCTAAATGACGGTTCTCCGACACATTTAGCAGCGTCAACAGGTGGATGGACGGCTGTAGACTTGTCATTATGCAGTCCTGCCTTGGCTACAAGGCTAAAATGGTCAGCATTGCCTGATTTTTACAGTAGCGATCACATTCCTATTGAGATCTCCTTGTGTGACTCATCACCCTGTTGTGTTCGACATCCCCGTTGGATCCTGAAAAAAGCCAACTGGGAAAAATTTTTACAAGATCTAGAATCACTGGACGTGGATTACTTGGCGCCCATTGATGACATTGTCAATTTATTTACAAAAATCGTTTTGAATGGCGCCGGAAAGGCAATTCCGAAAACCTCATCCAAACCACGACGACCACCTGTTCCGTGGTGGAATGATGAGTGCACTGTGATCCTTCGTCAACGGAGAAAAGCTTTGAACCAGTTCAAGAGACATCCAAGTAGTGAAAACCTGGAAAAATATAAAATCTTCCGTGCGAAAGCACGGAGAATATTTAGGCAAAGTAAACGAGAATCATGGTCGCAGTACATTGGCACAATTACAAGAACTACAGCTCCATCCACAGTATGGAAGAAATTACGATCAGTCTGTGGCATCTCCGTTCCGATGCCATTAATTTCATTAAGGCATTCGGATGGTGTTTTGACCACGGACTGTGAGGAAATTGCCAATGTGCTAGCGTTATCGTTTTCAAAACATTCTTCATCTTCTGCATACAAGGACGCTTTCCAGGTGTTCAAACGTAAACAGGAAGCCTTACCTTTCACCGTTGGATTGTCTGGAGATTCTTGTTTGAATATCCATTTCTCTATCGACGAACTAGAGTCAGCTCTCTCGTCAACGAAGGATTCAGCTCCAGGCCCGGATGATATTGTATACTCCATGATTAAAAATCTACCACCGTCGGCAAAGGTAGTACTCCTTCGGATATACAACCGTATATTCGAGGAGCACAGTTTTCCCGATGCATGGTTAGAAGCGACAATAATTCCTCTTCTAAAACATGGAAAGGACAAAACTAATCCCAGTAGCTACAGACCCATCTCTCTGACCAGCTGCTTATGAAAACTACTGGAGAAGATGGTCAACCGTCGTCTTGTCTGGTATCTAGAAACAAACAAACTTCTTCCTAACGTTCAGTGTGGTTCCAGACAAGGACGTTCATCAGTTGACCAATTGGTTTTGTTGGAGTCAGCTATACAGAATGCCTTCATTTTACGACAAACACTGGTAGCGGTTTTCTTTGACCTTGAGAAGGCATATGACATGGCATGGAGAAGAGGAATTTTGAACGTATTGAAATCATGGGGTATACAAGGTAACATTCTTGCTTTTATACAAAATTATTTGAATAACAGGACTTTCCGTGTACGTCTAGGAGGCATATATTCTGATCGTTGCGAACTAGAGAATGGTGTACCACAGGGTGGCGTTTTGAGTGTGACGCTTTTTGCTGTTGCCATTAACAGCGTCACTTCAAACGTACAGTCACCGGTCCACTGTTCCCTGTTTGTAGACGATTTTTGTATATATATGGCTGCTAGAAGTATGGCAACAGCGGAAAGATCCTTACAATTAGTAATTAATAAATTGCAAGAATGGACCAAATCTACGGGCTTCAAGTTTTCGGCTTCGAAGACCCAGTGTATAGCATTTAGTCGTCGCAGGCAACACCAGGAACCTATTCTTTATCTTGATGGTACGCGGCTTCAAACCGCGGATAATGTGAGATTTTTGGGTCTTTTATTGGATAAAAGACTTTCATGGAATCTGCATGTGCGTGATTTGAGGACCCGGTGCAGCAAGATATTGGATATGTTGAGAGTTCTAAGTGGTACAAATTGGGGAGCAGACAGAACCTGTATACTCCGTTTCTATCGCCCCGTTGTAAGATCGCGCATAGATTACGGCTGTATAGCCTATTCATCTGCTCGACCTACGGTTCTGAAACTCCTGGATTCAATACATCACGCTGGTCTTAGACTTTCTACTGGTGCTTTTAGATCAAGCTCAATCTCCAGATTCTAGTTGAAGCTGGAGAACCATCTCTCTCTATGCGACGTCAAATGCTACAAATTTCATATTACACTGGTCTTCGAAGTAAACCTAAACATCCGGCATTCAAAGCAGTTATTGATAACCACCTCGAGGATCGTTACAATGTGCGTCAACGTTCAACTGCTCCCTTCGGAATAAGAACGTTGCGCATTTTTTGGAATCTAAATTTAGAACATCCACCTATATTCGAACGAACATCATGCTACATTCCTCCATGGACAATACAAAAGCCAAAATGTGACTTCTCATTGTCCATGTACCTAAAACACAATACTCCTGACGTTATTTATCGTCAGGAGTTTTTGCAGATTCAACAAACTCACCAACATACTGTAACTATATTCACAGACGGTTCAAAACTTGACAATGGGATAGGTTGTGCATTTTATATGGAAGGACAAACCTTTACTTACGGATTGCCCTCAGCCTGTAGCGTTTTTACTGCAGAACTTTATGCAATTTTCCAAGCTTTAAGATCAATTCCGTCTGCAAAATCTAAATATCTTGTGTGTTGTGATTCCAAAAGTGCTCTCCAGGCTATTCAGGAAATGTACACTAAGAACCCTTTGGTTGGAGACATCTTGTGCTCTATACACAGGCTCCAATTACGAGGTGTCGAAGTGTCATTTCTATGGGTGCCTGGTCACTGCGGAATATTTACGGCTAACAATACATACACACTCAAAATCATTTACTGGCACAGATACGTCGATGATATCATAACACCATTCAGAGGCAACACCGGACAAAACAAAAAACTTCTCACCTATACTAATAAAATACACCCAAAACTCCACTTCGCCTCAGAGATTGAAACCAACCGATCCCTAAACTTCCTCGACCTAACCATAACAAAAAGCCACACAGAAAAACACAGCTTCAACGGAAATCCACAACGACAGACACACTTATCCACAACACCTTAAACCACCCTATCCAACATAAACACACTGCCTTCAGATCCATGCTCCATAGACTTAAAGAAGTTCCAATGACCACAGAAAACATAAACAAAGAACTAGACACTCTTAAATAATTAGCATACACAAATGGATACAACATCACAATAATAGATAAACTATGGTACGAAATACAAAAACAAAACACTAAAGTTAACACTACAGACAGGGAAAACAAACACAACCCATTACCATACATAAACAAAACAACAGACTAAATAGCCCGCAAATTTAAAAAAAATAGGATACAAAATAGCATAAAAAGACTAATAACAAGTGACAATACAAAATACATCATGACACCAAAAACAAAGATAAACTACATGCACAGGCGTATACAAAAACTAAACTGCGACAAATGACACAAATTCTACATTGGATAAACAGGTCGCAGCTTTAAACAAAGAGTCGAGGAACACAAATAGAACACCAACTCAACATTTTACAATCACATAAAAACAACAGGACAGAAA
Organism: Prosapia bicincta; assembly: GCA_036971475.1. Taxonomy (NCBI): domain Eukaryota; kingdom Metazoa; phylum Arthropoda; class Insecta; order Hemiptera; family Cercopidae; genus Prosapia; species Prosapia bicincta. The sequence goes on from JBAIZL010000001.1 coordinate 9,292,764, forward strand.
TATACAGACATTTACCATAACCTAGAAATCCTACATATAAAAAAAGGACCACATCTCAACACAATAGAACAATATGAAATTTAGAGACACACAAAAACACAAAGTACAAACATTTTAAACGAACAAACACAATACAAATCACACATACTCTTTGATACTATCGAAAACCTACCTTTAAAACCGTCACCGCTTGACCCGACATCTCCAAGCAGAAGAAACTGATGAAGATCGCCACATAGCGATCGAAACCGTTCTGTCTCAGTAAGTTTTAACAAATTTACACAATTTAAAGTTCGAATAGTTTTAAACTATTGTTTAAGTGATTCATTAATTTTATTGTCTAAATCCTGCGTATGCATAATAACTATAGTATTAATCTTTATCTGCTTTTACGTATTTTAAATCGTGTTCTCTGGCTTTTTGTTTTAGTGACTTGGCTGTATGTATTTCATTGGTGTGTGTTATGCTCTTTTGGGTCTTGTGTGTTCTTATTGTGTTACTAATTAAATGTTTTAAGTGTTCTTGATCTTGTATTTCTGTCTGTTGTATATTGGTTTCTGTGTCAATTATAATTACTGTTCTTGTCTTATTGTTATCTTTGTTGTGTATATTATGTTTTAGCCCTTTATTTAGTAATTCTATTTCTTCAGTGATAAATGTGATGTTAAAAGTGTAATATTTTATTACGAATTTCAAGCAAAAGTGTAATAAGTAATTAACAACCAGCTCGCCATGAACAGCTACAAGATTTCGATATTTAAATTTTATCTATTAGCTTACACTCTCCTGATATATATCTTGTACAAATTTCCAATCGTTAATAAAATGCGTTTTTATTAATCCAAACACGCTCACATACATTTTTTAAACCTATAGTGGATGACAATTGATTTTAATAAAGTATTTTTAAAATATTTATTCTATAATTAAATTATAAAATTTTGGAAGATTTAGGTCGGATTCGAACTGAGTATTTTCGTGTTCGAAGTCTTGCTCGCTTTGGCACTGTGCCAACTTTGCCATAAATCGTAATGTACCTCTCAAAGATGTATATGAATTTTTTTTAAATGAATGAAAAGAATAAAATAAACAAACAAAAAGGATCAACGATATTGAACCTTGCTTCACAAGCGGACAATGCGAAATGAAAGGGAAAAGAAACTACAACACAATGCAACGTTAAGAAGAAAACGTATAAATAGTAACAAACAAAAATAATAGTCCAACACCAAACATAGAAAGAAAAATGGAAAATTGCAAGGAAATTAACTTTCTATTTTGCCACTTAGTATCGTTATTTTGACACGTGTATATACATAATTATATTGATTGTAATTATAAAATAAAATTTTTCTTTGTTGATTTAAGTAGGAATTGACTTAAAACTTTAAAACATTTTTTATATTACTTGTGGTGTTTAGAAATTTGACTGACACATCCGGCACTGCTCATTACAGTAAAAGTTCTTTTATACGGCATTCTATTATCCGGAACGTTCTATTAAGCGGCAGATTTTTAAAACAAAACAAATTAGTACAGTTTCTTTCTTTGTTGTTACAAGATGTGGCTCATAGAAAATACAGTTTTTGTTGCGTATAAAACAGTCAGATTTTCCGTGATTTTTTAACAAATCATTAAAACATTCTAAAATAAATTACTATCACGTGGTAAAAAAAAAATACTTCTGATATTTTTAGCAGACACGTTTCGCACTAGGCCAATGCATTGTCCAAAGTTGTGAATCACGGACAAGGCTGTTGCTCAGGTGTGTTGTGTTGATGTCGTCAGTGCCTCACAGAATTGAATTTTTTTTCCAGGCGAAAAACCTATTGAGGTTATCATCGCCTAACTAAAGTTGAGTTTTTAAAATAATACTACATAAATAAAACTAATCAAAATAAAACAAAATAAAATAAAATAAATGTTTAAAACTAATTGTAATAATCTAAAACTAAAGAACCTAAAATTATACAAAATTTAAATATTATTAAATATATTAAGGTGGCGTAAGAAAGCGAGGACACGGTCGATAGCCGTGACATCGTCCCTTAAAACCACCTTTAAACTACCTCGAAGATCGTAACGTATATACAAATTTTCCAACTTATCACAATCAAGCAGGATATGCTTAATTGTAATATTATTTCTACAAAACGGACATAGTGGTGGATCCTCATGTCGCATCAACCATCCATGCGTTAACAAAGAGTGGCTGATGCGAAGTCGAGTTACCACCACTTCCTCCCTACGATTCGAACGAACAGATGTCCTCCATGGTCGGACGGTATTTTTGATGTCCCTCAGCTTGTTTCTATTTACATTTTGCCATTCTTCATTCCAAACAGAGAATAGAGTAGTTTTAACTTTGCATACAAAATCTGATGCCATCGCACGTTGTGTCGATGGCAACATACCTGTAGCTAATTTTGCACCTTCATCTGCTTTAGTATTTCCGAATATTCCACAGTGACCAGGCACCCAGAGAAATGACACCTCAACACCTCGTAATTGGAACCTGTGTATAGAGCACAAGAAGTCTCCAACTAAAGGGTTCTTAGTGTAAATTTCCTGAATAGCCTGGAGAGCACTTTTGGAATCACAACACACAAGATATTTAGATTTTGCAGACGGAATTGATCTTAAAGCTTGGAAAATTGCATATAAAGTTCTGCAGTAAAAACGCTACAGGCTGAGGGCAATCCGTAAGTGAAAGTCTGTCCTTCCATATAAAATGAACAACCTATCCCAATGTCCAGTTTTGAACCGTCTGTGAATATAGTCACAGTATGTTGGTGAGTTTGTTGAATCTGCAAAAACTCCTGACGATAAATAACGTCAGGAGTATTGTGTTTTAGGTACATGGACAATGAGAAGTCTTATTTTGGCTTTTGTATTGTCCATGGAGGGATGTAGCATGATGTTCGTTCGAATATAGGTGGATGTTCTAAATTTAGATTGCTAAAAATGCGCAACGTTCTTATTCCGAAAGGAGCAGTTGAACTTTGACGCACGTAGTAACGATCCTCGAGATAGTTATCAAAAACTGCTTTGAATGCCGGATGTTTAGGTTTACTTCGAAGACCAGTGTAATATGATATTTGTAGCATTTGACGTCGCATTGAGAGAGATGGTTCTCCAGCTTCAACTAGAAGGCTGGAGATTGGGCTTGATCTAAAAGCACCAGTAGGAAGTCTAAGGCCAGCGTGATGTATTGAATCCAGGAGTTTCAGAACCGTAGGTCGAGCAGATGAATAGGCTATACAGCCGTAATCTATGCGCGATCTTACAACGGCGCGATAGAAGCGGAGCATACAGGTTCTGTCTTATGTTCTACTTTAGTATATGTACTGCCGAAGCAAGTACCAGAATTGAAAAATTCACTGACCAAGTGCGAAACGCGTCTACTGAGAAATATCAGTAAGAAGGTGTTTTTCTGCCAAGTGATACCAAAAGTAGTAGTTTATATACAAAACCTCAAGATCTAGAACACAAGAACTGTAAATTAAATTATTTATAAAAATAGTCTTTGCATAGTTAAGTGTTCTAGTGCATGATTTATGTCAACGTTGTATGAACAAAAAATGTTTTTCACCAATAACTTTCTTTTTTTCAATTGAAATTGTATATATATATATATATATATATATATATATATATATATATATATATATATATATATATATATATATTCGTGTTTGCAAGAATGTGCTTTCATTAATACTTACTGAAATACATTTATTGGATGCAAACAAATTAGTGAAGTTAAAATTTCAACAGTACATTGAATTTTCCTCGATAGGTATCAGGGAACGTTATCAACAGTACGTACTCTACTGTAAGTAGGCTGTATAGGTTACTATCGGGTCAAAAAGTGTTGATACTCAAGTTTGAGCTTTTACTACAAGGCAACCGATATACTTATAGCAAAACAAGATGCACCAAAATTTCATAAATTTAATTTTGCGTCTATTAATGTAAACTTAATTTTTTTTCGGTTTGAACTTTGTCTTTCAGCGGGTTGAATGAAAAAAGTACATTGGTCCGGAAATGGACCTATTACTCACAAATGATATGTCTTTTGCCTCCACTTTACTTATTCTATCTGTGTTTTCGTCGTGTTCACATCAGTCAAGATGTCGAAAGGACGTCAGTTATCTGATGGTGAAGTTGCGACGATTATTAGTGGTACAGTATTTGTTTTTTGAAGTGAATGTATTAGGTGTAATGACAAGCGTTATCCGGTGTAGCAGAAAGTTTCTGAGTGTGTCGGTAAGTCTATGGTGACAGTGAAAAGATGCGGCGCTTCCATGAAGGAAAATCAAGATGACGAGAATGGTACAGCAAGTAAGAAGCATTGTGTGAGGACAGGCCGACCAAAAGTCAATTTGGACGATTTCACTCTAGGAGTAATTAAGGATAATTTGGGATTTTCTTATAAGAAACCAAACAGAAAACCCGTTTTGATGGAGTCAACCACTATCGCTGCTTCACGGCATACGCCTCACCGCCATATTGATATAACATTGTAAATATCCCGTACCGCTACCGCACCCTCGTATCGCGTTGGCTGTACCGCGCCGGCCCATCGAAAACTTTTGTTGCGGGAAATTTCCCTGCACAAGACAGCCGAGCGGTAGCAATTTCACGCGCTTATACATCCCGGTACTGATTCGATCAGACATCAATATAATTTTTTAAAGACTCTGTAACACATTTATTGCTTTAAATTGTCAATTCATAGCTTAAGATCTACAATTCAAGCTTTCATTGCTATTTTTATCTTCATCCGATCCCAAAATAAAACACTTTGACAAAAATCACAACTTTTTTGTAATTAAGTATAAATTCTGAAATTCATAAATATGGTATACAAATATATGTGCTATAACCTATTCAATTTTTAACACGATTGGTTAAATAGTTTTTATATTATAAATTTTCAAAGTCTGGCTTTGTCTGAAAAACGCCAAAAAAACTGGTACTTTTTTCATTCAACCCACTGAAAGACAAAGTTAAAACAGAAAAAAAATTAAGTTTACATTAATAGAAGCAAAATTAAATTTATGAAATTTTGGTACATCTTGTTTTGTTATAAGTATATCGGTTGCCTTGTAGCAAAAGCTTAAACTCGAGTATCAACACATTTTGACCCGATAGTAGGTTCTATTATCCCGAAATTTCTGATAACCGGCAACACACCGACCCCGAGGGTGTATTACTAAAAAAACTCACTCAACTTACAATCTATGTTCTTTGTAATCTATGAATTAAAGATTAGCCTCAACAGAAACACATAGAAAAACTACTAGTAGAAATCAGTTAAGTTTGTGTCTCACAAAACTGAATAATGGATTGAGCTAGTGTAAAGTGTTAACATAATTTTACGTTTCATTACAAATGAAAGAACTTTAATTGTGTTTTTCTAGTAATTAACAGCTTGGTGGACTTGAAATTTGAATAAATTTTTTAGTCATTCATTGAGACAAAATGTTTTTTACCTCATTAGCCTATCTTCATTAGTGAATTGGTTGGCGGCTTGGAAGCTTTGTTAAGATTAATCTCTAGCAAACATAAAAAACAGATCATGTCTCATTAATATAATAAAAAAACATGCACCACACTACTGAACAATTATCTCACTTCACATAACTAACCTATATAATCTAAAATCTTAAATAAAGCAGATATACCTAAACCCACATCACCGAAATCCTATACATCCTCCAAACCTCAGTAAGTAAAACTATTTCACTTTTAACTCCAACTTCTACTCTTTAGCAGATGACCTACCCATAGGAAGCCAGCAGCATTATCAGTGACAGTTAATGCAACATATTAAAAACACGTCCTTTCATGGTGCCTTAACATCTCTGCTTTACAGAATTAACCTTAATTAACCAGAATTAAGTCTTTTGACCACGTGACAAAAATAATATTTAAACTCTCATTCATAATTTATACAGCTAATGAAAAATAACATTTATAAATATCTACCTAAAATTAACTTATTTTAGAAAATGTAATAATGTTTATAGTAAATTAATGTTTTTACAAAAAGCATTAAAATATTTCACAAATATTAAAAATATAACTACTAAAAACTCGTAATAAAAAATAAAAAGTATACATGCTAGTTTACATGCAGTTTATTTTCGAAACTGAAAGAGTTTATAAGTTTTTAAAAAATAATTTTCAAATGTACAGAATTTTACAAAAAACACCCCTCTCTAGGGAGTAATTTATTATGTCCTAAAATAATACAGTATGCAAAAATATTGTTTTTCTTACTAAAAGTCAGTTTTTAATATGTAGATTAAGTATGAGTTGTAAGAAAATAACGTGAGACAGAATATTCTGGAATCTGTTTGAATTCGGTTTGTTTACTACTGATATTTCATTAGGTAAAGAAAGTAGGCAATGACCATGAATAGATGCATAATCACGTGGGTTACTGTGGCAAGGTCACCCAACCAAGCTGAGATGAGGGACACAAAATTTTACCTTTAGGTAGGTAATGATCCTGCGTTCTCTGTTTCGTTTATCAACGGCAAATTTTAGGCGTAAAAGTTAATTTTATTTTTGGAAAATATTAAATTTGGTTTTATTTTTCATAATATATTATATTGCTCTCTCTGTTTACAGGCTATTTAAAAACAAATGTAAGATTATGTAGTTTCATTTTTACTTTTGTTATTGTCCTAAAATAATTGCATTATATAGGCTATACAAAAACTATTTATATAGTATATGCATATATCTACGAATATTACTTATAATATAGATATATTCATGATTATTATTGATTGGTGTAGAGAACAAATTGAATTTCAGAAGTTGATCAAGACAACTTGGGAATATTTTATTAGTATGAAAAATTATATTACAAGATGATTTTACTACTCTATTGTTGTTTACAGAAGGAATTATAATGACAATAAATTATGCTATCATTATAACTAGTTTTCTATTATGTTCTTTCTAGGGGACAATTACAGACAGTCTGTGACTGTTGAGACTAATACACAGACGTAACAATATAGATTGTTTCAAATATTTTATTCCCATGCCACCATCTTAGAAATTAATAGTTCCTATCTTTTAGTACAACCTATAAAAGTATAGTATAACCATTACAATACTATAATGTGTTTACAGTATTTGTTTTGTAGTTGTTACAGAAAATGTATAGTTGGGTCAGAGAACCCATTTAAAACTTACTTCTTTCTCTACTTAGTCCTATCCATAATTTTTTTTTTGAGTCTACCCAATCGAGTGTGGATAAGATTTTAAATATTTTTTAATACAAAAATTTGTGGTTATCGGCTTTCATCTTAAACTAGAGGTACTAAATTTTACACTTGTAATAATACACCCACCCACACACACACACACACACACATTGTTTATATATATATATATATATATATATATATATATATATATATATATATATATATATATATATATTAAAACAACATAGGTTATTCAAATACAAGAATATTATTATGTTGTATTTGAATAACCTATGTTGTTTTAAATTATTAAACAAGAAAACGTATTATATATAAAGTTAGCTCACATAAATACCAAGTAAGATTCTTGTTTAAGTACATAAGTGAAAGTGATAAGTGTATACAAGAAAACAGTGTTGCATAATCTACAAATATATATATATATATATATATATATATATATATATATATATATATATATATATATATATATATATATGTAATGTGGCGTAATGTTTATTTTTAAATAAATAAAACCTCTAAACCACAAATAACATTTATTTAAACCTTATGTACATTTCGATTGCCCAGCAATCATCTTCAGAGGTATTTAAAAAAATAAAACTAACTTTAAACAACATAATACAACAAATATAAGTAGTTATGACCCCACTTTGGGACAACTACCCCTAACTGGGCCTGTACGTAACCTAGGACTATAGGGGTAGTTTTGGATGATGCAGGCGGCCGCCGCGGCCCTGATCCTAGCCTTGGGGGTGGGTTCGACCACGTTTAGAGGGGTAGGGGGTAGTTTTTCGAAAAAAATTTATTCTACCCCACTAACCTAAGGCTGGTAAATTTCATCTAACCTAACCTACCCCTAGGTGCAGGGGTGTCCTCAGCTACGTTCTGGACCTTCCCCAAGGGTAGCTCCGGGGGTAGATTCGGGGGTGGGGGTAGTTTTCGAAAAAAATTTGGAAAAACGTGTCTTGACTGATGGGGTGAGTCTAGAGTGTATTATCGCTACGGTTGGGGGTAGGTTCAACTAGGGGTAGTTTTTAAATAAAATATGAAATTGCCAAAAATCGATCGGTTGGATCAAATGACCGTACCGGATATGTCTAGAGTCCAGTACGGACTGCTGCGGGGGTGGTTTCACCTAGGGGTAGTTTTAAATAATATATGAAATTGCCAAAAATCGATCGGTTGGATCAAATGACCGTATGTGGTATGTATAAAGTCCATTATGGACTGTTGCGGGGGTGGTTTCACCTAGGGGTAGTTTTTAAATAATATATGAAAATGCCAAAAATGATCGGGTTCTAGGTAAAAGTCACCCAGGACCTAGCCCTCAGGTAAAGCCATCTCGAGGCCGGCCCCTAGGTAAAGTAACCCTGGAATAGCTGCGGTGGTGGGGTAACTTTTGGAAAGATTTAATGGTTATCTGATGACGTATCAGCGCTCGAGCGACTCTAGGCATGCAGTAGGCTCACCCTAACTATAGTGGTCTACCCTAAATATTTTGGGTGATGAGGGGTCCGGGGTATATGATTGCCAAACTCAAAATTTGTCTATGCTACTAAATTAATAAACAATGCAACAAAGCCCTATCGTTTCGGGGAATACGTTTGGCCTACATAGTTGTAGATAACCGGTGACCGTGTGCTGGACATGTGCAAACCTGCAGAGATAAAACATTATCTTAAAACCGCAACGGCAGCCGGTGATTAGGTAAAGCTACCACGGACCTCGGAATCGTACTCGAGGTAAAGCCACCCAGGAGCCAGGCCTCAGGTAAAACCAACCCGAAGAATGCCCTTAGGTAAAGTAACCCTGGAATCAGGCCTTAGGTAAAGCTACCTTGGAGTCAGGCCTTAGGTAAAGCAGTCAGCCTTAAAGTAAAGCTACCCAAGAGCCGGGCCAAGATGGTTGCTATATCAATTACAGCCTCTCGACTAAGACAAATACCTCCACCAAGTCTTGGGTAAAACTACCTTCGAGTAGGGTCTTAGGTAATCGTCACCCTGGAGCCTTGCTTGAGGTAAAGCCGCCCAACAGCTAGGCCTTAGGTATAGCCCCCATAGAGTATGGACTTGGGTAAAGCCATCCCTAAGCCAGCCCTTAGTTAGAGCCACCTTGGAGAAAGGCCCTGAGGTAAATTCACACCAGAGTCAGGCTTTAAGTGGGGGTGGTTATCAAATAATATATGAAATTACCAAAAAATGATCGGTTAGATCAAACGACCAACGTTCCAACTAAACGCTAATTTTAACCGACCAACAATTATACATAGAGGTCAAATAATCAACAAGCTGAATCGACCAATCACAACGCACGGGCTCGGTAGGTCTACGCAATACAACGCAAACGGTCGCTGTAAGACGTAAAGGCTTATATACCGTGTTAAACCAATATATATATGATAGCCCACATAATGTGTTAAACAAATAAGCATGTAAGCCTACATACATACTATGCTAGGCCAACATACATGGGCCTACTATGTCTGTAAACCACTGGCCAAACCCCTTATGATCTGAGCTATTTTCACCTCCTCTATCAGGTAGAACCTCAGGCAGGTAACCGTATAATATGGGGAGTACTATAGGGTACATCTACCAATGCATAACCTATCAAGCCCACGTAAAGATTTAATATATTTGATGACGTATCCGCGTTCGAGGGACTCTATGCAGGTATTAGGCCCACCCTAACTAGAGTGTTCTACCCTAAATGTTTTGGGTGATGCGGGGCAAAGGGTTATGATTGCCAAACTCGAAATTTGTCTATGCTACTAAATTAATAAACAATGCGACAAGGGAATACGCGTGGCATACATAACAGGCGACTGTGTGCTTGACATGTGCAAACCTGCAGAGATAACACATTATCTTAAAACCGCAATGACAGCCGGTGACCACTATAGCAAGCTTAAAACCCGCGCGGCTGTGTCTCAAATACTAAAATATAATTAAAAAAAGTTACGCAACCTATATACATACAGTGCTAAGCCAACATTCTTACATATATACTATGTTAAACCAGCATGTAATATACTCTACATAGCCATATATACGCTGTTAAACCAATATGCAGGTTAACCTATATACATCCTGTATTAGGCCAATATCCCCGTTACCCACATAGGCCTATATAATATGTTAAGCCGGGATGAATGATAGCTTATATAGTTTGTTAAACAAATATGCGTGTAAACCTACATAAATAATATGCTAAGCCTACATACTGTGCTATGCCCACATACTGTGTGCTAAGCCCACATAAATACTATGCTAACCAACATGGATGCTATGCTACATAGGCTTATATACTATGTTAAGCCAGCATACGTGATTGCCCTATATAGTGTGTTCAATAAATATACGTGTAAACCAAATAAATACTATGGTAAGCCAACATGCATGCTATCATAGATAGGCGTATATACTATGTTAGGCCTACATACTGCGTTAAACAAATATGTGTGTAAGCCTGCATACATATTATGCTAAGCCGACAAGGGCCTACAAATTATAACACATTATATCCAATGCATAGTTTAGCTAATGGTTATCACGCAGTATCCTACAAGTTGCCCACATAGTACCTGATACATAGCTAGACTAATCATTAACATTTAGTATCCGATGCATTGTCTGACAATGGGTTAACATATAGTATCCGATAAGTAGCTTGAGTATGCCCCAACACATAATATCCAGTGCATAGCCTCGCTAATGGTTAACACATTGTATCCGATGAGAAGTTTGAATACAAGCTGACACATAATATCTAGTGGACAGCTTGGCTAATGACCAACATATAGTATCCGATGTAGAGCTTGACTAACGGCTAACTAATAGCTTGACTATGGGTTAACATATGGTATCCGATAAGTAGCTTGACTATGGCCCAACACATAATCCCCAGTGCATAGCCAGGCTAATGTTCATCATGTAGTACCCGTTGCATAGCTAGGCTAATGGTTAACTAATGGTTAGCTTGACTACGGGTTAACACATAATATCCGATGTGTAGCTTGACTAATGGTTAACACATAATATCCGATGTGTAGCTTGACTAACGGGTTAACACATAGTATCTGATGAATAGGTTGACTACAAGTTAACATATAGTAGCCGATGCATAGCCTGACTAGGGCAAACACGTAGTATCCGAGGCATAGATTGAGTAATGGTTAACACATGGTATCCAAAGCATAACTTGACTAGAGGTTAACAAATAATATCCGATGGATAGCCTGACTACAAGGTAACACATAACATCCGATGAGAAGTTTGAATACAAGTTAACACATAATATCCAATGCACAACTTAGGATCGAATATGACGTCATCCAGGGCGGAGAACAAGATGGCGGCTATGTTGATACCGTGTTCAAACGGGCTATGGCCAGTGCAGGCTAGATCAAATAACCAACGTTTCAACTAAACAACTGTCTTACGCTAAGTTTAACCGACCAAAATACGCTAAGTTCAAACGAACAACATTTACGCCAAGTTCAAATAGGCTACGGCTGGTGAAGGCTAGCTCAACGTTTCAGCTAATCAGCGTTGAAAAACTTACGCTAATCAACCAACATCTACACCGAGGTCAAATGGGTTATGGTTAGTGAAGGCACTGTCCTTGATCATTCTAGTTTGTAACTTCTTGTGTGCTAGATTGTGTTTTGTAACAAGACCCTCTGATGATGATGACATGGTCATCGAAATGTACATAAGGGTTTAATCTTAAGTAACTTGTCTTATTTGTTATTTTTGATTATTTTTGTGGTATTGGGGTTCTTTTCAATATTTTTATTGTAATATATTGTACCACTGTGCTCTTGATATTGTGTATAATGTTGTTTTAGTTGAAACGTTGGTCATTTGATCTAGCTCTGTTGTCAGGCTATGTATCGTTTGTCGGGCTATGTATTTGATTCCAGGTTTGGTATCTGTTGTCAGGCTAGGTATCTATTGTCTAGTTATGTATCTTTTGTCTAGCTATGTAAGCTATGGTCAGGCTAGGTATCTGTTATCAGGCAATGTAGGCTATGATCATGCTAGGTATCTGTTGTCAGGGTGCGGGTTACTCTTGCATCACCATAGATCTGTGTCTATGGATAACCGGCTTAGCATAGTATGTGGGTTTACATAGATAACACAGAATGTAGGCTAACTATATACATTACCCAAGCCATGCATTGGATATTTTGTGTTAACTTGTACCCAAACCTCTCATCGGATACGATGGGTTAATCCATAGTCAGGCTATGCATTGGATATTTTGTGTTTTGTAGTCAATCTACTCATCGGATACTATGTGTTAACCTTTCGCCAAGCTAAGCATTATATATTATGTGTTAACTTGTAGTCAACCTACTCATCGGATACTGTGTGATAACCCCTAGTCTATCTATGCATCGGACAATATGTGTTAGCCCTAGTCATGATTTGCATCGGCTACTATTTGTTAACCTTTAGCCTAGCTAACGGGTTAATGTGATAACCATTAGCCAATATTTGCAATGGATACTATGTGTTAGTTTGTATTCAACCTACTCGACGGATACGTTGTGTTAAACCATAGTCAAGCTATGCATCGGATATTATGTGTTAACGATTAGTAGGGCTACACATCGGCTACTATGTGTTAACTTGTAGTCGTTCTACTCATCGGCTACTATGTGTTAAACCCTAGTCAAGCTATGCATTGGATATTATGTGTTAACTTGTGTTCAAATTTCTCATCGGATACGATGTGTTAAACCCTAGTCAAGCTATGCATCGGATACTGTTTGTTAGCCCTAGTCAGGCTATGCATCGGATATTATGTGTTAGCCCTTAGTCACGCTAACCATTAGTTAACCATTAGCCCAGCTATGCATCGGATACTATATGTTACGCATTAGCCTAGCTATGCAACAGGTACTATGTATTAACTTGTATTCAAACTTCTCATCGGATACGCTGTGTTAACCCATAGTCAAGATATGGTTTGGATATATTGTGTTAGCCCTAGTCATGATTTGCATCGGATATTATGTGATAACCCATAGTCAAGCCTTGCATCGGATACTATGTGTTAACTTGTAGTCAACCTACTCATCGGATACTATGTGTGATAACCCCTAGTCTATCTATGCATCGGATATTTTGTGTTAGCCCTAGTCATGATTTGCATCGGCTACTATGCGTTAATGATTAGCCAGGCTATGTATCGGGTATTATGTGGTAATTTGTAGGCAACTTGTAGTCAGGCTACTGCGTGATAAACATTAGCTAAACTATGCGTTGGATATAAAGTGTTATAATTTGTTGGCCCTTGTCGGCTTAGCATAAAATGCATGCAGGCTTACACACATATTTGTTTAAAACACTATATAAGGCTATCATGTGTATTGGCTTAACATGGTATATACGCCTATGAAGGATAGCATGCATGTTGACTTAGCAAGGTATTTATGTAGGTTTACACCCATATTTGTTTAACACACTATATAAGGCTATCATTTATGTTGGCTTAACATAGTATATAAGCCTATGTAGAATAGCATGCATGTTGGCTTAGCATAGTATTTATGTAGGTTTACACGCATATATGTTTAACGGCGTATATATGGCTGTTTAGAGTATATTGCATGCTGGTTTAACATAGTATATATACCTATATAGGTTAACATGAATGTTGGCTTAGCACTGTATGTATATAGGTTCCGTGACTTTTTTTTAAATTATATTGTAATATTTGTTAACCGTCATCTATGTTGGGCGTGATAGGTTATGCATTGGTAGCTGCCTTTACATAGCTAAGGTGGTATGCATTGGTAGCTATACCGTATAGTACTCCCCATATTATACGGTTGCCTGCCTGAGGTTCTACCTGATAGACGAGGTGTAAATGTGTGTCAGGCTCAGATCATATAGGCTTTGGCCAGTGGTTTACCGACATAGTAGGCACATTTAGGGATTCATGTAAGTCGGCTTAGCATAGTATGTATGCAGGTTTACATGCATATTTGTTTAACACATTATGTGGACTATCATGTATGTAGGCTTAACGTGGTATATACGCCTATGTATGATAGTATGTATGTTGGCTTAGCATCGTTTTAGGATCGATTTATATCATATATTTATTCACGTTTCGTGATTGGCCTCATTATTAGTGTTTCTCCATATATACCTTTATATCTAGATACATTTACAGCTATAGGATATATCCATTGAGGTTATTTGATTATTTACACTGATTTCTGATTATATATGTAGGCCTTGGTATGCCGATAGTACATAGTAAGTTGATACAGTAATCAAAACATAAACACGCGCCTAGATTTACAACGACACAGTCGTGCGGGTTTTAAGCTTGCTATAGCGGTCACCGGCTGCCGTTGCGGTTTTAAGATAATGTGTTATCTCTGCAGGTTTGCACATGTCTAGCACACGGTCACCGGCTATGTAGGCTAAACGTATTCCCTCAATCGATAAGGCTTTATTGCATTGTTTATTAATTTAGTAGCATTGACAAATTCGAGTTTGGTAATCATAACCCTTTGCCCCGCATCGGCCATATCATTTAGGGGTAGAACACTCTAGTTAAGGTGGGCCTAATACCTGCATAGAGTCGCTCGAACGCGGATACGTCATCAAATATATTAAATCTTTACGTGGGCTTGATAGGTTATGCATTGGTAGATGTACCCTATAGTACCTCCCATATTATACGGTTGCCTGCCTGAGGTTCTACCTGATAGAGGAGGTGAAAATAGCTCAGATCATAAGGGGTTTGGCCAGTGGTTTACAGACATAGTAGGCCCATGTATGTTGGCCTAGCATAGTATGTATGTAGGCTTACATGCATATTTGTCTAACACATTATGTGGGCTATCATATATATATTGGTTTAACATGGTATATAAGCCTTCACGTCTTACAGCGACCGTTTGCGTTGTATTGCGTAGACCTACCGGGTCCCTGCGTTGCGATTGGTCGATTCAGCTTGTTGACTATTTGACCTCTATGTATAATTGTTGGTCGGTTAAAATTAGCGTTTAGTTGGAACGTTGGTCGTTTGATCTAACCGATCATTTTTTGGTAATTTCATATATTTTTTGATAACCACCCCCCTTAATGCCTGAATCCAGGGTTACTTTACCTATGGGCAGGCTTTGGGATGGCTTTTACCTGAGGCCTTGCTCCGTGTTAGTTTTACCTAAGGTCTAACTCCATGGTAGCTTTACCTAGGCTCCGACTCCGTGGTAGCTTTACCTAAGGCCTGGTTCCAGGGGTTACTTTACCTAGGGCATGGCTTCGGATTGGCTGTAGCTGAGGCCCTGCTCCTAGGTGGCTTTACCACAAGGACGACTCCGGGGTGACTTTTATCTAATACCCGACTCCACGGTAGCTTTACCTAAGACCTGGTTCCAGGGGTTACTTTACCTAGGGCAATGCTTCGGGATGGCTTTTACCCGAGGCTTTGCTCCGTGTTAGCCTTACCTAGGCTGCTGGGTGGCCTTACCTCAGGCACGACTCCAGGGTGACTTTACCTAAGGCCAGGTTCTTAGGGCAAGGCTTCGGATTGGCTTTAACCGAGACCGTGCTCCATATTGGCTCTACCTGCTCCTTGGCGACTTTAACTAATGCCTGGTTCCCGGTTGGATTTTACCTAGGACACGATTATTTTTGACAATCTGAAATCGGCCCTCAGGTGAACCCGCCCCCGCAACGGTCCATAATGGACTCTAGACATATCCCGTACTGTCATTTGATCCAACCGATCGATTTTTGGCAATTTCATATTTTATTTAAAAACTACCCCTAGGTGAAACCACCCCCGCAGCAGTCCGTACTGGAATCTACACATATCCCGTACTGTCTGTTGATCCAACAAACAGATTTTTGTCAATTTCATATTTTATTTAAAAGCTACCCCTAGGTGAAGCTACCCCAAACCATAGCACTCTAGATTCACCCTATCAGTCGAGGCATATTTTCCAAAATTTTTTCGAAAACTACCCCCCCCCGAATCTACCCCCGGAGCTACCTCCGGGAAAGTCCTGAACGTAGCTGGGAACACCCCTGCACCTAGGGGTTGGTTAGGTTAGATGCAATTTGGCTAGCTTAGGTTAGCGGGTTGGAATATATTTTTTCGAAAAACTACCCCTACCCCTCTAAACGTGGTCGAACCCACCCCCAGAGTCTACGGTCAAGACCGCGACGACCTGGTGTATCATCCAAAACTACCCCTATAGTCCTAGGTTACGTACAGGCTTAGTTAGGGGTAGTTGTCCCAAAGTGGGGTCATAACTACTAATATATAGGCATAAACCGGCAACTACTTCGCCACGCCCCTTATTTAAAAAACTAGTACGACCAATCACGTTGCAGTAAATTCCCCCTCTACAACTTGGTCCGGTCTTCCCCCTCTCGTGGTGAAGAGTTACCGTTACAACTATTTCAATTTTACTAAAAAAACAATAATATTACTTATTAACAAAGTTATAACTATCTCCTAATTAATGAATATAACTGAGATTTAGGGATAGGCCCTTTATCACAATTTAATAAATTATTTTCGTCATATTTGAGATATATCCCGGTAGATTCTAACCATTGCAAATCCCATAAATTAGCAGCTTTTAACACTATGGTTAATAGATTAATTACTATTCCATTGCATAAAAATAGATTTAAATGTGAGTTGGCCAGAATTAAAGAGATCGCTAAATTCAATTGATATGATCCTAAAATAATAGATAATATATTGAGGAAACAAAAATTAAAAAAGTTTAGAAACGATTCTACTACCTTAATAACACAAAAAGAAAATGTTAAAAATCAATTCATTAGCCTACCATTTGATATGGATTTAACAAAAGGTCTAGATAAAGTTTTTAAACAGGTAAATTTAAAAGTAGCTTACAAAAGCTTAAATAGCTTAAAAAATGTATTAGGTAACCCAAAAGATAAAATTAAGATGATAGATAAATCTGGGATTTATAAAATAAATTGTAATTCATGTAGTAAAATTTATATTGGCCAAACGAAAAGGAAAATATTAACCAGATTTAATGAACATATTACCCATATAAAATTTCAAAGACCTGAAAAATCTAGTGTTGCAGAACATATTCTAAACACTAAACACACTTTAGAATTAAATGATCTAAAATTATTGAAAAATGTTAATTCAAAAGGTCTTCTGAATAGTTTTGAAAGTTTGTACATTCACAAATATGACGAAAATAATTTATTAAATTGTGATAAAGGGCCTATCCCTAAATCTCAGTTATATTCATTAATTAGGAGATAGTTATAACTTTGTTAATAAGTAATATTATTGATTTTTTTTTTTTAGTAAAATTGAAATAGTTGTAACGGTAACTCTTCACCACGAGAGGGGGAAGACCGGACCAAGTTGTAGAGGGGGAATTTACTGCAACGTGATTGGTCGAACTAGTTTTTTTTAAATAAGGGGCGTGGCGAAGTAGTTGCCGGTTTATGCCTATATATTTGTTGTATTATGTTGTTTAAAGTTATTTGTATTTTTTAAATACCTCTGAAGATGATTGCTGGGCAATCGAAATCTACATAAGGTTTAAATAAATGTTATTTGTGGTTTAGAGGTTTTATTTATTTAAAAATAAGCACATATATATATATATATGCTTAGTAATTCCTGAGAATGTTGGTAATGTCAACCAACGAAAAGCTTTGAGTGTATTATTCAATAAATTATTCCTGTAATTAGTGTATATATATATATATATATATATATATATATATATATATATATATATATATATATATATATATATATATATACTAGAAAGAAATGTATTCAGTTCAAAGTTAAATGGGAATTGAATTTACACAATCAAAATAATTTTTAATGAGAACGTTGTGATTTAATAATTCTCATAAAAAACTAGTTCTGAAATTTGTTGAATGTTTTTTTTATTACAAGTAAAAATTTGTTATTGCTATTCAAATGTCAATATGTATATTTAGTATTAGTTTATCAAGCAATATCTAAAATTAAATTAGTAAAGTAAAAATCTAAAACATTATTATTACTTATAGTAAAAAAATAATATATTGGTTTTAAAAATAGTTGAGCAGAGATTAAGAAAGATAACATCTAGAATATATAATTATTCAATATAAGATACCCTATAATTTCAATATAGTCACTATGAATCAAGGTTAAAAACGTGATGAGGGAACTAATAATTACAATGTTAATGTTTAATTAACTGCCTACTCTCATAGACGTAAAACAAATTTGAAAGTACAACTATATTTATGTGTTTAATTATGTTTATACATATAAAGTTTTATAGCGACCCGATAATGGCAATTGTATATTATAATCAGTGGACTTGGATTTTTGCCGACTATTTATATATATATATATATATATATATATATATATATATATATATATATATATATATATATATAAATTCTAAATAAGAATAAAGTGAATATAAACCGGAAATAGTGGTTACAATTTGTAAAATACAAACAATACAATACAAAACACAATGTACATCGAGTTTTGGAGAAATTAATTTTGTTTACTATAAAGGTATAATTATAAATAGCCATAAAATATCCGGTAGGATTATAAAAACAATAGTTGTCTACGTAAGCTGACCCATTGCTGAATTGAACGAGTGGCCTTAATTTTCCTTCGTCTTGCAAAAACGCAGATTATGCGATCAGCTTACGTTTGTAAACCTATCGTAACGGATATTTTGTTATGTTGTAAAATAGCTACGAACAGTAATTCAATTGGTGCATACAGTTATACTGTTTTGAAAAAGAAACACTGACTATAAAGCTTCAAGCGAGTTTGCAAACCAAAATTTGTATTTTAAATATTAGCTTTTGTTTCTATATTATGAAATTACATTTATCTTGTTTAGGTATTTTTTTTGTATCATATTATAGTATAAGTAAATACAAAAGAATGGAGATGGCGTTCTAGTTGTATAAAATTTCTCACTATAAAATTAAAATTTTCACATTTTAATTTACAATTCTTCAATTTATTAATATAAAACCAAATTTTAAATTTTCGTATTTTGCGAAAACAAGATTTGCATTAAAACTACTACAGTATAAACAATCGTTTAGATTCCGTTGTAAATAAATTGATTAGATACTAGACAGATCTGTTTACTATTAAACCAAAATGTAAACAAGTGCAGATGCTTGTTTTCGCGTAAAACGTTTCAGTGGAATATGAAGCAATCGAAAACATTTGGTTTGAGGCGTTTGAGGCAACTTGTCCAGAATACGTCGTATTGATTTTTATGCTGTCTAGCGTAGCATTAGTTCGGGCGTTACCAGGATAGGAAAGCCAGGAATATTACCGACCCAAGCATATTTTGTAGTGGTGGAGGGGATTAGTCAAGATTCCGTTTGAAGCGTCACCGTGGTTTCAAAGTTGTACAAAATAGAAAGGGGAACACAAAGGGGACCAAGATGGGTGGAAGGGAACTGATGAATGCTGAAAACCGAAAAGTCTAAAGAGAGAGTTGGGAGGAAGCTGGTTCACAACAAAATAGCTTATCATCCACTTTGTTTTCTGCTAGTGTTCAAAGTGTAATTTTCTTGTGTATATTGTTCTTAGCTGAGTAAGTACGAGATCATTATAGCATGTGCATTATCTTATTAAGTCAACCCGTGGTTTTATTGACATTAATTTCAGTTTAAAATCTTGGAAACGCCCCTTCAAACAATTGATTTTTTTTACAATAAAGAAATAAGGACAAGATACTCTTTATAATAACAGACTTGGAAAATTAAATAATAAGATCTGTAGTAAGAAACTGGGATAAAAATGTTTAATTATATTTGGCATGTAAATAACAGGTTTGTTCAAAACAGACCTGTAGTAACTATACAAAAGTCCGCGAAAACCGACAATACAAACATTTCTTTCATTCTGTACTTTTCGTTTATTTACCATTTTCTTTGAGATACATTCTAGGAATCAATTCAGTTACGTAAGAGAGCATGGTAATATATGATTAATTGCGTAAAGCATGTTCATACGATTTTTAGAAAAATAGACTACTACTCGGAATAGGATCCTTTTAGGCACGCAAAAAAGTATATACAATTAAATAATGTAAATAAATGAAAATTAATTTCCGTTTTAAATATTCGAACTTAAATTAAACTTGTTATATTTGTTTTTATCGTATAAAATGAGTCAGATAACTTAATTTTAAAGTTATAGTTATAAACATTTTAAGTTGGGTACAAAATTATTTTCAAGATCAGAAAGAATAAATTACTTTTGACTTGAGATACCATAAGTTGAATTTTGAGATATATTTGTTTGTTTTATCATTATCAAAATTGAGGTGATAAAATAAAAACCACAAGCAATGCAAACCTTTGTTTTGAGAAAAACGAATTTTCAACTTATCAGGTCTGTGTACTGGAGTGCACAAATACCTAAGATTCGTGCCTATTGTAAATACACAAAATTTAACTTTCTATATTTTGAGAAATTTAATTTGTTGTAAACTTTTAAATGTTTATATAGTTGAAAAAAAGTAAAGTGTCAATGAGTATTTTCTACAGAATATTTTTAGATATATGAAATTAAATGTTTCATTTTCAATAGTTTGTTTTATTTCAACTTTTGTAAAAGTTTTTATACGTCTTATTTATCACACACACACACACACAAAAAGGTTGTGTTCAATATAGTTTTATTTTTTACTTGTCTCTCACACACACACATACACAAACACTTTTTTTCTTCTCATCTGATGCACAGTGTGTGTCCTGAGTCTACACCTTTTATGGGTCAACATCTAAGAAAAGAGCATTTTTTATATAGTGTGAATAAATATTTTTTCTGCTGTCTTCAAAGGTTTACCTACAGCTGAGTTTACATGCCTGTATTAACTTACACATCCAAAAAGTTCTCTTCAAGAAAATTAGGCTACAATACAAATACTAAATGATTGAGTAGACATCATGAATGTTCAATAAACAGAATTCAGTTACAGGCCACTCTGGAGTATTAAAAAAAATAATGCGGACTAAGCAGTAAAAGAGGTTCCAAGTAAAATATTATTTACATGAAGTGTTATGGCACCTGATCTTGTTTTCAAACTAAGACCTGCATACTTTACTGTCATTAATGAAAAAAATGGAAAGTGGTTGATCACATTGGATTCAACTAGGTTAATTAACTGAAGAAGCTATAAATCCTCAAAGTATCTTTATTTTTCTTAGTTGAGAGAATTTTAATAATTCATATTTGGATTAAACAGTAGATTAATTTCATATATTTTTGATTGAAAATTAAAATTCATAATGTTGTCACTTATATGAAGCTATCATCTCAATCAAGCATATACTGATAGCATAATATAGTAATGGTTTAAGAGATATAACTACATCATTAGTTTTTTAAAGTTATCTTAACATTTTAAGAAAAACTTGAGATTTATCATTTTGTTTGTTCGTATAAGAATTCCATCCCTTTTGTCATGACCTTCTTGTTGTGCCTTTTATTATTTTTTTGTTAGATTTTTCAGTTTTTGTCTTTTTCTGACAAGCTTTCAATTTTAATTTAATATTAATTTTTAATGTAATTAATTTTTTTAACCCTAGAACACTAACGCACCTAAAACAAACCTTAAAGACAATGGTTTGTTTGTGAGAATACTTTATGGAAAATTGAACAAAAACCTCTAAATAAGCATTGCAAATTTTTTAATTATATATAGTTAATTAAATACTTTGAAGGGACTTATAAAAGTAGGGTTTTATAATTTGTATTTATTTTTGAACATTTAACACACAATTGTCCTTGATGTTCTACGCTCATCGCCTTTGTTCATCGTTTACAGTAATACTTCGCCATTCTTGTTTTTTTCGCAGGACAGAAGCCATATATTTTTCTCCCTTGAGGCTGCTCAGATCTTGCTGTGTTATTTGGTGGTTCAACACTCAGTATACTGGCTATGGATGAACGTAGAGGACGAGCCAAAAACTGAAAGGTCAACCTGTGCTCCATCCAAGGCTTTTACCAGTTTACAGTGAAGCTCAGTTGCAAACTGTCTTCTGGAGACTGGCCTTTCCCCAACCAAGACTTTAACATTAACATAAATGACATAAGAGCTAACAATCATTATGTTGATCATTATAAAAAAAATACAAAGATGTCATCGTTTTGTCTTTCTGCTACAGGACATATGTCCAAACCACGCTTTTGTTCTAAGTTGAGTCATATTTTGTTGAGTTGTAAAACTCTACTATTTCTGGATTCTTGTTCTTTCATTTATTGATGGAACTTCTTGTGAAATGGAAAGTAATAAAACAGCAATTTTTTCTTTGTTATGTAAGCTACCATTCTCGTAGGACATCAAAACAGAGAACAATAATGTTCCAATTCTTCTCTCCAAGGATCCTTCACATGTGGCAGTATTTCAGACTTGTCATGTCTTGGAGTACCAACTAGCATAAAATTAACTGATTAGTTGAAAGATAATTGACTGGTGGAACTGTAGTAAACCAATTGTCTACTGCTATATTATTGCTTGTCTCATGGATACTTTTTATGAGCTTATTATGGCACGAGGGAAAGTGGATTTGTTTAAGTACTGCAATAGATCAACCATATACTTTGTTCGTGAATTACACATGCGAACCTTGATTACATATTTGGATGGTTTATTAGAGATATACTTGTTCATCGAAATTTTCAACATCTTCTTGAACCAAGTAGCTGCTCATCAACTGTTACAAAAACCTGGTCGGTTAAAAATCTTTTAGTAACATGAAATAATAATTTTCCATATTTGCCAATTGACACACAAAAATCCTCTTTGCTCCTATTCGCTTTAGTTGATGGCCATCAAACTTTAAAAGTTCTAACAAAAAAGGTGAGACTACCTCTTTTCATGTTTGATTTATATCATCACCAAAATTATTCAGAATAAAATAAGGGCATGTGGTTGTTGTTTTGGCTTACTGTCAAAGTGTAAATCCCTAAAAATGCATTTAATTCTCCTTTGAAGAGTTCATAGTCGTTTTATTTTTGTTAAATTGTTTTCTTACTATGAAGTCGTTTGTATTTTGTATTTCTATATCTATAAAAAACCAGGAAAACACTTCAACAACAAGACTAGTTTTATTTTTAGGAATATCTTTTGGTCTGTGTGGAATGTGCACAATATTACTTGCTCCTGTACAAGTTTTAGGGATTGCTGTAGTTCAGTTACACCACAAGTGACAATTTTTTCCTTGCATCAATACAATTTTTTGTTTCAGCTTCAGAGTTCATTTATTGCAGTTCTATAACAGGGCCTTATAGGTCAGCTTTGTCACTTGAATTACTATCACTACCAAGTGGTTTTTAGTTTGTGGATCAGCGTCAATATCATTACTATCAAGATCAGAATAATATGTACCATGTCTTTCCTCTTCCATAGATTCATTAAGAGCAAACATTTCATTGTGAAAATTAAAAATATGTTCATTGCCTTTGTTATCAATATTGTATCTCATAAAAAACATTATTACAGTATTTACAAAATGAGAACAATATTCACAGAAACAAATTAAGCAACACTAACATTAATGCTTTCACACAAGTCAACAAAATTTAGATTTAAAAATGACTGTAAAGGCTAATGCTTTGTTTATAGGACTGACACTACATAAACAAAAGATAAAAAAATATGCACATGCACAAGATGTTGTAGTGCATCTGTCTGAAGATTAACTAAAGGTATAGGTAGGGAGGGGTAACTGCAATATATAAGGAATGGGAACAAATAAAATGGCAGTTGTGTCCTCTGCCAGACATTGCGATTGTGTTCTAGGGTTAACAGAGTTTGGATTTCTTTATATCCGTAATTCTCATTATTTCTTGTAATTATTTAAATTTATGTTTCTTATATTACATTAATTGACAATAATAATCTTTTTGGGTTTTTGCAAATAATATGTAGAGAGGCAAAAACTCTTGTAAAAGTATCAACACATATTGGTTTAAAATTTCCCTATTACGGTATCTTATTATAAAGTTTGTAAAATAAATATGTGTAGAGAGTTTTGTTTGTTTTATTTTACTTAATCACTGTAACACCTGGAAGTAGAATTATGTGTCATAACTATAAGGATATTTTTATATAACTTATAGTTAAACATTGCTATTTATACACAATATCAAGAGCACAGTGGTACAATATATTACAATAAAAATTTGAAAAGAACCCCAATACCACAAAAATAACAAATAAAACAAGTTACTAAAGATTAAACCCTTATGTACATTTCGATGACCAATTATTTCAAATTTGAAAAAAAAAAATACGAACTTGGTTCGAAAGTACAAATGGACTTCATACTGTATAAAAATGGAATAGTTCCTTGTTAAGTAGAACATTATTTTATGAACATCTATTTTCCAACCGAGTAACATAGTATCTGTTTAGAGTAGGTTTGGTTATACAAAAAAATAATAACTGTGTTAGGCTTAGTGTGAAATGTACTTAATACTACTTTACTAGCTAACGCCCACCCTTGGTAGGTTAGTCATTTGGCGGCTCTCTGACTAGTAGAGGTGGGTGATTTTCCTTTAGTTGTATTCTTCTTCGTCCACTATTTCTTCTTCGAAGTGTGAAATGTTGTAGACAGAAAGTAGTCAATTTGATATGTATCATACTACCACTACACATTGTCAGTTGATGCAATATAGCTACCAAATAACCAATAGGGATTGATTTAGTTCTATAACTCAACTAACAATAAAACTGAAATAGTTCAATGCACATGAAATAATATATGTTTTGGCACAATAGGAAGTGAAAAGGTAGTGCTAACTTGGCATTATGGTTATATGAACTGAATGTTTATTCATATACATCGTGGATCAATTCGTGTTTACTAAGTTTATGCCTTATTTTTTGTGCAACTATATCTATCCTAACCAGATATATTGTAAATGTATTCTAATACATGTATTTAGCAATACAGTGTAACATAGTGTGTTTTTACATAAAGAATTCTTTCTTACAGTATTATGTTTGTAAAGAATAATGTTCTGTTTCCAACACAGTAATGTCATTTTTTAAGCAGAAATAAACCTTACCATTTATTTAACCAGTTATTCAACTTTACCAACTCATCTTTATAAATTCATAAGTATATTTAATACTGTGGTATATAATGTGATACTGTAATGTGGTAGGCATTTGCATGAAAGTTTAATCAAGCCATTTTCATCTAAACTCAGGGCATTTTTTCTTGTTATTTATATCATTGTAGAAATTCCCATAAGGCTCATTTTTTTATCAGATTGATCTCAGCTTTTACACAGGTGAAGTCTATTCTAAGAATTGTTGAAACGAGCTGACAGAACTGTTCTTTGTTGTTAAATTTAAATTGTTTTTTAAGTAGAGTTATGATACAAAATTTACTAATTAGTATTTTTCTCAAAATTTGTAAATTATTTTGTAAACTTTTTATGTTAATGGATTAGAACTTAAATATTGTTCAATTTTCCTCCAGTTAAATTTGACTCAGATGTCGATCTACTCTACAAAAGTTCAAAAAGAATTTAGTTTTTTTGACATAAAATCTTATTTAGTATCATTTACCACCAACTTTCCTGCTTGAAAATTATTGATTGTGGTATTTCCCTAAATTCTGACCTATGTTGTTTATGTATTAGATATCATCTTTTTAAAATAAAGTTAAATATAAATTAATAGATCTTGACATTTTAGATTTCATTTGATGGATGAACACCTAGACTTAACTTTTGATTTAGGGGAAGGTCATTAAAATTAAGTGATTGTAACCAGTTGTAACTTGGTCTGTGGAAGGAACTTGCCAAAATGACCCTTTATCATCCCGTTATTTCATGCAGTGAATGTGTTACTGTAGATTTTATTCACTATTCATAGTATGCAATACTAAAAATTATGTAGTTCTTGTTGAGAATGTATTTTTTTAGTAACATACGTAAAAACAAAAAGGATCAAAAGTGGTAAAGTATTGTCAACTATTGTCTATAAAATGATTAGAAAAGTTTGTAAACAGGTTTATATTATTCTATATGTTCTTCATCAATGTTTAGTAATCGTATTGTGATAAGTACATAAAATACAATTCTAACTGGTTGGTTACTTCTCATGGCAGAAATGTAGCAAGGGAAGTTGGGTTAATCAACTATATTTCTTTTGAACTTTACCAGTATAAAGTTTCCTTTAATATTTTATTGCTTCTAAAAGTAATTAAGAGAACTATAATAAACAAAGTTTTTGTTTGGTTTACATAATGAAGTATAGCAAATTCTCGATTATCTATGAACTTTCTAGGACTTTTTTATTCTAGTAGTAGATAAATTAGATGTTATGTGGAAAGAAAGAGATAAACAAAAATACCAAGTGTACCAGCTGCATTAATACCCGAAAACTATGAGTCACAATTCTCAGAACAGGTTTGTTTACTAAAAAGTCCAAGCCATTTTAATGCCCATAGACTGTATGAGCCACAACTCCACCCCTCCTACCGTTTCTCTTTCACCATTTCATTTTCCCGTTCACCTCAGTTTCATCAACTTTTGCTATAGCAGTTATCTCTTTTTTTTAAGTGAATCATGGTTTTATATTTGTCAACTTATGATAGCAGTTTGCTGGTTTTGTTATTAGTAATTTTATTTTACATGAGGTAAAAGGAAAAAAGTGGTTTTATCAATCAACATATTTAAATCACTTTTGAGTTAAACCACTATGACAAGAATTAATAAAACAATTTGAAAAATGGTACTTTGAAAAAGCAAATTAGCTTGCAGTAGGAATATTTATTTAGCCAACACCTGTTCTTGGGATTTCAGACATTTGACGGGTCGCAGTGTGAAATATAAGAATCCGTTATTAGAGAAATTTTAAACCAACAAAATTAATTCAATTTGAATCTACATCAGACAATTTCTTGATGAAAGAAAGAAAAACAATGAAAAAAACAGTAATGATGAATTAGATGCATCACTTTTAGAATGCAGCATTTTTAGAGTCAATTGAAAAGTGAGGTTTCAGGTCCTATTATTGCTGAAAAAGCATATTAGTTTTTTCAGAAGTTAGGTTTGGAAGGAACATTTACCGCATCATCAGGCTGGTTAACAAGTTTAATTTTTTTTTCTTGCAAAAAACCAATTATGGTATCATTGCCATTATTTGATATGAAGCTTAAAGAAATTAAAACTAAATATCTATATACTAATACCTAAAACTAATCGTCTACTACAAAATACAAAACTTAAGGTCTAATCACAACTAAATTAAATTAAATCAATAAGCTACATGCTTAAACGTAAATTAAATTAACATGAACTTTTTAATCAAGTTTGAAACAACACCATAGAATATGAGATATTAGACTTCTTGGCAAGAAATCAAGTGCCGACATACAAGGAGTGGACAATTTCAAAACTGATTTTGAATAGTTACTTTAATGAGAGGAAGTTTCAAGCAATCAAGTGTACAATGCTGATGAGTTTAGGCTGTTTTTTGAAATAATTTTTCCCACACGAACATTGGCCTTTGAGAGAGCAGTAAGATAAAGGATGCTAGTCCAGCAACAAGCAACTGACTGACTATAATGACATACAGCAATACATTAGGCTCTGACAAATTAGATTCGGCAGTGATTAGTAAATCAAATGTAGATCCATTGAAGGGACAAGAGCTGAAAACCTTTATGTAAGCTACTTCATTAAAAAAAGAGGCTGGATGGACCAGAAAATATTTAAAGTGATTTGAAATAAAATTCAAAGAACATATGATGTAAAATACGTAATTTACTATAGCAAGCTGAACTGATGATCGATAACATCCCATTTCACGTAGGAGGAATTGTTTCAAAATTGGAAAATTATAAGTTTTTACCTCCCAGTATATATATATATATATATATATATATATATATATATATATATATATATATATATATATATATATATATATATATATATCATCATAATATTTAATAGACAAGCAATTTTTAGGAACAGAACACCAGGACTATTTAGATCAGTCAAAATTATAAAACTGACAATTCAAAAATAAAAATTGTTTAAGATTTTGAGGACAGAATAAGGATAATATTTTTGAATTAGCAAATATGATGTAATAAGGTAAAATAGATTAAATTGATGATAAATTGATTAATTGAATGACATTAGATTAATGTGAAAAGTAATGTATGTTTATAAAATGTGTTTATACATGTGTTAATTAAGAATTGTTTATGAGGGTCAGAGAAGCAAAGGTGAACAATTAAACTGGAGGATGACAAAACAAGGTAAAGTGCATAAGTAAGATGGGTTAGTTTTTATAATTAACCATTAAATATAATATTTCAAGACAAATCAGGATAATGCATCAACATGCAGGTAAAGTTTTGATCATATATCATTTTCCCAACTACCCAATACCTACTTAGTATCAGAAGAACTCAAAATAAAAAGTATATTAACAAAAGTATTTTTCAAGAAAGGTAAATGAAAGATGTAATAGCACATTTCTTAAAAGTAATAACCAGTGATAAAGAGTAATGGACATGTGTGATTATATTTGGATGCAAGATATTTAAATGTCCCTAATGCTATACAAAAGAGGTAAATGAAATTGGTATATAAAGTAAAGTGGATTGGCCTATAAGTATGCTAAATTTAATAATAGCATGTGGCAGATAAAACTAGTTAAAAGTACAGAAAATTTATTACGAATCAACATCTTGGGAAGATATCAATTTATTGGACTCTTTATATATGGTTATGAGCATTCACTATCGGCATTAAAAACACTTAGTCACAGTAGCTTAAAAATTAATTGTAACTAACTAATGTAGATGGTATAGTTTGCATTTCAAACACATTTATTGAATGTGTATTAGTTTTAAATAACAAATTTCAGAAAATGTATTGAATAAAGTATTAAATTTTTGAGGTACAGATCTACTAAAAAACCATAAGGATGGTGGGGGAAAATGTAAGGGACATGCTTGATTATCCAATTACAAAAAATGCACAGCAGCTTAAAGTATTAATTGGATGTACAACTATTTTAAATTTATTGCTAATTGTTCCTGTCTTACTTCTTGTTACCTCATGTAACTCCGATGTCCGTAATAAGTTGCTGCAGCCAAGATGCAAAATTGTTTATTAGTTAATATTGTCCTCATGTTGTTCTGGCGTCCCAGTGCAGTTAGCAGAGCAGCTCTTGATGGAATTTGTGAGGACTATCGGAGGAGGATATGGTCCAGGGTCTCCTATTCTGTTCTACAGTTGGGGGAGAGAGGAGATTCACTATGTTCCGAATTAGTAAAAGCAACTCATATAGTTAAAAAAAAAACAGGTTTATTTGAGTTGAAGAAGACGATTGAAATTTGTAACTGAAATTTCTAAAACACTAAAGATGTAATTTTTCAGACTAATTTGTACATGTAAACTACAACAAACAATTTATACAAATTGTGCTAAGATCTATTGTACTAGGTTGACATTTATAAAAAATGTGTTAATAATCACAAGTCAGCCATCAATAACTTATGAGTATGGTCAGCTTTAAGTCAAATCCTTAAAGAAAAGCAAGAGTAGATATTGAACTACTGTAGAAGGAATTATTTACCATTTAATTTTGTTTGTAGATCCCAAGACAGTTTGTATTAAAAAAGTATTAGTTCACACAAAATATAAGTTTTTTAACGTAAGTTGCAGAATAATTAGTTCTAAACTATATTGTCAGAGGTTTCCAACCTTTTTGGGCTTGAGGGTCAATTTGTAAACTCTAAGTATATAATTGTAAGCTGCTCTTTAAAGATAGTATAATATCCAAAACATACTGCTAATTGAAGAGAGAAGAAAGGATAAAATAATGTGAACAGTTTAATTGAACCTGTTAATTTTATTTCTTAAAACTACAATTCAGCTTACGATATAATCTAAGTTGTAGGTGGGATATATATTCTTTGATTGTAAAAATGATTGTTCTAGTTTCCTTGAATTGTGTGTTGGATTCTTCAATGACCTTATGAATATATTTGTATAAACTGGAAATTTTATAGTTAATATTTATAGTTACCACTAATTACTGACAGCTTGGAAAATGGTTCAATTCATTTTTTAAAGAAATTTTGAATATTATCAACTTGTACAGAAATTTATTTCCAATTACTACAATGACTAATACCGCCTGTTTTTAAAAGAAGGGTATGTCTGTTGTTTGTTAGTAAAGCTAAGTTCTTTAAAATTAACAGTTTCAAGTTTATTCTTCTAGCTCTATGGACAAAACCATCATATTGAAGAATAATTTAAAAATATCCTTACACTTAGCAAAACATCTTTCAAAGCATCTTACAATTGTACTTGGCCATCTTACATAGTTGTACAGCAGCAAGTTTTCATATTCCCTATCCATTTTCAACAGAAAATGCTTTAATTTTTGTCTTTGCAAAAGGGTTTGATTACCACTTCTTAGCGTGAAATACTTTTAAACACAAATTCAACTCATTGAAGTAGACACGGGTCTGACTCTATGTGTCCATTTTGGAAAGAATGCAATTTGATAATGTAATTTTTCTTTTCACCACTAAATCATGTTGGCATACCCTCATCCCACATTTTTCTCAAACGGAATATTTTAGAGCAGTAAATTTTAAAAGAGTTCACTCAAAATTTCACTACACACTAGTTTATTAATACTGTATATACAGACTGGTTTTGATGACGATGTCACCTTCATTAGTGATTGGTTAATACTACCATATTTCATTAAACAACATCAATACATATAATGCTTTTTTTTTGTAATTTAGGGATATTTTATTTTGCTTATGGGAATTGTTGCAATATTGTAAGATAAGTTTTCACCTGTGATCACCTGATAGCATCATATTTTTCTTATTTGTATAGATAGATTGATAATTTTTTTTCTTATTTGTATAGATAGATTGATAATTGTTTTATTTCTGTGTAGAGTTTGATTAAATATATAGTGTAGCGTGTTTATTTTATGAAGCATATTAAAAAATTACTTTAATTAAAAATGTAATTAAAAAAAAACTATTTTAGTAAATTTCATAAAAAAATAACAATTAAATGTTCATAAATGTTTTTAAATTGTGTGTAACAAGTATATTAATCTACAAAACAAAACAAAAACTATAAATTTATTCTCACAAAAAATTATTTCACATAATTTCAAATGAATATCCAACAAATTTTCAAAAAAACAACTGTTGCCAATACTCCTGAATGTTTTGAAATAACAATTACCTTAATGGGTTAAAGACTTTAATTTTCTTTAAATAATTTCTACAAGATGCTCTATGGCGAATGAGAGTGGATCCATAGGATATGTTAGAATATTGTTTTTTTTAGAAATTTCATCAAACCTGTCATTGATGGTGCTCTGTCACAATAAGTAAATATTTGATGAAGTCCTCAACCCTTTCTTTTAATGCCATCATATATG
The DNA here is from genome assembly GCA_036971475.1 of Prosapia bicincta. Lineage (NCBI taxonomy): Eukaryota > Metazoa > Arthropoda > Insecta > Hemiptera > Cercopidae > Prosapia > Prosapia bicincta. The sequence continues at coordinate 9,324,522 of JBAIZL010000001.1, forward strand.
TCCCTTCCCCTTGCTGTTCATTCAAGACATAAAAAGTAGCTTCTTATTACTGCTGAAGTCTTCAAAAGAAGTATGTACAAAAAATCTTCTAGGTGTTACACACAGAAATTCAAAATAAAAGACAAATAATTGAAAATTTATAGCATTATTAGAGAAAGTGTAAATCAAGAAAAGTATTGTAGAAATAATGCAAATACATGAGAGAGTTGTACTACTAAATGATATGATTAGTATGTATTACAACAACCTGTCACGAGTATTATTTATATGTTTTTTTTGAAAGCTATGTATGAAATATGTTTTCAAATTTTGTGATGTATGCCAAATAGCTAAGACTGTGAATCAATTAAGCTGTGTAGAAACAAAAGGGTAAAAGATAAATGAAACAAGGGAACAGTTTCCTTATTAACTTTGCCAGTCCTTTTCCCAGAGGTAGTTGAGGCTATAAAAATATATTTTGGTATTTGTAAGCATATTTTCTAAAAATTTTGAAAATTTAAAATAAGAAAGGCAAATACAGAGACAGCAATAAGATGCCTGGATAAATATTTCAGAACAATTAGGAGGGTTAAAAGACTACAGGTAGATGGTCATAGACCCAAATTTTTCAGTAAAATGAATGGTTTAAACAGTAAATATAAAGCATGTGGTCAGGAGGAAAATATTTGAAAGGGTAAATTAAGAGGTACAGTAGAGATTCGATTATCCAAATGTCAATTATTCAAAATTAATCAAAAAAAAAAAAATTTAAGAATTTTTATGAATGGTACTTATAGCTATTTGTTTTACGTGTTTGAACATTTCAACAACATGGGAAGAAAACTGGAAAGGTTCTACTTTTGATTGATAATACATTTACCCACCAAAAAGCTGCCTCACTGAACATCAATTTTGAAGTTGTTTATTTACTTCCCAACATGATACCATTACTCCAACTGGTGAATCAAGGTTTGATTGAGAAACTGAAAAGGGTGTACAAAAAAAGAAGTCTTGCATCAGTTGTTATTAATAACTGAAGAAAAAAAAAAAAAAAGTATTGTGTGGTTTTAAAAAAAAACGACAAGTTTTCTAAAAAACTTAACATCAAAGCCTGTTGCTGTGTGATAGTTGGGTATTTTTAACTGGGGGGGGGGGGGGACATGAACAAGGCCTAGAGAAAAAATCTAAAACATCAACAGAAGAAAACAAAATTGAAGACATGCAAACAGTTGTAGTGCCAAAAGATTCCAAGATTTTGTGATTGACCCAGAGAATTTGAAAGAGTAGTGACTCCGGATTCCAAATTTTAAATGATGATGAAATCGTGTCTGTGTTACCGTAATATGACAAGAAAAAGAAAGTTCTGCTAGTGAAGATGAGGATGAAGAAAAATGTAATGAAAATCAAGTTAATCATGAACATGCAATGAAGGCTTTCGACACAGTAATGTCCTGGTTTGAATAGCAAAAGGAGAGTGATTCTGTGCAGTTCATGTTATTGAAAAAAATGTTTGATTTGGCTGCCAAGAAAAGAATCAGATTTAAAACAATCCAGAAAAGTAACGTTTTAGGACAACTGAATATTATGTGTAAACAGGTTTAATTCTGAAATTACAGAACTTTGTATACTTTTTCATTATTCAAGATACTGTTGTTGCTTTAAATTTATGCTCATTATTTTTTTCATCTTTTCATACAGTACTGTATTTTGGAAATATTGGTTGATTAACCGAACTTTTGACTATTAGAACACCCTCCAGTCGTAATTAGTTCAGATAATCAATTATCTATTGTAATGAATTATCATAGAATATAATGACCCACACCAAACCACAAATGGGTCAAATGTATTTATTTCATTTATAAGATATGCTCTAAGAAAGAAGAGAGTGTATAAATAATGAATTACAGTTAATAAAGAATAAAGGAGGCAGTTTAAACAAGGAATAAAGAAAAGACAAATTCAATATAAAATTGGTTAATGGCTACAATAAGAGTATGAAATATTAGAAAAGAAAATATAGCATTTTTTATCAGTTTAACAGGTTTAAGATTTCGTTTTACAGTATGGAATAGCCCTTCTAGTAGGAAAATTAAAAAGACTGAAAGTTAAAGAAGAAATTTAGAAAAAAATTATATTTGTAGAAAGCCATTCAGGATAGGAGGGAAGCTAAGGGTTGCTAAATAGGAGTTAATGTTAGGATAAAAAAATAATTTAATGTATCCTATTCTGAAAGCAAACAGAGTACTTATGCTGAGCTAATCTATTTTGTCTCAATTTCTTGTTTTTTATCTTCTATTGTAAATATCACAACTCCATTACCTTGTAGTTGCAAATGAAAAACTTCTTGCAGTTTTTCTATTAATCATCACATATAATATTCTCATTTTTTTTTTCTTTTTTCAAGTGTTGTTTATACTTTATTGAAGATAATAAATATTTTAAAACTGGTAACACCTCAAAAATTAATAATAAAGAAGCAAGATGTTGACAGGTTGTTCAATTTGACAATTTTTCAATTGATTGTATAGGTTTTTTAAACAAAAAGTAATTTTCAAAAGATTAAAGTCTTTATTAAAAAAACTACATAAAGTTTTTAAAGTATAATAAAATTTTAAAAAGGTAAAAAATTGAGCTTTAACTAAAATTGGAGTTATTTTTGTAGCTACTAAAGTCTATAAGTAGGCCTACAAAATTAGTATTATTTGGTTAAAGTTATTTAATATTGCTCTATAAAAGTGCAGATATGTTAAAGTAGGTCATTGAAAATCTTTGTTTGGTTGCAAACTATCCGTTTATTTCTGCAATATTGTATAGATTTTTATTTTATGAATTTTGTAAAAACTATGAGTAAAATGATATTTCTCCTCCTCAGTAAAAAAATGTTAACTGGTTTTACTAATTTATTGTTTAAGGAAGTATTTCAATAACAGAAACAAATTTCTTTATAAAAGAACTAATAGTTACTGTGTGAAAGAAAGGAAATGTATTTAAAAAGAAGTGAAATGGAAGGGGTCTGGAGAAAGTAGAGAGCAGAGAAAGCAAAGTGAGTGAGAAGTTCAGTCTGTAGTGAATTGTGCTTGTTGTCATGTTAAGGTATTGGGAGGAGGCCATGGCAGGCCAGCATTACTGCCTTCGATGGAACAACTATCAGTCCAATATGACGTCAGTGTTTCATCAGCTTCTGCGTACAGAAGCATTTGTTGATGTTACTCTAGCATGTAATGATGAAACTCTTAAAGCACACAAGGTAAGTTGAGTTGAACTAGTTTTTAAAATAGTATAGATTTAAAAAGAGTTGGTTAAACCAATCATGTGCCTAATATATTATTTTTTAGATGCATATATAGTTTTTCTATTCTGCTAGAACAGTAAGAACATATAGGATAATACTATACTAAGCTAAATGTATCCTGTTGTGTTAGATTAAAAGTGATAGATCTTTAAACTCATTATTTTTTAGATGCATTATAGTTTTTCTATTCTGCTAGAACAGTAAGAACGTAAAGGATAATACTATACTAAGCTAAATGTACCCTATTGTGTTAGATTAAAAGTGATAAATCTTTAAACTCGAACATCTAAAGTGATCTTTTTGGAAAATGCACTTGTGCATTAAGAAAAAACAAATATTGCTTTTTGCTCTAGTTTTGTTAGTTTTAAAATTTTACAATCTTAGCAATGTAAAAATGTGTTAATCTCTGTACTGAGAAATAAATTTGAAAAACTTAAATAATAGAAGTTTAGGCAAATTTAAAAAATGAGATATGATATCTAATCAAACAAATAAGCTTTTTTGAAAAAAAATTTTCAACATGAATTTTTTTCTACTAATAAAATCTCAAAATTAACACAAAAAAACAAACAAACAAAAACAGTAGAATATTTAAATTAACTTTGAAAACTCATAAATTTTATTAATATTTTTTTTTATCTGGACCATTATCATCACAACAGTGTGTGTGCATGTACATGTAAACCATTTGTACATATGCACATTAGATTATGTAGCCTTATATATGTACTATGGAAGTGTTTTATACCCGTGTTAAAATTATGGTGATAGCATATTTACTATTATATTTTGCCATTTAAAATTAGGTTGCATATAAAAGAAATTAATTTTTTTAAATGTTTCCTAAATATTCAATATTTTGGTTTATAATTTGTGTCATGTAGTTCAGTAATTATTTTCCTTTTTTGTTGTTGTTTGTAACAGTTAAATATTGTAACGTTGATAATTGAAAAGAAAAATATTTTTATGATAATAATGATGAATGTGATACTAGACCAGTTGCTCAACCAAAATTACACTTGATTCTTAGAGTTACTTGATTAATCTTCAAATATTATCAAACAAAATAAATATTCTGTATCAATAGGCCTAATACTCCAAAAATAACAATTTCAGAATTATACTTTTAATAATTACAGTATTACTACATACATACATACAAAAAAGGTAATGATTACTAATAATTTTGTGTTATCCACTTTAATTAGATCTTTGTAACAGATCTTTAGGAAAGGTTTAAATTAATACTTAGACTGTCCCATGGTAGGTTATATAGGGTTAATTGATGCACTAACTTGTCTTCTTATTAAACTTTATTAAAAAATTCAAAATAATAATTTATTAGTATGATAATATAAAAATACTCAGTAAAGGACTTTGGATAATTAAAAAGTCTTAGCGGTGAGGCAATATCTCTGCAATAAATAATATTTGTCTGCTTTTATAACTGATCGATTTAAAGGTTTATTTTCATATTCTATTTTATATTTTTTTATATGAAAAATAAGAATAACAGAGAGATGTTGCTAAATCTAAAGTAATTTTTGGTTCTCTTAATTTTACAACATAAAATTCATTTATTTGTTTTCTCTAGGTAAACTTTAGCATTAAAAAGTTTTGCTGTTAATTTTCATACGACGAACAAATTTTAACTACATTATAAAAAAAAGTTTTTTACTTATTAAAAAAAATTTTTTATCTAGAAACTAACATATTTTCAGGGAAAAAACATGAAGCAAAGTAATATCGATGGGTTATATTATTAAAATTATTAGTAGTATAAAAGGATTATAATTTATTCTGGAATATACTTACATCCGTTAGTAATAATATAATTTACACCCAGTATACCTAATGAATAAATCACTAAAGTTCAATTTATTTTAACTTAATTGGAAATGACATTCAGGTTTAATATATTCATGATACCAATGTTGAAGATATCTCAGAATTATGAAACCATGTGCAGGGAATATAATTTGTATTACATACTGTCAAATAAGATTGAAAATCACTCATATATGACATTGTTATAAAATCCATAGATTTAATAGGTCTAGGTTTGCTTTAAATAAATCATAAGTTCAATTGTTAGGTTTTATAAGGTAGGTCTAGCACAGTTTGGTAACAAATATGTAAAAACGGTTAATGTTAATGCTGAATCTAATTATTTGGTTATGTAAAATAAAGTATGTTATATTCAAGTTTATTTAAGTGTTCGATTTAAGTATTAAATAAATGAAAAAAAAACTGTTGTTATTGAGTCAAAGGTATGTATTTTAATAGTGCAACATTTTGACAACTAATATGTTGCCCTGCTTCCATGATACGCAGGGCTGCATTGCATTTGTTACAGACATATCTGTTTGACAGGGTTAGGTGTAGTTACATATTTTCTGAGACTTGTTATGTTGGCTTCTGAGCTGCTTATTATCTTCATTCCAACAGCTATTCATATATTTTTGTTCAGCACTGCTTGATTTTAGAAGTACTTTTTTCTGCAGCTTTATAGATTTCACATTTTATGAATTGAATTCACGAGATATTTGGTTTATGAAAATGCGTGTTTGCTTTTTGAGGGTCTTCCAGTCTGGTTGAATACAACAGAACATTTTTCCTGGTTTGCAAATTCCCTAGGTCAAGGCTAATGGAAACTGGAAAGTGATCACTGATCGTATCTTCACCAACTTCCCCTTACAGCAGTTTTCTCCACAGACGAGATAAAATGAAAGAGAGCTCAAGAGTACCAAGCATACTAGTTGATGATGATTGAAATGTATCTTTTCCTTTACCATACAATAAAATGAGGCTACTTAACAATTGGACTCATTCAACACAGTTCCGTTTCCTTTTGAAGTCCCCGATGCATCTTTCATTGATTTGTGATGAAAATGTGAAGCTCGCTTTTTACTAACACTATCCATAATATAAACACTAAACAGAGTAAATGCATTTTGATTGTCAATTCTTCAAGTGAAATTTTTCTTTAGCCCTTATAATATTTTTTTGGTCAATCTGATATTCTAGCCATATTGATACAATATGTTGTTGTTTGGTATTCTAAAACTAAACCTTAAACATATTTGGCTATTTTTATCTCTGGCTTGCGATAAGTCCTGGTCTCTGAATGAAGACTTGTTGAAAATGTTGGTTAGGATCTTGCTATGATAAATGGGAGTTTCCATTAAAAAAGCTAATGATGGCGTTCAGTTTGCTTTGAAGCTAACTAAGGGCAGTTTGAGGACAAACCAACCTTAACCCCCTTACAAACATACCGAAAGAAAATTTTCTCAGCACGTTATTAACTTATGGCTATATAATAGAATATTACACTAAAAAACTAGACATTGATTGGGTAGAAACAGTTATAAAATTTCCATATCCTACAAATCCGTCAACTTTAAAACACGGTGTTGAAATGTTTGTTCATTATTCTAGGTTTGACCCAACATTTTTAGAAAAAATAAGAGATTTAACTAACTGTAGAACATTTTCATTATCTGAGGAAGTTCAATCAGTAAACCATACTGATATATCTGAATATGCTATGGCCACAACATTCACTCAATCATGGAAATCTGTTGCATTCTTCAGTTGAACTCTCTATAAAATAGAATTTAGACATTCATCAGTAGAAAAATAAACGTATGCTATTGTTGAGGCTTCTCTTTTTTCGAGGCGAAAAACCAATTTTGTTCATCATCACCAAGCAAGATTACCTTCTAAAAACTAAAATTCAAGAAAAATAAAATTACTAAAATGAATAAGAGAGTAATAACAAAAAGGAACAAACAAACAATAATAAATATTACACAAATATATAACAATAAATAAATAATAAAAATATAACAATAAGTGCTCAATACCTAAAAATTAACAGACATTAATAGCAAAGGATGAAAATAAAAGTATTTAACAATCAATAAATATCTATTCAAATACATACACAAATGTGTGGAAATACTACATTTAATAAATATGAAAATAATATTTAAATATAAGAACTAAAAAAATTAAATTTTAAATAATACGAGGGTAAGTCAAATATTATCCGCAATATAGGTATATTTTTTGTTTACGTTGGCAGTGAGTACTGTCCTTTTGCGTTGATGACGCATGCTTTGTTTATTCGTTGTTATGTCTATGCACGTTACAAGCTGCTAGGTTAGTTTCGTTATCGCTGCCGTGCTGTTAATAATGGCCGCTCCACTTTCTATTTGCACAAAAAAAGAGCAACGTTCAGTGATCCGTTTTTTGTGGTCGGAAGGTGTATCAGGGGCCGAAATTCATCGAAGACTTTTGGTACAGTACGGGAACAATTGTTTGCCACAACGGAGTGTCTATGAATGGATTGAAAAATTCAAAAATGGTCGCACAAGTGTTACGCAAAATGAAGGAGCTGGACGACCAGTTACCGCCATAAACGAGGAAAACATTGAGCGTTCACGTGAAATGATTCTCTCAGACAGACGGATAACTGTTGACGACGTGGCAAATCGTCTGCAAATTAGCCACGGTTCTGCCTACGAAATCATTTACAGCAGACTTGGGTTTCATAAAGTTTGTGCAAGATGGGTTCCAAAACAACTGACACAGTTGCATAAACAAACGCGCTTGGACGTGTGCAAAAAACATTTGGATCGCTATGTTAACGAACGGGACAACTTCTTAGACAGGATCGTTACTGGTGACGAAACATGGATCCATCATTACGAGCCGGAGAGTAAACGGCAGAGTATGGAATGGAAACATCCAAATTCGCCGTGCAAGAAAAAATTCAAAACCCAATCGTTCGCAGGAAAACTTATGCTTACGGTTTTTTGGGACTCACAAGGTCCATTACTGGAACATTATCAGGAAAGGGGCACAACAATAAACAGTGTACGTTACAGTGAGATGCTTACTGCTAAGCTGAAGCCTGCAATTCATAGCAAACGCCGAGGACTGCTGTCAAAAGGCGTTGTCTTGTTGCACGACAATGCCCGTCCGTATACAGCTGCCCACACTGCAGAAACGCTTCAGAAACTCAATTTAGAAGTATTGGATCATCCTCCATATAGTCCCGATCTCGCTCCATCTGATTTTTACTTGTTTGGTCCACTCAAAGAGGCAATTAGGGGCCGTCGATTTACGACAGACGAAGCATTGAAAGAAGCGGTGCATTCCTGGCTCGCATCTCAACCCAAAACCTTCTTCCACGAGGGCATCAGGAAACTTGAACAACGTTGGACCAAGTGCGTTGAAAAGCAAGGGGACTATGTCGAAAAATGATGTACTTGTAAGTTTCCTATTTGATTTCAATAAAATTTTATAACTATATTGCGGATAATTATTGACTTACCCTCGTATATCTAAGCATTTCAAAGCAAGCGATGACATGGTCAATGACCGCAGCAACATCCCTTAACACCATCTTAAAACTTTTATAACTTAAAACTTTTAGAAAAATTAGACATACCACTACAGTTGACCAGTATGTATTTGATTGTAATGGTATCTACACAGAACTGACATAATGACGGATCCTCGTGATTCATCAGATATCCATGAGTTGGCCAAAGAATGGCCGACGCAAAAGGTGAGTAACCATCACTTCCTCCTTTCGTTTTGAACGAATAGAAGACCTCCATTTAAGGACTGTATCCTTAATTTCTTGTGATTTTCACATTGCCTTTCATCATTCCAAGCAGCAAGTAATAAATTTTTTGTAAATGATACATAATCAGGTGTCAGAACGCATTGTGCAGTTGGCACCACACTTGCGGTAATCTTCATGGGCTCTTCTGCTTTTATGTTAAAATCCAATTTAAACTAAATATTTGTTTAACTGAAATAAATATTGAACAGGAACACAACCAAATGCCAACAGCCCTCAATTGAAGGTTACAAAACTAAAGGACTCAGAGAGAACACATTCTGAAGAACACTTTTGGTATTGGAAAACAAAAGGTAGTGAGAATATTGAGATTTTATGACTGTTGATGCTTTATGAATAGTAAAGAGTTCTAGTGTGAAACACTTCAAGCTGAGGGCAACCCATATATTAGGAGCATCCCAAAGCATTCTCTTTTGTCCAGTTTTGACCCATCAATAAAAATAATTTTACCATATTCGTGGGATTTGTAAATTAACAAAAACTCAGGTGAGTAATAACTCAGAGTTTTGTAGCACTAGACAATAAAAATATAAATGTGGAATATTAATATTTATGGAGACATATAGCATTGAATATAAAGGGCGGTTCTAAAATAGTGCCAGTTTTTAAACGGCTGGTACATTTTTGTTTATTGACTGGCAGCAATGTTTGACCTTGTTCATATTTTTGGGAATATTCTGATTGTTGACATAGCTGGCATTTCTTTTGTTCTTGCATTCTGTGTCTAGCCGTGGAGAAGTTTACTTGTGTGCAACGAGGGTTAATGGTTAAAATGTTTTATCAGAGTGGAGAGAGTTATGCGGCTACAGTCATGCAGCTTCACGGTACTCTAGGACATAATGAAGCACTGACAGTTTGCAGACTTATGGGAAAGTTTTTTTGAGACGGGTTCAACAGTTGGCCTTGAAAATCCTGGGCGATATCGTTCTGGCCGAACTGAACAGAACATTGCATTGGTTAGTGATAGTCTGGCTGTTAGCCCGAAATCAATACATCACCGTTCTCAACCATTGAGTTAAGATGCTCTTCTGTATGGGGAATTATTCAGTACAATATCTATTATCACTCCTTAAAATTCAGTTGACACAACATTTGAAAGTGGCAGATCATCAGAAGAGACGTCAATTTGTTGACTGGGTATTGAGAACACAGCAGGAGGATGGCAGTTTCGCAAACAAAATCATCTGCAGTGATGAAGCGAACTTCCACTTAAATGGATTTGTTAGCAAACAAAACTGCCGTATCTGAGGTTCTGAAAACCCTCGCATAGTTAATGAAAGGAAAATGCACGCATTAGGAGTGAGAGTTTAGTGTGGTTTTTGATCTGGCCTTTTTGTTTTGAAGATCAGGAAGGACAACCTGTGATTGTAAATGGAGACCGATACCATAAGATGTTTAGCAAGTTTTTGTGGCCTCATTTGGACACTGATGAGTTGTGGTTTCAACAGGTGTGCCACCTGCGAAACAATTGTGTTGCACTGAGAACGGTTTCAGGTTAACATCATTTCTAATAATTTCGACCATCAGTGGCCACCAAGGTCGTGTGACTTTCATCTTTGGGATCATCTGAAGTCGTTGGTATATGGCAATAAACCAAGAAACATCAAGGACTTGAAGGAGGAAATTCGATGGGTTATCGGTTAAGGGAATGTGGAAACTTGTGCAGTCATAGTGAATTTCATAGGCAGAGTTGTTGCATGCCAGTGCAGTAGAGGAGGGCACATGTATTACATAATTTTTCATACATGAAATCAGAAGTTTAGACGAAAATGTTGATGTATTTAATTCGTTTTACATTAAAAGAAATCTCTCAATTTGATATATCAAAACTGGCACTCTTTCTGAATCAGGTTTAGTAGGAAGTTGTAACTCAAGGTTATTCATTATGCACGACGTCCTTATGCTGAATGGAGTAGATGAACATTAAAACACATCATAATATTATTTGTGAGAGTTATTAAATACCATATTGAATGTTAAATGGTTTAGTTAGCTTTGAAGATTAGAAATGTAAAAGATGTAAAGCACCTGACGTTGCCTTAGAAGAGCAGGTTTTCCAAGAATACTAAGGATTGGGCTGGATCTAGAAGCATCAGTAGCAAGTATAAGACCAGAGTGATGTACTGCATCGAGATTTTGAGAACTATAGGTTCTACAAATGAATAGGCTACACAAACCACAATTTATGCAGGATCTTAACAGGATGATAGAAACATAGCATACTAGTTTTGTCTGCTCCCCAGTTTATACCACTAAGAACTCTTAACATGCCCAATATCTTGTTGCATTGAATCTTTAAATCACGCACATGTGGAATTCATGTTCTTCATGTTCTTTTATCAAATAAAAGACCTAAATATCAAACACTATCTGGTTTGAATCAGAATTTCATCAAGATAAAGGGTAGTCTTCTGGTGTTGCTTACGATGATTAACTGCTTCACACTTCGAAGCAGAAAATTTGTTGACCTTCCCTGTAACCTGAGTAATACTATTTGCAGAGATTTTTCTGTGGTTTCCAAACTGCAAGCAGGCACTTATGTAAAAAATCATCCTCAAAGAGAGAACAGTGTACTGGAGACCGTATATTACTGTTTATAACTGTTTGACAATGTGCCTTTGAGACAAACGTGAAAAGACCTATTTGACAGTAAGTTAGAAATGGATGTTGCCTTGTATACCCCACGACTTTGAGACGTTTAAAATTCCTCCTCTTCATTCCATATCATATGCCTTCTCAAGGTCGAAGAAAACAGCAACTAGTATTTAAGCACGAGAAAGGCATTTTAAATAGCAGATCCTAACAAAACTAATTGGTCAACAAGTGACCGTCCTTGCCTGAATCCACACGGTTTGTTGCTAAGGAGCTCGTTTTTTTAGGTACCATACAAGACGGAGGTTGACAATTCTCTCCAGTAGTTTGAACAAAGTGCTTGTAAGAGAGATAGCCATTTAATTACTGGGGTGCGTTTCATCTTTACCTGGTTTTAAAAGAGGAGTTACTGTTGTTTTTAATCATGCATCAGGGAAACACTGCTCCCTGAATAAACGATTGAATATCCGAAGAAGGACTAGTTTTGCTAATGATGGTAAATATTTAACAATTGAGTATACTTTAGAATCAGGTCCTGGTGTAGAATCCTTCATTGATGAGAGTGCTGACCTAATTCGTCTATAAAGAACTGAGTATTCAGATAGTATCTCTTTCGATACTCAAATTTGAAAATGATTTAGCTGATATAGTACAAACAGTTCAGGACTGTTTGTGATCAATCTTCAATCCGGATGCTTCAGTGCAGTGTTGCAACGAAATGGAATTATCACACACTGATCTTAATTTCCTTTATACAGTTGATGAGAGTTTGTCTAACTAGTAATGTACTGAGATGAAGAATTTTTTCTACTCAGCCTGAGATCCTTCAACTTTTAGATCCTTAATCATCATTTCATCACGGAACGGGGGGGGGGGCATAAATGCATAGATGTTTTCGGAATGGTCTTGTCAGCAGCATTCAAAATGGATTTGGTGAAGTCATTAACAATTACATCAGTGGAAGTCAATTAATCCATGGCAAGTGTTATAATATATTTTGAAAAGCGCCCTAGTTGGCTTTTCCTAAAATCCAGTGGGGATGTTGGGCATAACAGGAAGAGGAATCACAAATTATTCTTTATAGATACACAATTGCTACCATACAAATCATTGGGTACTAATCATGTGCATCTAGTAACCAAAATAGGACTGCAGAATGATAGGTCAACAGGTATCTATCGACTAGTCATTTAGCAGACATAAATTCAGTTCATGTGTCTCTTGAAGACAGGTGAACACTGGATACACATCTCTAGTACCTTTAAATATTCTATATGACTTCTAACCTGGTGTGTGACTCGACTTTTCATTGTACCTCTGACTTGCTAAATGATGGCATTGATTAATTTAGCAATGAATAAATTGACATTGATTGGCGATCTCTTGGTCATTCATAGACATTTCAGGCGTAGAACCTCAGATTCCATATCCACCTGCTCGGAGATGGAATCTGAAAAGGTTTTTCTATTTAGCAAATAAAGGTGGTTTAACCATGCCCTTGTATTAACAGTTAATACTGTTTCTAATTATTTGGTTTATTTATGTAAAATAGAGCTTATTATATTCAAATTATTCAATGAAGTTTTATTATAGACATAATGAAATCATCCAACTTTCTTCAGTTAGGAAATTATTAAAAGTGGTTAAATAAACAGATGATAAATGTTATGGGGTAATCAATAAATGATTTTTTAAATTTTAACTCAAATTTAATTTATAATTTTGTAAATTTGTAGAATTTATTGTTTCATATTTTTAATCTAGAAAATATAAAAAATTTTCTGAATAATAGCTAAAAAAGAATTAAAAAATAGCTTTATTCAATTGAAGATATAGAGTATTCAATATTTATTTCAGTTTAACAAATATTTAGTTTATATTGGATATGTGTATGTTTTTGTTGCCAAAAACTTTTTCGGCTTCATATTGTAATTGGGTTAAAAAAAGATTATTTGTTTATAATGATTCAGTCACACACTTCAGAAAACCCTTACGGTTGCCACAAAAAAAATGACATTAAAGAGAAAATTTGTTTGTATATAAATATGAAATTTGTTTATAATTTTCTATTAAATGTTTGAAAACATCATGCATTGAAATATTCTTAAGCAATCTCTTACATTAATTATACTCGAATATTGAATGTCTGATAGAATTGATATTTTTGTTGTTAGCCTTTTTAACAGGTTTCTAATGACTTTATGTAAGACACAAATATTCAAAATTCTTCAAACACCCTTTTATAAAGACAGTCAATATGATCTTCCTTTTTAAAACTGGTGGTTTTTATAATAAGGGAAATAAAAATTGAACTTAAAAAATGGAACTTCTATTAAACTGTAGTCACAAATGGACACTTACAAACTATTAAACACTGTATGTTTTCTGTCTAATGTATGCATAACATCTTTTTGTACTACTGCTTTTAGTAGAAGATGGAAAAAACAATTTATGAGAATATATACAATTGAAACTAGAGTATTTATTTTCTTATTTCAGCATTGAATCATTTCGGAAGAAGTAAAGAATGTGAACAATGATTTTTTTCAAAACAGCAGTACTTAACAGTATTTTTAATTATGTGTTAAAAATAAAATAGATATTTAATATAATAAATATTTTTATGTTTTAGAAATATGTAAACAAACATCACATTTTTTTGAAAAGTAAAATAAATATTTAATTAAACAAAATTATAAAATAATCTTACTGAAATGTAAACATAGAGTTGATAGGTTTGTTAAATTTGTTTATAAAAAGAAAAAATGTCAGACTATATAAACTGTCAGACAAATTATTATGATTGTTTGTAACATGGGTTGATGTAGAACAAAATTATAATTTTTTTGCAATTCTTTGATAATGAGGCGAAAAAGTTTTATTTTCAAGGACTTCCGTATTGTTAGTTGTTGATTTAAAATTCCTGTACAATATAAGTCACAGAATTTTAATTTCACGATATATTGATTTCTTTGTGTAGTTAAATAAAAATTGTATAAATGTTTATTTGTAAACATTTTGATAATTGCTTCATTAATATCCTGTTTTTATGCCACAGAATGACACACACACACACACACACACACACACACACAAACAAATTAATAAAGCAGTTCTATAAAATCTTAAAATTTGTTCTTGGATATTCTAAATAAAATTACTGATTGTAACTAATAATAGGACTATAAAATCAAGATTTCATTAATCCTTAGAAAACAAAGTGTAGAAAATATAACAATAGTAAGTGTGAGAAATATATACTCTCTCTTTCTCCTTCAGCTGTGTTCCACTTTCTTTTCCTTACATTCATCTGTCTTTTCATACTTTCTTTTCCTGAAGTAAATGACTCATAGGTATGATATTTCCACATTCCTAAACTTACTAGCTAATAAATAAAAGTAATTTTTAATCTGATTGAAAAAGTTATGTTTTGAATTAATAAAAAACATATTATTAAATAATAATAAACAATAATGCTGGTGTTTAGAAAAAATACCGAAAAATAAAACACACACACTCTAAATAAACAAAAAACTTTTATGAGGTAACAGCAAAAAGTATTCTTATTGAAGTGTTTGGTTACATTTAGAAATTCAAAGACACCTTAAAAACAGTATTTACTTTTTTTGCAAAGAACAGAAGTTATCAACATGAAAACCCCTCTAAAAATGCAGCTAAAAGATCATTGCTGGGAAACTTCTAGTATTATGTTATTTAGATTAAATGTTTTTTTAAATCTCCTGATACAAATTGTTAGTTTGAATATTTTGCATTTAAAACCTGTAATAGGTATGATTCGATGAATATTATAGTATCAATATTATGTAATTTGTTTTCGTCTATAGTTATAAGTTTAAACTATGATAGTATTAATTATTTTTAATATTTTATATTTTTAATTATGAAAGAATGTTTAATATTAGCTAAAGAAAACTAGTATTGTTAACATAAACTTAAATATATGGTATTATTAACACAAATATAGTGTTGTCATCCTTGTGACAGGTGCAATACCATTGTCCACTTTTGATAGGTTCTACAAATTTTAAAAAACCCATGACAGTATCTAATGTCAGGTATTCTATGTCTAATCTATACAAGCACCAAGAGTTAAAATGTGATATTTCTATGGCCGATAGAGGAAAATAGGATGGAAAATAGACTCTGTCATTTGTTCATATTTGACAGTTTTTTCTTTGAATAATGAAGCACATTATATTGACCTTTTAAGAAGTTATGGAAAACTGTTTTTTATGCTGGATTATTTTGTGTACATAGAAGACAAATGATGTGTGATATTTAAAGCATTTTAAAGCGGTAAAAGTGGTAGTTCTTAAAGTGTTTGTAAAGAGCTTGTAAACTGTGCTTCATGTAAAAGTACCCAAGATTTAATTGCAAGTCTAAGAGCGAATGCTATCAAGATAAAGGATAGGCGTCCGATTTGCCTAAGATGACAAAATGGTGGAGAACTTGAAACTATAATTTTGTACCATGGGAATTAATAACCTTGAAAATAGTAGAGTTAAATTTTTACTATTAATCAGTGGTTCATTTTACTTTGAATGTCCTAATATTTAAAAAACTGAAAAACTGCTTAGTTTATTCATATTTTGAAAACAGAATCTTATCTAGAAGTTTTTGGCTGGTTGCTGAACATGATGCAAGTTTATTCATTAGTGTCCAGTGTGAATAAGAATATATAGCAAATATAAATTGGCTCTCCTATTCTTATTTAAAAATTTTGACTCATGTTGACTATTTTGGAATAGTCATATCTATTCTAAATCAAATAATTTGACTTGCATTCTGTAGAACTGAATTACACATCCTCATAATGGTTCTCAAAAGCTGCAAATTTCATATTATTTTCACAAGAAACTGTAGTCTGTTGTTTTCAGCTTACATGCTTATATAAGGGCCTAAAACTTAATAAACTATAATAATGTTTGAGTAAGGCTATATAAGACTGCTTTGACATTTATCTTGTGACGATGTGTTGTCCCCATTTCATTACTATGATGATATGGTAAAGTCCAGTGTCTCCAAATTTATCGCTTCATTACCTCACAATGGGATTCCAGTGATCTCTACTTAGCTACTTAGATCTGCTTTAAGATCTAGGCTTAGCTTGAAAATAAAGTTTTTATATTTTCTATATACAGTAAAACCATTTGTTACTGATGCTTACATTTTACAAGACCCATTGAATTAAGGACAAATTTTCAATCCCATGATATAGAAATTTAATAATGAACCTCAACAACTGGCACTCCTATATATGAGAAGGCTGAAGAAGTCGTAAGACAAAGACGTTTCCTTCAAGTGTAAGTTAACAATTTAACAACCTTTAGTTAACAAAAAGTCTGGTCGCAAGTAATAGCAAAAGTGTAATAAGTTCTATATAGGGACACTACTTTTGCTATTTCCAGTTTTCAAATTAAAATAAATTTGTTATGTCTGTACCCAATATTGTGTTGGGAATGAGAGAATGTACTGTATGAAAATGCAGAGATATTCTGTTCACAAATATAACTCGTCACTCCCCTTAGTGTAATTTTATGTCATGTAAAAAAAGTCTCTTGTTTATTATGCAGTCCTAAGTGATAAGATCCCAGAATTTAGAGAACCTCATCCTCCTTCAGTACTCTGTGTATAATCTATGGTGTACTAAACAGTGTTTTCACTTTTACAAATATAAAGGATTTACAATAAAATAAAATATTGAAGTTTTAGTATCTAAACAGATAAAAAGTTCAAGTGTGCAGCATCTAGCAGACATGTTTAAATTTTTAAAGGCAGACGGGTGACATTTTAAAACAGTGGCGGTTTGTCCAAAAGGGCTCTGGGGCGCAGCCCTCCCAATTACAAAAATTAATTTATCTTAAATTAGGTTAAGAAGAGCTTAGAATTATTTAAGTAATGTTAAAACCATAAAATATTTAGCAGTTGACGCACGAAATTAGCCGCAAGCTCAGCACGGGGCTCACAGCAGAGAGCCCCATACTAGTGCATTGAGTGTGCATGGAATAAGCTGAAACAACCAAAACCGTGCAGTGACGTCACTCAACGAGCTTGTTACGGGTGGCCTGGGATGGAGTCCCGTCGTCTTGTGCATGCGCTGAGAAATGACTAATCAGTGCTGACAATTCCGGCTGATTTAGGAAGCAGCATTGTAGGCTTATTTGTAATGTTCTCACAAATAATTGTTGGTGCGTTTGACTCAAAGTAAACAAATCAAATTTTATATTTAATAATAATATGCGTTTATGAAACTACTCTTTTAAACTCATTTTAAAGAATAATATTTGTGTACTAGATAAGTATTGTTTCCATTTATAGATCCTTTGATGCGCATACACAGTGGCCTAATATACTCTTAAAAGTAAAACATGATACACACTACTCGTTGAGTACTCGACGCTTTAGCAACCAATAGGCGATCACTTAACTACCCAACCTTACAACATTTTGTAAATCACACCGTAATACGTCTATTAGTTATAGCAATGTTAATATATTAATCAATAAGTATAACTTAATAAAAGTTGTAGGTGCTTAGAATATAAAACGAGTTAAATGGGTATCAAATTTCAAAATTTTCTCCGCACCTCGTAAATCTGGGGAGACCCCTTGTCATGAGCCCCACCAATGTAATTGGGCAGGAGCCGCCACTGTTTTAAAAGTGAAGATCGGATAAGACAATTGTGATTTAGTAATGGAAATGGTAACATGAGTAAGTTTGGAAGATTCTAGTACAGTGGACAGGTCTGTTTTTCATTGGTTTTGTGAGGCTAGTTGCAAAACTTGTCAATAAGTGAATCTCTAAATTCAAGTACAACGTTTAAAAAACATGTGAAAAGAATGGACTTTGAACAACTTTAGGGCTTCAAATGATTGGCTGGAGAAATTTTAAATTTGACACAGTATAATTTATAAAGCAATTTGTATTGAGGGCAAATCTGTTGATCTCAGAATAATAAACTGAGTAAAATAATACAGAATTACAGTGAATCAATGATTTACAATCTTGATGAGACAGGTTATGCTGAGTATTGTCCAAAAATGTTGTCTGGAAGGTGAAACATGTAGTTCTGGAAAAACCTTTAAAGAACAGTCAAGTTATGAGTAAACATATTTTGTAATTTTGAAAAGCATGTGAACCAAAGTATTTAAAAAAATATGAATAATTTGAGAAAACGACAGAATAATTTGGGATGAGAGAATAGTTAATTGATAATGCTTTCTCACTTTAGATTGAACAATGTAGAGATGTCATTTTTACCTTCAAACACTACTTCTCATTATCAACTGTTAGATCAGGGTAAAATATACAATTTTAAATGGCAGTACAGAAAATCTGTACTCTGTAATATTTTTTCTTGTATGTAGAATGGTTAAAAATCCTAGCAAACAATATGTGTGTAATATTTTCTTACATAAAAAAAGGTTTATCATCAAAATTATTTATACTTGTATGGGTATAATTAATGTAATAGTAACTTTAAAGTGTAGTATAAATATTATAGAATGTAAATCTAATATTTAATCTAGATTTAAGAATAATGGATGAATTAAAATTGAAAATATCTTGAATCTATCTTCCCCTTGTGCTGTTGCTGCATGAGTAAAATGTATTCTTTGGACCATCTTGATTAGAATTGTTGTGTCAATTGTGCATATTGTCAATGTGATAATTTAGTGGTCAGAAAGGGATAAATGGGTTTGCTATGAGTAGCTCTCTGATAATATGATTTGGTGTTGAAGTTAATAAATCAATAGGGTCAGAGGATAAGGGAGTGATAGGGTAACACCTTTTATGCAAGTGAAATTTTTCGAATGCCAGTGAGGCCTTCTTTAATAATTTTCACAGTGGTACATGACAAATCTTACTCCTCCCATAGTCCTTCTCAAAGTGTACTGAAGAGCCAGAATATTCCTTGACCAGATAAATGTCTGCAATTATTTCTTGAAATTCTTCTGAGGTAAATTGTTTCTACAGTGCTTTCTTAGCTCCAACAAATTTCTTTTTTTTGAGAGAAGACACTTTAGACATTGAAAGGGGATCGTCTTTTAGTGTTACTGAAAACGCCTCATAACAAAACAATGCCCTCAAAGAGAAAATTGTATGTCATAATGAATTCTTACAGCCCTTAAAAATTCAAAGGAACATTGCTAACAGCAAGATTTAAGCAGCAAAAATAAAATATGCGGGGCTTTGGAAACAATCTTTAATCATATTCTATCTATCATGTGTTATTTCTATCTTGTCCATACAAAAATCTTATTGTGATACATCAAATCAAGTATATTCTAAGCCATAAACTAACCTAAGATTGTTTCAAAAAATCATTCTCTTAAATAAGAACCCAAGAGGGAATAAACTATTCTACATCATTGGATGGTTTACATATAGTTTTGTGTTTGTTGTAGAAACCGTTGTAACAAAAAATTTGAAATGTGTTTCCACGTGATAGACAGATTAAAATGTTATTGCATTATTTAATTTGGATGTTTATGTTTAGGTAGTTTTATCAGCTTGCTCATCATACTTCCAGAAGCTACTACTTGATAATCCGTGTCGTCACCCAACCATTATCATGCCCCAGGATGTTTGTTTTAGTGATCTCAAGTTTATTATTGAATTTGTATATAAAGGAGAGATAGATGTTTCTCAAGCCCAATTACAGGTAATTCATTAAAAGTTTAGATTAATATTGCTTCTTTAATTTTTAATATCTTTGCAGGTACTTTTTGTAGTATTTATTATTTTAAACAATTTTTGTTGTCAACGAGGTTATAAAAAAGTGATACTTTGGCTTTTATCAAGAATCTATCTGAATACAAACAAAATTTGAAACTTAAGAAAACCAAGACAATTATTTTCAAGTTAATGTAAATGGAATTAATTCAACATAAACACTCAAAAAAATTAATGTAATATGAATATAAAAGACAATATATTTGTGTAATAAATGGACATTTTCCATCTCTGAAATTAGATTCTTGATCTGGTATTTAGGCCTTGAATTTGAAAGAAAGAAGTTAACATGAGTTTTTCCAGACGAACACACCAATTAGTTTGAAAAGGGAAATCCGTGAGTTGCCTGGAATTATGCGAGTTGCTAAAGAAGTTATTTTTTAAATTGTTAAAGTCAATAATTTAATTGCACTTTAACTTGCGTCCTTTACTTCAGATGTAGTATATGAAATGTCGAATTGTTTCACCTGCTCATCTTGCAGGGTAAATTGTTCACTAAACACGTATAATTAATATTATTGAAATGTTCACTAAACACATATAATTAATAGCATTGAAATGTTTAGTAACAAAATAAAATTATGTAAAATAGATTCACTA
Organism: Prosapia bicincta; assembly: GCA_036971475.1. Lineage (NCBI taxonomy): Eukaryota > Metazoa > Arthropoda > Insecta > Hemiptera > Cercopidae > Prosapia > Prosapia bicincta. The sequence continues at coordinate 9,345,402 of JBAIZL010000001.1, forward strand.
GGGCTTCACGAATAAATAAGACTATGTACTAAACACTGTTGAGATTAACTAACTTTGGTGTAAAGCTAGTTGAAAATTAAGAGAGTGAATACTCATTTAAAATAAGACCGCCCTCGACACTTGGTTGAAGAAGATTTAACCGAAAGAGAGAGATAAAGGGAGAATGCGTGTGTAAACCAAGATGGCGAGAGGTGACAAAAGACAGAAGCAAGTTAACACTACAGAGGCTTTATCACACTTAATGGAAACGGGTAGAGTTTGAAAGAATTCTGTGGCGACGAAGTCACATGTATGTTCAATTTAGTCGTTGATTTAGTTCTATACAAGTTGACTACTGTTGTATAGAATATTGATTAAAGAGAGAACTACACTGGATGAAATATGCTCAAAGTGTGCAGTAAATCGTGTGCTATAATTTGACAGCCTAAACTGTTGTTAGATATCTACTGATTTAGATTGGAAAGAGATTAGATTTTGTCACAAACAGTTACCATGTCCGAAGATAACATTGCTTGTGTTGATTAATTGTTCAACACAATCAGATTATATTATTTGATTCCATTTCCAATTTGAGATGCTAGTTTTCTCATAACTTAAAACAACCAAGATCAGTTACAGTCTGAGTTGACAGTGGGATGCACTTTTCGAAAGTGCCATCCTCATTAAACATAGAAATTTAGTGCTACTATAGGCAAGTATGACATTAATATTCCTTCAAGCGTTTTAATCTAATATGTTGTTTGACATCTTTATTCAATAGCATTTTTGTTTTATGCTACATTAACAGGGTTTAATTTTGTCTACATAACAAAACTTGTGCATGACAACTTCTGTGACTAAACGTAACATTTCACTAATTTTAATGTTCCTTCTATATTTGTCAATTGTTTTAAAGACAAACAGGTTGATACTCACATAATGAGAACCAATTCCTTACTGGATAGTGAGGATCACTTTTGTTTTTGCAAAGAAAGCAGTGAGGCTACTTGACCACTTGTTTACACTGACAAATTTTGATGCAAATGACCAGAAACAGATTTATCAATGCAAAAATGAATACATGTTCAAGTATTTAAGAAACAAATTATGAAATCATAAAAATGATACAAAAATTAAAAACATTAAAATGTGTTGATATTATTTGGGAATATCCTATGAATTTTTAAATGCCTTTACATTGCTATTTTATATATTGATTTGTTGAATTATACACCAAATAACAGCATAGTTTCACAAATAGTCTGCTGGGCAGAAAGCACAGTACAATAGTATATTTATCCTTTCTATCTTCTTATTTAAAACTCATCTGAACTCAAGATATCAGTATGGGTCTTTATACTGTAAAACCTTTCATGAAAAACATTATTCAGGGTCTTAAGAACTTGAAGACACTAGCAACACACAGATTTTTCCAGTTAGAGAGACTATTAACAAAAAACTCACAGCTGAAGGAATCATATATATATGTGGATTTCATAAATGAGTACAAAATCTAGAACATATGGAAGAAGTGGAATAAGATGCAAACATCAGTGACCCAAACATTACACACTGCTTTGTAGTATACTACACCTAACAATAGTAAGGTAACAAATGAGAAAATTTATATGCAGATTTGGATTGGCAAGTAAATACACCTACAAAAAAATTTTATATAAAAAAACAATAACTAAAGTTGTTAAAACTTACAGACTTAAGACCGTTCTGAATGGAACAGCATTGCTTCTTCTTAGAAGTGAAAATATTACAATGACTGGGCAGAGATAAAAAAACAAATTTTCCTATGTGTGCAGTACTTTCCTTACAAGACTTACACATAGACGTTTTGGTGACTGGAAAATGAAACCTAGCTTCTTCAGTATAAAATGACCAGTCTACTTAACAAAGGGGGCTTCAACAACCGAAATTGGAATTCTAACTGTCATGAAATTTTTCATCAATTCTTCAAGAAAACAGCCTATAAAGGTTCTAAATATGTATTATACATATTTACATATAGAGTAGCTTCAAGTACTTGGTGTGGAGCAGGAACTTCCTTATTTGAAACACGAGCCACACAACTACCATTAAAAGCAGGAGAGAGAAGACATGCACGCATGTAATGGTAATACAGTGGACAAGAAATGAGCACACATTTGCTATAGCGACTTACTTCTCCATTGTCGCACCATTATTGCAAGCCAGAGTGCATTCAGGAGACAATTTAGTATCATGCCTGTTAGTCGTGTACCTGATCAAAAATAGATTGTCCAGTGTGTGGATGAACACGTTTATAAAGACTGGTAGTATGTGGAAGAGGAAACTTGGACCATAAAGAACCATCAGGAAAGCAGAAAATGTCGATAAAGTAATGCCAGTAATTTTGAAATCCTCTAGGAGATCTGTGCAAAAAATCCATCTGCTCTTTCAATTACGGATTGCACAATGAGGTGAATTCTTCATGACAATCTTAAATTCCATCCATACAAATTGGCAACTGTGCAAAAACCAAAACCGCGTGATTTTGTTTCACAACAAAGAGAATGTAAAGCCATTATCGAAAACTTGTGCCATTGTGTTCTTCAGCAACAAGACACATTTTCATTTGTGAATAAACAAAACATGATAATGAAATGATAAACCCCCAAGAATTTATGAGCGGCTCCTGCATGCAAAAGGATTGAATGTTTGATACGCTTTATCTAAAATTGGCGTTATCAGACCGTGGTATTTTGAACAAAACGTATTTTGCACTCTGTTCTTTGGTTTTCATCCAGAAGGGTGAAGAGTGTTTTCTTCTCAAAATAAAAGAAATGAATGTAATAGAAGTATGGTTCCAACAAGATGGTGCCATGGGGCACATGCCACGAACAACAATGACTCTCTAGCAACAACATTTTCCCGGACGTGTTATCTCTTTATGTGGGATTTTTATTGCCAACATGCTCACCAGATTTATCACCCAGATTATTTTTTATGTGGACATCTTAAATCCTTAGCTTTTAAAATAATATGTAGAATTAAATATACATATTTTGAATTTTCTCCATCTAGAATTCAGATTGTAATTTTTTTGTTTGTTTTTCATATTTTTCTGTAATAAAAAGTACAAAAATTATTATATTAATTGATTTCATCTTCACAAGAGCTACTAGTTTTTAACTAGAAACACTTGTACAATGTTACACTTGCCTATAGTAGAAATTGTATGAAGAGGATGGCTGTTTCGGGATGTGGTGTCCCATTGTGAACTCAGACGATAATTCTTAATTAAGTTGGTTCGAGTTGGCAACGGGACACATCTCCCGATGGCAGTTCTCAAAAATCGTAAAAGTAAGTGATACTATAGGCAAGTGTAACATTGTACAAGGGTTTTTAGTACAAAAATTATGTTTTATAAAAGCACATGTTTAGGTATAAACTGTACTATATTACATCCGAGTAACTTCCATTTATTTTGATATGGTATATAATCAAAGGTTTTTTTTGTATGATATTAATTTCATTTGTCTATATGGGTATTTGAAATATATTTGCTGTGAATATTCAATGTCAGAAAATAGTATTTATACAACAAATATAGTAGTAACAAAGTCTGGAGTAGTGTGTGAATATATATACTGTAAACTTACCAATACAGCGATCTGTAGGCAATTTTACAACTTAGTGTAGTAGCTATAAGCTGGTAATGAAAGAAAACTAAAATGAAATACTTTTGTTGCCTTTTAACATGTTGCTTGTGGTAAGAATTAGTGCTTTCTACCTCAGCTAGCTGAATTACGATATTTATAAATATAATCAATACTATAATAATTTCAGTATAGTTCTTTTCAGTATGTAATGGCAGTCATTGATAATGTCATATTTGTTGCATCAGATTCGAAACCATCAGGAACTGATGCTAGTCACCCATTTATTGTTAATCGGAACTAAAATATTGCTACATTAGGAATGTTACGTTAAAGATGCTAGGATTTATATTTCTACTATAAATATTGTTGTCTAACGGGGAGAATATATTTAGACTTTATTTCTCTATATAAAATATTTACAAACCTACCTATCACTTACTCATTGTGACATGTTTATATGTATTTGTGATAAAAAGTTTTCACAGTAGTTGACTTTTTATATGTTTAAAGTAAACATATTATTTTTGTTTGTGTTGTTATACCTTTGCATACAAAAAACAAAAACATGAAAAGAACACTAGTAAAATAATAAATACAGATAAAAAGGCTCACATAATTTTCTAAAATCTTGATAACAAAAAAACGACAAAATATTCACCCAAAGCAGAAATCTAGCATTACCAACTAACAATAAACACAAATTACACTCATTAGAAGCTAAGCCCATGTTGAAAGTTATGCTTGTCATTGCACTAGTGCACGCATGGTCAGGACCGATGCATACGAAAGCCTATGTATTTGATTCAGTATTGTATGGTAAATATACCTCCGACAATGTATGAAAAATATACTTCAACCATATCAACTATTATGTTTGAGTTTATTGTCACAAACAATGCTTTTAATATAAATATGTTTATATTTCAGTCTCTGCTTAAAACAGCTGACCAGCTTAAAATTAAAGGATTGTGTGAAGTGCCCGAAGGTAGTAACAATAAAGATATGGTAGGTGCAGAAGTAACACCTTTACCACTTTCTAATCATTCACCTGTTACTGCTACTAGAAGAAATTTTAGTAAATTTCGCCGATTGTCTATAACAGCAAAGAGAAAATTAGATACACGTAGACAGTTGTATAGGGCACAACTACAGAAACAACAGCAAGAAGAAGAACAGCGAAGGCTACAACAAGAACAGCAGGAACAGATGATTCAGACTGTAGTGACAACTATTCACGAACCTCAACAGCACAATCAGGTGATTGTTTTGCTGATTGCAGTAGTTGTAAATAATGTTTGTGTTGTTGGGATTTGGGGACAGGAGGGTATTGTGGTAGAAGTGGTGGAGGGGTAATGTAAATAAGTAATTGTTAATATGAAGACAAAAACTGAATTAGATAAATTGAATAATATTAAGTAGCTAGTAATAACTTTAATGGTTTTAATATAAATCCTGGATTAAAATAGAATGAAAAAAGACTAGTTATTGTAATAGAAAAAAAATATTCTACTGTATGTTATCAACAAAGTTGTAATTATTGGTGAGGTATTTCTTTACTGTACAGTTTTAGGTCTCTCTAATCTTATATTTTTGTTTGTTTGTAATAATGTACTGATTAAAAACTGTTCATTGTCAAAGACTGAAACAAATTACAAAAAAAAAAAATAATAATAATACTGTATAAGGTACTAGAGTCACAAAAGCTAAAAATTAAATTTAATTATCAGTTAAAAAAATCTATAATCATTATTCATGTATTCATAATAAATTTTATTAGGAATTATTGTGTGTGTTTTGTAACAAGTGCCAAAAATTGTTTTCTTATTATTTGGTTTTTAAATATACATTGATTTGAATTTTAAATTTTGTAAGTTTATGGTCATAGCAAAACTATGACTCAAAAACTAACATTTTAATTTGTTCAAGGAAGGAAATCCATTTTAGTTAAACACTAGTTTATTTAAAACCCTATCTACATCTGTCATTAATATATTACTTTATTCAGTGCCAGATCTTTGGCATCTCTGCCTAGTCTCCCAATAGAGACAATGGTGACTTCGCTCTTCTGTGTCTTGCAAAGCTGTGCAGTTCTGAGGGTGTGAGCCGTCCATCTTGTGACAGTTGGACAGAGGGCAAATATCCAAGGCGGCTAATTTTATTTTATATAAGTGGGCTTGCAGATAGTAATGACCAAAAGCATTCTGAATTCAGCAACAGCTTCCACTCTTGGTAAGCTATGTGGTATTAGTGCTGCGTATCTTTTGAGCACTCGTTTCTTTTTGGCTTTCCCTTGTTTATTCATTGATAGTTGATTCAATCAAACTTTTCTGGCTGTCAATAGGGATATTGGATTATCAGGCTAGGGCAAGGTGTTATCTTTCTTCGCTAGCTTGTCTGTCATTTTCCTCAATGCCAATACGCCTAAGGAGCCATTGGAGCACAATATACCACCCTTTTTCAATCATGCCAGCCAGGGCCTTTCATCCATTTATTGTTTGCACAGTCAGTGGGGGTATTACTTGTTAGTGTAATTATGGCAGCCTGTGAATGTGCCGACTTGCCGGAGATGGAACGTCATAAATATGTCCTAGTGTATCCTTATGACACTCTTTTAGATATGATTAAAACCTTCTCGACTTCTCAGTGGGAAACTCATTATCTCATTTTTGAATTGTACTTGAGTGATAAATGTTACTGTGTGAGTAAGCTTGTTTTTTAGAATTTGTGACGATATTCAGTCTTTCAGACTTATAAAGTTTCTCTTTAAGACTTAAATCACCCCCTTTCTTTAGAAATTCGGACATCTTGCTACACTTTGAAACCTCAAGTGATACCAAAACTCCCAAAACATGAAAAATTATGTAAAAACTCTTCCAATTACGTAAAATTACACTGATTTCATAAACATAAATGAAAGTAAAGAAATTAAATGTATAGTAGTCGTGTGAACAAATAGCATACGAAAAACTAGATGGTCAAACAACTTACTGTAAATTGTGAAAACTACAAGACCTGTTTGAGTAAAGTCAAACAGGATACGAATGCATACGGATAATGAATCACGTCAATATTGTCGATAACCTTACTGATGGACAGATGTCAGTCACCATATTGCTAAATTGATTTCTCAGAATTTACAATACTTGTAAATATTTGTTTGGTCTGTGCTTTTGAACTCATTTTCTACTGTATGAAAAATTAAATGATAACAATAAGCAAAGAGATGATTGCAATTTGCGACTTGATTACAATTGTATCTATATGATTTCGAGTCTATCTTTAAGTGAAACAATAATAATAATCGAATGATAACATCAAGCGTGATCACACTTTGCGGCATCCACTGTGTAATTTTAAACCTCTGAGATTTGTATGTGACAGTTATGATCAAAATACATGCCAAATGGACGTAGACACATTTCTGAGGTTAAAATTGAACCAATAAGACAGAACAGTTGAGTATTAAATGTAATTCTGTCAAGTCATGCTGTCTCTGCACAGATAATGCAGAAAGGCCTATTTGCCCCATAGCTTGTGAATATTTGTTCTAGTTTTTGTTGTTTATATAAATAGTTATTTATTAAATAGGATATTGGTTTAGCTGATTCAACAATTGTTAAAAGTTGCATTTGATTAATGACAGAATTTAATTTTTGGGGATGTTTTTTTAAAAGTTTGTAATTTAAGCATAGGGGTACATTTACTTTTCTCATTGTACACTTAATCAAGCAATGTTTGGGTTTCAAAGGACCGAGTGTTAATCCCCACTTCTAACTGTTGGCTTGCTTTTAATGTCCCCCGCATGATTACCTAGCCCTTTATTCACTACACTTCACAGACTTGAAGTAAATTTGTACTAAATATTTACAAACATCTTTTTCTTTCTAATTTAAAATTTATTATTTTCAGAGCCCATATAATATTCTCATATAATGTGACAGGATGTGATCACACCTGTTTCATCTGAGATAGATTTTTAAATGTTGGATACAAAAAGAATTTCTGTTTTTAGAAACTTTTTTGCTAAAATATATTACTCTGTGCATGATAAAATGCTTTTCAACATTATTTTTAACTGTTTAAAATATAAAAGTTGTTATATTTGATAATTGTGTTGTATATAATTATTAATTAATAAATGGATTCTTACTGATTATCAGATAGTAGTTAAGGGATCTTTATCTATTTTAATGACATTGCATAAACATTTAAATGCATAAAAATTGGTTTAGGAAAAACATTTCGTATTATACAGAAGTTTATATTTTCCCTTGTTAGTAGCAAACAAATTTTAAAAGTTTACTCACGTTACTTCTTACACAAGATTTCAAAGACTGCGCTAGGGCATGCTTTACCTTGGGCTATGTATAATTTGTTACAGATGCAATCTCCAGATTCACTCACAAGTTGTATTACGGTAGCAACATCTACAGAAGATGATCATAAGACCGATGTTCCTGTTGTAATATTAGAAAGCAGAATACATAACCAACATCAACACAGTTCACCACCACATCATCACCATCATCATACAGCTGATGCTATAATGATGACAAGCCCACAGCCTATTATGTCTACACATGCATTACCTCCTACACAAGTAAATGGTTCTGTGGCATGATACCTAGAGCATGTGATACTGTAAATTTTTGTTTTGCTATTCTTGATTAAGGTGCATGTGAATACATTGTGTATGTCTTAACTCTTAATTTTACTTAGCTGTTTCATAAATGTATTTTGGAAATTGATAATTTTTTTAGCTTTCTTGAATTCAGATAAATTGAAAACTTATTTCTTGTGTAAAATAAATAATATTGGTAAAATTAGCTCTTTTGTAAAAATAATGCTACTTAATCTTTATATTAACATTTTTTGTAAATAGCTTAACACTTTTTTTTCAGTTCTTCTGGTTTTTAACATCACTCATTAAACTTGCTTTAATTTATTTAACATGAAAATAATATTTTCTTGGGCTTTTGCAGTTTATTTTATTTTTTAGTGAGTACAGCACAATATATATATTATTATTATTTTAAAGTCAAAATATTTTTCTTGTGAACATCAATTATTAGTTATTTATTTTAAGAAGACCTAATAAGTAGGTTGTGTGTAGTTGAGGGGTTGAAAATACTTCTGAATATGTATTAATTTTTAAAGATACAATAACTTTTAAAAAAATGTATTCATTAATCAGCAGATGCATATATTATCAATCCTTTTTACCTTGAATAGAATGAGTAAAAAGGTTTTTGCTATTTGAATGAATTACTTCTTCATATACTGGTAGATATGACAAAAAAGCTCCTTCTACTTGAACATTAGAGACTTAATTTGTGGAGAATATCCAAAACAGTTTTATTTGACTGCACAAACATACGAGGTGTAATAAAAAAATACGGTGAATAATTTTTTATTTAAAAAAGTAATTACTTACATTGAATTCGATTTAATCCTCTTTATAGTACTGTCCTTGGCTGGCATTGCACTTATCCCAACGTTGAATTCATGAATAAAATCATTTCTGGAAGGGGTCCAGCTGCTAGGTCGTGGCCTTCTCAATGTCAGGAATAGTGTCAAAACGTTTTTCTTTAGTTTTAACTTTTGGGAAGAGTAAGAAGTCGCATGGTGCTAAATCGAATGAGTATGGCGGATGTGGACATACAGGAAAATCTTTTTTCTTCCAAAAACTCACGAATGAGAAGCAAGGTGTTGTAGCATTGTTGTAATGAAGAAGAAAGCCATTAACCCATTTTTCTGGTATCTTTCTTTATATGTCATTTCGCAAACGTTGCAGTATGCCCTTATAAAATTCAGAGTTCACAGCTGTTCCCCTTGCAATGAACTCTGATTGCACTACGCCCTCACTATTGAAAATAAACAATGAGCATGACCTTGATATTCAATTTTGACGGACGTGCCTTTTTAGGGCGAACAGGTGCACTGGTTTTCCATTGGGAACTCTGCATTTTGTTCTCATGGTCATATCCATAGACGAAACTTTTATTTCCAATTACAATTTTCCGGAAGTCCTGCTTGAAGATGATCCTCTAACTCTGTGCAGACTGATGCACGATTTTCCATCTGTTCATCACTCAAAAGTCTAGGAACAAATTTTACATTCACTCATCTCTTTTAAAATTATTGGTTATAATGCTTTGAACGGAACAGTACGAGATGTTAAAATCTTCCGATAGCTCTCGAATAGTGATTTGCCTGTTTGAACGAACTATTTTTTCTACTTTTTGCACTTTTTTTGTCTGTTTTTGAGTTTAATGGATGTCCCGAATGCAGCTCATCTTCAACCGACTCCATTCTTCATTTAAATTAGTCATATCACAGTTTTCAGTTACCACATTATTTCCATACACAGATTTTAACATCCGTGAGCTTCTTTGCTATTTTTTTGCAACGTAAAACAAAACTTAATGTTAATGCGTTGTTCAAAATCCATGATGAGCGACAAACACGATAAACATGTTTCTAGTTGCTCTGGCAATCGATTGACAAACTCAAGCGTGTTGAAACTTGTCGCTGCCTGTCTCAACAAACCACTCTACTAGGAAAATTTCATTATATGGATTAGTGTCAGCAGTTGCCGCTATAAAAATTCATTCACTGTATTTTTTGATTATACCTCCTACTTGACAATTTTGTTTTCTAAGATAGAGGTCTACTGTCCGTAAGGTTTTTAGACCGGCTATATCCTGTTAAAAAGTTACCGTTCCTTAAAAACCCAAACATAACAGAGTGATGCACAGCGGAATACCATAAAAGAGCATTTGGTTTGTAGAAAAAGTGATAGTTTTCTTCTGAAAAAGATGTATTTGTAAAATGTTACCATTGAGAACTTAATTTGCCTAGCTTCCATCTATGTACATTTTTAGATCTTATTTATTCTTTGTCAAGATTACAGCTCTCTAGAAGATAGTTCTTGTTAGAGGAAGTTTCTGTCAGCATAATATACACTTCTTCAAATTCAATACTCTTGTGATGAACAGATTGATATTTTGCATGGCATCACATGATTACCTCATGTGTTTACCATGATTACCATTAGACAAAACACAGGCAAAGTCTTGTTCTAGTTTGTGTTTATTCTGAGCCTAGATGGTTTCTATGTTTTTCCAGATGGTTTCTAGATGGTTTTTCTATGTTTTCTATGTTGATTAGGAGTTTCTCTTTATGGATTTATCATAGAACTTCATTTTTTTAGAGTTTTTGCTGACACTTATTGGGTTAAATTTCACTAACATGATATCAAGGGTGTTGAATTTATTGTAGTTGGCAGTTTTTGGCCTTTGAGGTGCCAGATCGTTTCCCAACAATCCAGTGTGTAAAGGCATCTATGGGAAACAAATATGTTCCTTTATTTATAGCAGGTTTTTTTGACAATTCAATGGTGCTATTCTGGATTCTCTCAATTGATGTTGAGCATCACTTACGGTCAAGATAGCTGGTCTTCAACCTACCAGAAACACAATAGCATCATGCCAATCTAGGTATGTTTAGTCGCTGCAAAGTGAAGAGTATTCCCTGTTTCCTTGCATTTAAGCTGATTTTATTATTATATACTGGGGTATAGAGTACACAAAATAAGTAAAATATAGCTCCAGCTCCTGTTCCAAGTAGCAGGTAGTCGCTTATTTTTCACATGGTTGAGAGCATGTCTACTTCAAGTGAGAGACCCTGCCCATCCAATGCACATAAATTTTCTCTCTTTCCAGTATTAAGGTCCCTACCATGTATTCTCTTTAGTCCTTCCCATTGATATAAAAGTTACAGGATCAGTGTCTTAACACCAGAAGTGGAACCAATCTATATGAAGTTGCGTTCTTGATTTGGAAGGTGTTGCTGCTTTAAAATTAACAATAAAGTGATGTTGCAGCCTATTTGCCTAACTTCTGAGCTTTAAAAAAATCTGTACTTAACCTGTTTCTTAGTTTAGCTTGCTCTTATGTTTTCTGCATTACAGAAAGATAAAAACATCAATGTTTACAACTGTAAAAATCATTAAACGAACATGTAAATTCCCAGTTACAACATCCTTTATGTTTACAACATATAAAAAAAAAAACAGATTAAGAAAATATGTTTTTGGGAAATAGAAAATACTAAAACATCATTTGTAATGTATATGTTTGGTTTAATAAATAAAGTAATTCACACATTACAAAACAAAATTGTCTTGGTGCCTTAAACCTAATCTAGATTAATGTAGTGATTCAGCAATCTTCTGCTTGGCTAAGTGGTGACAAAATATTTTTAAAAAAACGTTACACACTGCCTTTATTAAAAATATATAATGGCTTCTATGCAATTTATCATTATTAGCATCACTTTTAAATACATTACTTTTAAAATGATTACATGCTTTTAATGCCATCATATGAGTTCCTTGTTTCAATTATCTGTAGAATTTTAAAATACATAAACATATTTAACAGTTTTTAACACATCCCTATTTGCCCTAATTAATTTATATTTTGTATTGAAATTTATAGAGCATAGAGTATAGAGCATCAATTATTTGTTTTCAGTATAAAATACCTTACTCCAGTCCTTACATTCATTCTTAATGTAATATAACACATTGTCCCTATACCATTCATAACTATCCATTACCAAAATCATTATAAATATCATTGACATTGCTAAATTTACCTGTTATTCTATTACTGCAGTGTGTAGAATTGGATCCATCTAAAGACAGTTAACATTTTTATAGCCTGACTATTGCTGAACATCAGCATCCTTGATGCCCAGATAAACTGGTACCATTAAAGTTGCCATTATAGTTAACAGATACTTGAAACTATTTAAATTTAGTATTCTATCTCTCAAAACTTTAATATTTTTAATGTTAGACAAAATCCTTGCATAAATGTCTTGCTCCCACACTGTAACAAAAATAGTTTATTAACTCTTAGTTTTGTCAAATAGTGTTCAGCTTCAGTTAACATTTTTTTTCACTATTTTTTAACTTATAAGGGTCTTTTAAGTTCTTATCAAAGAGATCCCAGCTGTTCACATATTGAAAATATTGTATACGATTTTAATAAGTTTTACAGTTGTAAATAACGTTTGAATACAGTTGGGATATTGTTTAGCATTCAAATACCATAGCACATATACTTCACTTGAGTTCAGTGTCTGTGCTGCAATTTTAACATTCATTTTCCTGCTTTTATAGAAAATATATTTGTCGAACAATTTAATTTTTAATTTCAACCCTTTAGTCTCTTGAAACTCATTCAACTTTTATACATGTTCCAAAGCAGAGGCCCTGAGTTTGCCTCACAATTACTCTCAAAACTGCTACAATATCATATCTTTTGATATTTTAACCAGCAGCTTAAAATAAGACCTTTCAGGAAAAGCACAATCCGAAATGTTTAATGCTTCTATATTATTCTTAGCACTGTCAAATGCTGTATAGTAATACGGATTTATTTAATTGATACAAAGCTCCTCAAAGCTTTAATTGCTAGCTCCTCATGGTTATCCACTGCAAAACCTCTCAGATGCAGCATAAGTACCAAACAAAGCAATGGCTGGGAATGTGTTTTTGCTTCATTAATATCTGGACAGCCCTAGATGTTTTAGAAAAAAAGGGTTTTTCATTAAAGAGTAGATTTGTGTGATATTTTAAAGCTTGATTCAACAGTTATATCAAACATATGCAACAAAGTATGGGAATTCAGCCCTCAAATGAATGGTCTTTGTCTTATGTTTTTGATTTATGATTTGACTGTTTGGTCATGAATTACTTTTTCTTTATAAATAAAAAAAAATTGTTAAAAATATTATTAGTGCTTATAAAGTTTTACATTAAAGTTTAAAAAAATGTAAACCTTTACAAAAATCTAGTTTTATTACCGTTTTTTTTTACCAGTGGTTGTCAGGTAAAATGTGGTATGAGAAACAGTATTATTATTATTGAATGAAAAACAAGTTTTGTGTAACATTATTTATTTCTTAAGGAAAATGAATTTTAATAATTAGTTCAAAAGCTGGCATTGGAAAGGCAACAAACTCAGGGTATTTTTGAGTAATTCAATAGATATTGGTAAGGCTTTTCCAATCTCAAAATTATTGTTTACTAATTTATGATTAGTCACTTATGTCTAAGCTCTAAAAAAAAAAAAATACTAAATGTTCGTCAATCATTCCTACTTTCTAAAAATACCCACCCAGAATATAATGGGTGACTCATGAATAAAATAAAAGAGATAGAAGTGTGGTCAACAATATAACGTTGCCTGGGAAAATCAGCATAATTATTGTCTCCATGGGACATTTTCACAGGTTGTTTTATTGATGATATAATATTACCTAGGCCTCAAAGGGATAAAACAATATAAGCTTTTAATTTTAATACAAATGTACAAATACAAAGATATAATTATATTCAGAAGAAAACTATAAAAGCATTGTTGGGGATGCCCTGATTAAAATCCTGTTTGGCGACCTGTAACAACAATTCACAGAAATGCATTTCACCCTTGGAAAGTTGAGATAAAACAAGATGAAAGCTGCATAGGCTAACTGCATGAATCAACTGTTGAAAGTCACTGCATTGAATGGGTTCACATTCTCAGAACTTTAGTATGCAAATGCAAAAGTCACCGCCTTCTGTTATAAATGCTGAGATAGGTAATTCACCACTGTCTTTAATGTTGCATGTTATGTATACTGTGAAAATTGTTGTATATTTCAGTTTGTTGAGTAGTTTGGTTATGTGCAGACATATTGTATTATTTGCTGTGTATTTTCAATGTGCAATAAGTGTTGAAAGGAAATGTTTGTCTTTATGTTGATCTAGTTTTAAAATATATTTTGTTTGGATGGTCTTGTTGCAAGCAAGGTGTTTCTCCTTCCTGCCAATAATTTCAATTTGAATAATTTCTGGCTACAATTTTAACTTAGTTTTTGTCTTGAACATTGTGGCACAACCGAGGAACATATACTCTCCACTAACAATTTTATTAACCATGAGCGGGCCTGAATTTTCATTTTAAACTCTGGCAGTGCAAGCAAGTGATATTTCTCTACATATAATTTAGTATATGACCAGTACATGGTTTTTTGTACATCAGTCAGTTTTTTGTACATGACCAGTAAGTCGGAATGTACTGTATTTTCAATGTTTGTTTTGAACTCTTTCTCTATGGATAAATTTATTGCGCGTGAGCAGCATCTCTCTGCCTAAAGTTTCATTGTTCAAGGCCAATGTATTTCTGGCAATATTGTAAAAGAAGTTTTAGTTTTGAATACTACTGATGCTTGATCTGCAATCACTGAAATTAATTATAATTATGTGGGCAACATATTGCTGAATGAGTTTCCTAATCTTTGTTTTAAACAATAATTTAAAATTGTTAGCAGTGTACTTAATTTAGGCTAAATAACAATATCTGTAGCATATTGAGCTAGGGTTTGGTCCAGAAGTGGCCAAATAGAGGAAGAATTATTTATGTATAATAATGTATTTATTATTGACATCAACACTTGAGTTAATATTCAGGTAAACTATAATGTTATGTGTTGGAGATTAACTTGTAAATATTAAAAAATGATTTTTCTTTCCTTTTATTTGCTGTAATTTCGATTCATTCTTATATAGTGGAGTTTATAATTGTTCTTGTTCCCAATAAAATCTAATTTGCTTATAATTTGATATTCATCTGAATTATTACAGATTGTGTTGGATCCAAGTTCTGTGAATGTACATAGCAGTACAGAAGTAGATATGCCTTCAGAACCTCAACCCCAGCCAACAGCACCTGTGGCAACATTAGTTTCTAATATTAAACTTCCAGATTCACCTACACATACAGATATATCAGGTAAAATTTATATTCAATACACAATTTTTAAAAGTAAATAATACCACTTTCTAGTATGTAACCTATATTGTAGCAGATTCATTTAAATCATAAGTGTTAATCATCGAAGGGAGAGAGAGAGAGAGTGTGTTATTAAATGTAATTTTAAACAATTATTCCACCATTAAGTGCAATTAATTTTTACCTTATGATTAGATACTATCTTTCATAAATAATTCAGTAATTTGACAATGGTCAAGTGACCTAAAGGGTACCTCATTATAAGGTAAACATTAATTGCACTTAATGATGGAATGATTGTTAATACCGTAACATATAATAACTCTATAAAGTTAGTACAACAGAACAATAATGGACAATGTTAAATACCACAAATGCATGTAGTTTTGTATACTTGTTTTTCAAATAATTCTTAATGAATGTAAAATTGTTGCGTTGTATACCCCCATGATTTTAACACGGTTAGAATTCCTCTTTTCCATGTCATATCATACGTCTTCTCGAGATCGAAGAAAACAGCGACGAGTGTTTCTGATCTAAACCTTTTAATATTTTTGTGTGCCTAATATAAGATACATAGGTTAATCTAATATTTTACAATGAAAAGCTAGTGACAGTGAAATAAATACTTTGAATGAAAGTTAAAACAGAGATATTCATGTTAATAACTCTGGTATTATTAATACAACATTCAATTAATTATTTCACTTACAAACTTTAAACAGTGTAGCAGATTTCCTCAGCAATAAATCTTTTACATGAATTTAAAAAAAAAACTTAAAATTGAAACAAAAATAACAGAATCAGTTTATCAGAACAACATAAAGGGAACAAAAGTAAATCAACATAAATTGTTTTTTTTTTGTTCTCATGTAAGTTATGAGTAATACTTTAAAAACTGCTTTTTTCAGTGGATACAGCTTTAAGGCCAGATGATTCTGAATGTGTTAAAGTTAAGTTTGAAACATTACGAGCAATGGACCAGTCTGATCAGTTAGATATGGATTCTCATCTTTCAGACAGAGTAAGTACTTTGAACAACCAATTTTAGTTATTTATTCTGTACTGGAGGGCTCAGAAAAATATTATGATCTCTTAAAAGTTTGTAGAATGTCAAAGCAGAGATGTTTTGTATTTTCTTACATAATTTAGATATCATGTTCCTAGAAGACAGTATCTCTACCTCATTGAGCAAGCTTCCCAATCGACTCATACCTACAGTAAAACCTCGACTTACGCTATCCTGTCTTATGCGATTCTCAAGTTACACTGTTTCAAATCATGCTGTCCAAGTTACGCAGAACTAGCCTGTTCTGGAAGAAAATGCTTAAAATAACTTTGATAGCAAATGAAAAGAAAATATTTCTAGGCCATCAAAGACCAATTGACAGTGGAGGTTGGCGCAAATACAGATTGTGACTGTAAGTTGCAACCTCTCATAGTTTATCGCTCAGAAAATCCAAGGGCAATATAAATATTTCTAAAGCTAGCTTGGTCGTGATTTGGATTTATTAGATTTTACAAAGCCTTCTTTGTCAAACTAACTTTTTATTTAGTTCTTTGCAATATGTATGTATATAATATAATTTTTTGTTGTTTTATGTATTTAAGATTTTATTAAATACACATTTTTCTTCTAAATTATTAGTTTATTTAGTCTTTGGTCCCAATTAAACATGATTCTATCCGATTGTATGTAAAATTATACCCCGACTTACGCGAATTCGACTTACATGGTAATCACTCAGTCCCACCTATCCCTTAAGTATGGCGTATTTCTTTTTATACCAGAAGAGTTTCATGTTATGGGAAATTTTTATAAATTGAAATTAATCAGTGTTGTCTGAATAAATAATTGACATTGTTGTGTCTTCCTGAATTAAAGTTTTGTTAACATCCATATAACACAATAAATTATCAAATATATAAATATAAACATATAGTGTGGAGTAAAATTTATTTTATCAAATGCAGTACATTACAAAATTTCAAATATTTCTACAACCAGTGACTTATTTCTACAAATAATTCACTAGCATCTTTTTAACAACTGTCTATTTTAACTTTAATTGTAAAAAGAGTACTGTATTTAATTGCTAACCTTCCTTCCTATATAGGGGAATGAGACTATCTTCATCATATTTGTCTTAGAGTTTAGTCACAATGTATTTCTTCATTGTAGTGTATAAATATCAACTAATATTCTCGAGATAAATAAAATTTAATTTTACAAATTACCCACATTGCTTACATAATCATATGATGCACTGCCCAATTGTTATTTTTGCAGTTATAATCTGTGAAAGAGTAATGAGTAACTCTGGTTCATTCTATGACTTTTGGTATATTGTTAAAAATTTTAAAAATTACCTGCTGAATTCTTTTGTTTCAACAGGCAATTTATTATATTTTATACAGTGATGTAGTTATTTCCCTAATAATTTTGTATATCTTATTGTGGAAGTAAAAATAGATAAAGGATTTGTGTGATTTATTAATGTAAATGAAAATCTGATTTAGACTGTGATATGGATGAATGTAATTTTTCTGACAATACAAATAGGCTTAGAAGATCATCAGTGTTTAGTGTTAAAGGTTATTTGATATGGTCTATGACTCTAATCAAAGACAAGTTTGTTGATGACCAAATTTAGTCTGACAGAGTTTAGCTTGAATTTGAGATGAAAAACATCGTCATAAAAAAGTAAAAACATTTTATAATTATGTATTTCGGTTCAAAATTTTGTATATTTTGATTTTATATACAGATTGCCTAAGATAATCATTAAATTAAGCATGTAAGAGATATTTAACATAACTCATATATAATCTCATATTTCTATACCCTGTATAGAATATGGTGCATGCAAAAACATATTTTATTAAAACTCATTTCATCTCCTTTATTTTTTTACATAAATATAATTTTTTTTTATAATATATAAAAAAATACCTTAAAATTCCCTGTACGTTGTGACAAAACATTTTGACTCAATATTCAAAATGTTAAAGGCTACTGTATACAGTAGAACTCAAATTATTTGAATCGCTGACTATACAAATCGCTTTTCAGAAAAAAAATTAAAACAAAAATGTACTGAGATTTCCAAAATAATAATTCAGTCTACTTGCCTTTTCTATTAGCTATGAAGCTAATGTAGTCACAGCACAAACATTGTTTGCATGTTGATTGACTGTCTTATTGCAGTTCTTTGTAGTTGGTCATTGTCTACCGCCAGATGGCAGGCCAAGCCCGATTCACTATTCATTTTGATTAGTTAGTCAGTATGTCTTTGATTGGATCGGTCCATTGTTTTGTTTTTGAGTGACTTTCGTCACTCATCGTGGCTTCTAGAAGAAAACTAGGTCTTATTGTTAGCAGATAAACTAATTATAGATCAACCACATGAAGATAAGATAAGATACTTAATTCTAAATGAGTAAGATTAATTTATTTCAACATCATGCAAATTGACTTTAAAGTACGAATCGTCAGCGGCAACTGACTATAACCTATTAATCGAACAAAACACATAAACATTAAACCTTAATAATACCTTAAGTTGAGTAATAACACCCTCTTTAAAAATTAGGTATAAAATTATTAAGTGCAGTCCCCTTGATGCTGAAGCCAATCATACAGGACATAACCTGTCTCAGCGGTTTTCTTTTGTGTATGATATATTATAAGTCCAAGTTTAAAAGATAGATGTGCCTGAGACTGCTTCAGGTCACCGTTCAGGACTGTCTACCTGTATTGTGAGTCGGAAGTAATGCCCTAATCCTGTTGCTGGAGTACAAAGAAGCTTTCAGAACAAATCAACGCCTTCAGAATAAGAGGTGCAGTCTGCAGCACCTGGAGTAAAACATGAATTATCGGCAAATATGGGCCCACTACCACACAGTAGATGCCAAGGGCAGATTAATCAGCCCTGCCTCTTAACATTGTTGGTTTTTTGACCCAAACGCTACAACCTGCAAACTGCTTAGTAATTGAGGTTTACTCCAAGAGCATCTACTTATTTGTTAAATTTAATTTCTCTGGTCCTCCTCACCATTTTCTACATAAATCTGACACCTAAACATAAATCTATTCTGGATGCCATAGGTTTGTGGATATATAGTTTATAAAAACAATGGGAAACCAGCACTTTATATGTTACATTAAAAAATACAGTTTAATGGCTTAAATTATTGATCCAGGTGACAGAATATACTGTTTTCCTATATTTAGTAACCATATAGTTTATATAATATTTGTAACTCCATTTTGTCTCTTTTATATGATTTATGTTAAATGGTGTGTCATATTTATAAGGAGAAATTAGCAAACTGATAATTTGAATATTTTTTAAATCAAACTTGCACTATTACTAACAAACGAGGGAGAACCCAAAAATAACTGGAATTTGTTTGCTATACCTTGAATATTTAATATTGTACAATACCACTTTTATCTCTTTCAAAGTACTCCCAATTATACAAGATGCACATATATAGGCATTTTTCTACTTCTGGAAACTGCTCTGGAACTTTTACAACTTGATGCCTTTCTACGCTTCTGTCGTTTTTTTTTAAATTTACTCCTTCTATAACAGCAAAATGTTCTCCTTTGAGCTTATGTTTCATCCGGAGAAACAGAAAGAAGTCGCACTGTGCAAGATCTGGTGAATAAGCAGGGTGGGGATCCAAGGTCATGCTATTTTTGGCCAGAAATTGTTCTGTAATGGCAGTGTGGACAGGTGGGTTGTTGTTTTCATGTCTGATCTCACTTGCCTTGCTTTTTTGGGTGGTGAAGATAATGGCAAGTTCCACTAGCTTAATTGTTGTTTAATTTTGGGTTATGCCCATAACACCAGCCCTCTTCACCAGCTATTATTGTAGAGAAAAAATTGTGATAATTTTCTAACTGGTTTTTTAACTCTATGCCCACTTTTATTCAATTAGGTTTTTGTTCATAAGTGAAGACCCAAGGAACGAACTTTGCCGCTACCTGATACACTTGTAATTTTTCAGTGAGAATTCTTTGACACCAACTCCAAGAAGTATTAGTTCAGTCAACAAGCTCATTAAGGGAAGTCTACGATCAACATGTCCCCATTTTTAAATCATGAAAACCACTCATAGTGTTGTGTTTAGCGTCTTCTTTGTAAGCTGATTTTAACCGAACAAGTTTCTTCTGCGGTTTTCCCTAAGAGAAAACAAAACTTTATTAATGAACGTTGTTCTTGAAAACCGCTCATCTTTCAAATTGAGAAATTAACTATTAACACTTTCAAATGAAAGTTTGGACTACCAAACCCAACGTCTCATGGCATGCCTGCTGGCAGACTGAGTAATCAGGTCATGTCTATTCCTTGCTAGTGGCACAAGTCGCTACTGTGACTAACGAGATCACGGCTCCATGATTCTGGTTAATTTTGGGCCTCCTCTCATATATCAGTAGCAACTTGATTAGTGTAATAATTTATCATTGATTAATATAGGAAATAGTTTTATTTCGTTTGTGCGGAAAAGAGGTGTAGCAAACCTAAGGTGCAATAAGAAAATTGCTTTCCATTTTATTTGAACTGTTTGATTCTACACCAAGACCAGAATATTTTCTAGACATGTGGTATTTTGTATATCATTTATTTACTTCTCATTGTTGAGATAGGATAGGATACAAATGTACGGCTATAGGTATTCTAGAAATTGCCATGCTTTTAACGGATTTCATTTTATGGTTTCAGGTAAAAAGATATTTTAATTACAATTTGTTTTTTTTTAGTTCAAACTAATTTAAGTTATCGCATATGTCATTCCAGTTTAAAGCAAAGCTAGTAATGGACACTTATTAACTAAAAGCAAGATCTTTCTCTTAATTATGCTTTTGAATTATTCATATATTCTGAGTTTTGTATATTAAAGATTACTTTTGAAACCACTATTTTTAGTAGTTGTTTACTATTACGACAACTAATGATCATAACAAATAAGTTGTAACAAATAAGTTGTAATTTTAACTACTGGAATAATATGATAAATCTTTGTAGAACATGGGAGAGGAAGAACCAGAACATGCAATGCATACAATGATGATCACGCCTGAACTCTTAGGTCTAATTCCCTCATCTTCAGTACAACAAGGTACTGTTACATTTGAATTTTCTATACTCTCAGGATTAAAAAAAATATACAGCTTATATTAAATTATAAATTAATAAAATAGCTTACTTTAAGAGATCTAGAAGCAGTAAAGTAGTAAAATTATAAGCAGTAAATTACACACAAAACAATATTTGATGTTTAAACTTGTGTGTATATGTGTATGCAAGTGAGTGTGTGTTTGTATGGGTGTTTAAAACTTTTACTTTTGTTATATGTGTATTGTGTATTAAAATACAAAATTTGAGTAAGAATGAGAGGCTATGAAGTGAAAGTTAAGGTCTTTTTTCTTTTAACTTTTAACGTCCTGGGTCTGGTCACACAGACAGCCTGAGTTTTTTGTGTATATAATTTCTAAGATTTCAATTAATGTTGACGATTCCCAGTTTTTGTAGTTTTTCCTCCTCACTGCCAAAAGCGGTTATTAGCGTCAGCTGTCTGTGGCGTCAACTCGTGGCGTTATTTATTGAATTATTTAGTGATGACCCAGGACTGAACGCGATAGATTCACATCCCGGCCCTTCGTCATGGGTTAGTGTTTTAGATTAAGATTTTGAAGAGATACTTGAAAACTAGAATGAGAACATTGCAGAGAATGACATTGATTCAGGTGATGATATACCTGTATATAGTGACCTCAGTTCAGAATCTGAACAAGGTAAAAATGAAGAAAAGTTAGTGTAAATTTCTGGAAACTTCTGAGCATATTGAGAGTAATGGTAATGACTATAACAGTGTAGTCAGAAGTGAAAGTGGCGGTAATGCAGCTGTAAGGCCAGATACTCCAAACCAACTAGAAAAAATCCTTTTTGGGTGCAATAGGTATCGTTGGTCTTCCAATCCAGTCTCTAGGGGTTCACGTGTGCGGCAACATAATATAATACGGATTCCGACGTTTGCACCCTGCAAAAATAGGTAATAACCCAACTCCTATTAGTATTTGGAATTTACTTTTTACAGACGATATTTTGAATGTTGTATATTGAAATAGATAAATGAAAAAATAAACAAAGAAAGACCTGAATATGACGAACATGTTTAGCATGAAACTGATGCTTGTGAACTTAAAACCTTTTTTGGTTTACTTTTCTACATTGCTATTTTCAAATCAAACAGAGAAGATTATAAATCGTTGTTTGCAACTAATGGGCCTGGGTGTGACATATTTAGGTGTGTAATTTCAAAAGTAAGATTTGGAGTCCTACTTGTGTGCTTGAGATTTGATGATCCCACAACCAGAGGAGAGCACTGTAAAACTGATGCATTAGCTCAGTGTTTGAAATTTTTAACAAATTTATTAATACCTGCCTGGTTCTATACAAGATTAAGGAGTCTGCCAGTGTCGATGAGATGTAGGCTGCATTTTGTGGAATTAATATTGTGGCAATATGATCTAAAGATTATGTGCCTCTCTGATTCTAGAACTGGCTACCTTTTGAATGCTTATGTTTATATGGGTAAAGATTCTGATGGCCAAACTTTAAATGCTGAAGAGAAGAAACTAATGAGGCCAACATAGGCTGTGATTAGGCTTCCTAAACCAATAGAACAATCAAACCACAACATCACTGGAGACAATTGGTTTAACTCAATTTAGTTGAAGGAAGTGTATAGAAATTTAATTTTGATTTTTACCCATAAAGTTTCTGCTTGTTTAGCAGTTTTTTGTGCAGAACTGGTTTTGTTTTTTATTATTATTTTGGCATATTTTGATGTTATTTTGTTTTAATGCATTGTTTATTAAAATATATATTATGGTTAATATTTATGATTTGTTTCCTAAATTTTTCAAATTTTTTTAAATTTCTTGTTTGGTTGTTTGTTTACCTTATGGGGTGATATCCATATTTGTAGCTTTGCAATACAGTTTTCTTGTATTCATTTATCACTTTCACTATATGTACTTAAACAAGAATCTTACTTGGTATTTATGCGAGTTAACTTTCAAAGACTGGTCTTGTCTCCATCATCGGGCATACTGAGCAAGGGTTGTAGTAGACTGCGGCTGTGTGGAATTGAAAGTTAACTCGCATAAATACCAAGTAAGATTCTTGTTTAAGTACATATAGTGAAAGTGATAAGTGAATACAAGAAAACAGTGTTGCAAAGCTACAAATATATATTTTACATTGTCCATTATTTTTCCGTTGCACTGATTTTATGAAGTTATTATTATTAATTGTAAGTAATTTTTTACACCACTAAGTCCAATAATTTTACCTTATGTGATGAGGCACCTTTCGGTCACTTGACCATTGTCGAATCACAGAATTGGTTTTCTCTATTTTTCTGGTTTGGATGTTCGGTCCGTGATGTTGGTATTTGTTGACGTCATACATGTTTCTTCTTGAGCCGCGTGTATAATGTTTTTGAATACTACGTAGTCTGCATATGTTGTCTGTAGGTTCATTAAATTGTTGTGTATGTTTTCATAAATGTATAAATATATAAGGTTTTTTGTATCTTCATAAAAATACATGAGCTTAGAATAAAGCATTAGATAAACATGAAACATGTCCCTATACAGTTAATTTTTTGTTATTAATGTTTGTAAAAAATTATTTTTAATTTCTTCTATTAGTTCATACTTCCCTATATATATATATATATATATATATATATATATATATATATATATATATATATATATATATATATATATATATATATATATATATATATATATTCAAATTTTCAATCATTACTAAAATTACTTTTTATTTATCCACTAAAGTTCAAATACATTTTTTTAAACTTGTATTGAATGACACTTGATGTTAATACATTTTTTTTTCAAATATTAATTCACTAATTAATTTCAAGTTCATGTGAGAACTTTTAATTAATTAGTTTTTCATGTGAGAAAAACGTTTTACTAAAAGGAGAATATATGGAATGCAGTTATGTTGTCCCATTTTGGTTTAAAATGAGTGATAACGTATGATTTCATAGAACAGCTTGTTTTATGTTATAGGTTATGTGCTAAAACTGCTGTTTTAATTCATAAGTTATATTACTTTATTTATATTAATTATAATTATTTAATAAAACGTAACTTATATAAATCTTTTCTTGGTTAAAATAAGTAGGAATTAACTTCAATACAAATTTTTATTTATATTATTTGTTTTTAAAGCAAATGAATAAATTATTTTTTTAAAAGTCTTTAAACTTGAAGAGAAGGCGGTAGTCATTATACTTTTTAGCTTTTTTATATATTACTGTTTTATGATTAAATGAAACACTAATACACACGTACACACACACACACACACACACACACACACACGTGCAAGTGCATGTGTGTGTTTATGGGTGTATGGTGTGTGTATGTGTATATTTGATTTCTTTATTTCAGATTTAAACGGAGATACTAATGGTATGAAAAGAGAACCAAATTCAATGGGAGCAAAAACATGGACTCAAGAAGACATGGATAATGCTCTTGAGGCTCTAAGATCACACAGTATGAGTCTTACAAAAGCTTCCATTACATTTGGTATTCCATCAACAACATTGTGGCAACGTGCACACAGGTTAGGCATAGATACACCAAAGAAGGATGGACCTGCAAAGTCATGGACAGAAGATGTGCTTAATGTTGCATTAGAAGCATTAAGAAATGGGACAATATCTGCTAACAAAGCCAGCAAAGCTTATGGTAAGTATTTAATAGTAAACAGTATTTAATTTAACTGTAAATACTTTAATTGAAAAATAACAAACAATTTTTAATTCTATTGGTTTTGTTAGTATTATTAGCAAATTTTTTTAATTTTCTTGTGTACATTTCTCTTCAAGCATCTATCTGTATAATAAATGGTAAGTTAGAAGTTTACTTGGTTCTTAGCTACTGGGGAGTTTTGTTATGTTATTCTCTTAACTGATAGTTTTGATTTGTTAGAAAATTCTTCTGAAAATTTCCATTAAATTTTGTTTCAAGAATGGATTTAAGTGTAACATAATTTTTGAAATATTGATTATTATTGTCAACTTCATTCAGAATTTCCTAAACAACTTCTACATAATATTGTTGATGTTCAAAATCTGTCAATTTTTTTGTAACATATTTCCTGGAGAAATTCTGTTAAAAACTAGTTGATATGACAACATCTTCACCACCCTCTTGACAAAAATGCATGTAATGTTTGTAATCATCTTAGATTTTTTCATATTGTTATTGATAATGTGATTTGAAGTCATGGACATTCACTGCGTTTAGTATTTTCCCCCTAGTGTTTATATTTGTAAACCCTTGTTTTACAAATATAAGACAAAAACAAAAGGAAATTGAAACATTTTCAAAACATTTTGACATTAATTCTCTTTTTAAAAAACAAAAACTAATTAAAATTCTCTCCCATATTTTTTGTTTAGTAATTGGAAAATAATCATTACAACAAACTTTTAATTACTGACAATAAAGTATACTAATATGTGTATTAGAGTAACAAATATTTTACAGACAGTTTCACTAAAACAACAAAAAAAGTGTTAATTGGGTAATACAACCTACAGAATTTACAAAACTTCATTTTTGCAATACACCTCATATTTAAACCGTAATTTATCACCAACACAAAAGATTACGTAATGAAACTTTAAACTTTAAGATTGTATTGTGCTATCTAAAAGAATTACTTTTTATATTGAAAGATGGTTATTATTATTTAGTTTTTTCCAATGGCGGATCCAGGGGAGGGCGAGAGGGGAAACTTCCCAGGGTCCCTTGTCCGTCCACTGCCATCGTTATTGAAAATTTAAACAATATTTTAAAACCATTGGCGTATTAAACATTAAACAATATGGTATAAACCATCGGGCTACTGAAGAATTTTCAGTTGGTATTTAAGGCTTCCCACTGGCTCTTGCTACAAATCCTAATATTATTAAACAGTGTAATATGTAAAATATAGACATAATTAGTTACATCTAATAATCTATGTTAATAATTATTGTCTGCTATCTGCTCTCTGCATATCAAAGTTTAATACAAAACTGAGTTTAATCATCTGAGACTGATGTGATGGTTTAAAGCATCGCGAGGACTGGGGGACACGAGGTCAAACACAATTAAAATAAAAGTAAAATAAAATAATCCTTAGTAAAATAGACTTGAGTTTAGCTTATGATATTTAAAATATAAGCTAAAAATCTTTAATGAAAAAGTCCATCTAACTAGAAGAGTTTTGTTGGTAGGGATCGTGACATGAGCTGAACTGTTTGTAAAATATTGAATGAAATTCCATAGGAAATGGTGTATTTGAATTTGGTTGTTTATTTCCATATAGTAGCATCACAGACTTATTGATCAGTCAGTGTAATGATTTGACCATTGTTCTTCAACTTTATGATTTGAAGGAAGTTTAAAGGTGATTTTTAGGGACAGTGTTTCAGTCATTGATTTTATTATAGACTTCTTACATCACCTAAATGTAATACATAAAATTTAATTATTTTTTTTTGGCTTAGGAGTTGTCAGATTCTAGGATGTTTTAACCTTTAATCCTAATTAAATTTTTGTTTCATTTCTAACAGTTACTTCGTTTTTATCTTTATTTGTTTAATTTATTTAGTTTTTAGTTTTGTGATATTTTAAAATTTGTAATTTTAAATTCAGGTTTTAATTGTGTTAATTTTATTATATTTATATTTTATTGTTAATTTTTAAAAATTTATTTTAAATGTTTATTACATATGAAGGAAGTTCCCACAGTATGAGGCCCTTTTATTGCACTATAAAATATAAATTTACTATCATTAATATTATTAATAATATTGTTTGTTATATATGTATTGTTATTTATATATTCATTGTTATTTATTTATTTTAGTTCTTTTAACTATCCTTGTTTGGTGATGATGAAATTAAATTTGATTTTTTGCTAAGAAAAACATGAAAAAATTACTAGACCTGTCTATTGAAGTTTATACTTGAAAAGATTTACTACTCATTTTTCCCAGCATAAATATTGTGTTAGTAAAAATCAAAATATAAGAGATTGGTATTATAGTTTTAAATTAAAAATCAAACTGCTATATTAGTGTACTAAAACCTGTTTAAGCTGAAATCTATTGGGACCAGCATTGTTTTCCATCTAAGACAGTTTTTCGGCTTATACAGTAGTAGTGTATAAGGTAAGTGAGTAAGGTAACATTACGTAGACTTTCTCCGAGTTATTTTTAGCGTTATGGTTGAAGGGGGGTTTCTTAGCTATGAGAATCACCTACTGCTATTCCTACTGATCAGCCGTAAGACGCATACAAATGTTAAATCAGTAGATACAAATGTTAAAACCTACAGTGCAAAATAAAAATCTTACTTTTTAATGCAGCATAGCTCTATCCAAGTCCACAACACATTTTTAATAGGAAACACTAAAACTACACTTGTCAACAAAATCTAAAAATGAAAGATGCACTTTATTTAAAGCTATACAGTATTTTTACCTTTATTCTATTTACGAATAAATATGCACAGTAGGCCTACGTAATAATAAAAGAGAATCAAATAGGCTTGAAGGAATCTAGCATTGACTTTTGTTTTAAAAGATTAGTTCTTTGCTTCTCTTTCAGTTATTGTTTTTAATTGTAACAAGCTGTGACGCATTTGGGGGGTGTTTACACGTATCACAAAATCTTTAATACAGAAATTTTAATTATAACTTCGCCAAATGTTCTTATTTTGTTCTCTACGGCTGGACGGTCTTCAATTTCTTCTTCACTTTCAATAATTTCATTAGTCTCCATTTTAATGATTTCATCCACAGATTTTGGCCCTTTTTCTGTTGCCAGTTCATTGTCAATACAAACGTATTCTTCAGCAGTAAAATGAGTATATCCATTTTCTGTCAACAAATCTTTCACAGTGTGCAAGGTAATGTCTTGCATCCCTGTTTCAATAGGATTACATTTGAGTTCTTCGTGTACAATAAAACCAACTTCTTTGAATGCATTTTGAACACAGGACTTTGATATTTTCTCATAAGAGCTCAATATCCATCTTATAGCATCCAAAACATTAATGTTATTTTTTAATTTCTGTACTGACGAGCATGAATTTATGTTTGGAATAAGAGATTTTAAAACATGTTTTCTGTAGTGTACTTTAAGATTTTTAATGACTCCCTGATCCATCGGTAGAGTAACTTTGGTAGTATTAGACGGAAAAAACACCAATTTTATGTGAGAGTAATCTTCACGAGGATGACCATAAATCTTGCATTACCATAAATAAGAAAATGTGCCTGTTATCATGCTTCATTTTATCATTCAAATTTTGAAGCCTATTTTCTATAATGGCTGATGTCATTCACGCCTTCTTGTTAGCAAGCCATTGAATTGGTAACTGGCTTACATTTTTGAAACATCGGGGCTTCCCATGATTTCCCAATTACCATAGGTTTTTCCAATTTTCCATCTGCAAACTAAAACTGTAAGCCTTTCTTTTGACTACTTACCTCCCATAAATTTTTCATTTAAAAAATTTAAAGTCTTATTTGGGAGAGCTCTAAAAAACAAACCCGTCTCATCACAATTTCCAATATTTTTGGCTTCATAACCAACTATTAATTCACAAACTTTATGCTTCCAATCATCAACGGTTTCTTCATTAAAAAATATTTTCAAACATTCCCAAATCATTTAATATTGTTTTAACCAACCATATAATTTAATCTACTTTTAATTGATTTATTTCCTTCTAAATTAAATGTATAATTTTTTACTCAGGTTTTTTCGATAAAAGTTCTTTTTTGGATAAATTTATCTACTTTCAAATTTAATTTACTGAATTAATTTCTATTAATTATATCTTGTCATCAAAATATTTCTCATAAACAAAAATCTTTTATATAAAAGAGACTCGAAATATTAACATTTGTAGACTAACAGACTTTTAAATCTAAACAAGTTTATATATCAAATTTTAATGAGAAATTATTTTCTTATTGTTAAAGATTTCAACTTATTTCCTTTAGTAATTTCAGTTGAAGCAATTTTGAAAATTTATGTTTTTACTTTGTAAATCTTGCCTTATTGAAGTTATTAAAAAGTTTTAAAGTCAATTTAAAGTTTCTAGAGTCTTTTTGGATGGCTTCTTATTCAATTTAAATTTGAAAAGTAAGAGAAACATGAATTTAAAATTTTTCTTCTTAAAACTGATTTAATAAATTTTAAAATCTCAAATAAATTTAATTAATCAAAATTAAAAAATTTAAAGACAACCAAAGACAGTGCTAACTTGTTTGCCAGACCACATCCACGGGAATCCTTTTCTTTAAACAGCCCTCGGTCCAGTGTTTTGGTCCTAGATTGGTCTGTCCTTCATCCGGGGTAGAATCTCGGCTCCTCGCTCTCACCCTCACTCTGAGTAGGTCCTTTTCGGTTTGGCCTCACAGTATGTCTTCTTTGTCGTGATAGTTTGGTTTTAATTAGATCGTATTCTTTATAATTTTAAAAATATCTGTTGTTTAATGCTTGGTATTCTCACCTAATTTTTATCTAATAAATTTTTGAAGTTTGCTTTGCTAAGATTTTATTAAACTTTTAATCTTGATTTAACTATTCTTGATATTTATTTTGGTATTACAAAACCACTTTACGCCTACTTATTTACAGTTCATTTTGCGTTCAAACTTATTCAGGAAAACATGAATTCTACATTTCGGCGTCACCACTTGCCTTTATCCGCACATCGTCTGTCTATCACTCACAGCTGAAAAACAATTCCGAGCCTGACATTGTACCTTCTTCTGTGTTGTTTCCAGACTGCCTTAGCCTTGGTTACCGTCCCCATCAGCTAGTAGCTTTTGAAATCCCTTACTCCGCACTTGCAACGGCTGGCCACATGTCTCTCTCCCTTCGTGTTTATGAACAAATAATATGTTTTCACTTCAATTCCTCTAACCTTCTTTTAGTGTGATTTAATGGTTTTTTTCATATTCTTCTGCTAATCAAAATGAAATATTGATGGTATTTCTACATGAAAATTGGCGTTTGACATAATTAAACATGGCCTTTGTCACTGAGAAATTACATCGCCTCTTTTTCAAAATGACTTTAATTTTAGGTTTTACGTTGAGAAAAAACATTTCAAAAATAATTTTTTTATATGTTTTCACTTGTTTGAACTGTTATAGAGGGTCAATTTGCTTGACTTTGCAAAGCATTCTCAGAATTCAATACAGTATGATCCGTCACAAATAAACAGAAAGATCTGTGCATTTTGCCATAGTAAAAAAATAGATTATAAACTTTATCTCATCTAACCCAGGACATTGTAATCTTTATTTCTTACAGTATGTATGTTATCAGAAGTTTCCGGTTTATGCAGAACTAAAATGTAGTAAATACGTATTACTCATCCTTTTGTCTAATCCTCTTCCACGTTAGACAATTTCCTTCTTATGAAGGTTATTAACTAGATAAATCAATAGGTGGCAGTCGGGACTTTTTAAAGTTTCCATGGCAGACAGGATTCCGCCTAACACAGGGTCTGTTTAAGACAGGTTTCACTGTATTAGTAGTAATTACATCTTTATTAGTATTATATAAATATTTGAAAGGGCAAGGCCCAAAACAACTAGTTCTGCTATTGAAATAACATTGTTTTTAATAGAAAAAACTATAATTTATTTACTAAATTTGTTACCCACTAATTTTATTGTTTGTAGGAATTCCTAGCAGTACGCTGTATAAAATAGCAAGGCGTGAAGGCATCAGACTAGCTGCACCTTTTAATGCAGCGCCAACAACTTGGAATCCAGAAGATTTGGAGAGAGCTCTGGAAGCAATCAGGTCAGGACAAACAACCGTACAGAGAGCAGCAACTGAATATGGTATACCTTCAGGGACATTGTATGGAAGGTGTAAGAGAGAGGGTATTGAATTGTCTCGGAGTAACCCCACACCATGGTCAGAGGATGCAATGATTGAAGCTTTAGAAGCAGTTCGGTAAATAATACTTTATCTACTATCATTAAATCTAAATTTTATATAATTTAAGGGGGTTAGGGCAAGAAGCAAAAGAAAGGGGATGTTTCCAGTACACATTCAATATATATTATATGTCTAATTAATTAAATTACGTGATATGAATATTTAAATATCAGGTAATTTTATTCTTAGATTTATTATACTACTAACACATGTCTAAAATTTAATTACAATTAAAATTTAATACAATTTGTGTTAATTGTGTTATTTTTCAAAGTCCTCTATTTATTTGTGAAATGTTATCATTGATTCTATCTCACCTTTGCTTATCCAACACACTGCACAGTACAATCTCACTATATTGGGATAGGTGGTGTCAGATTACTGGATCTAAGGGTTAAAAATGTATGAAACATACAAATGCTTATTGAAATTCAATAAAAACCTGTTAAAAGTATATTTTTATAAAATTGACCAGTAATACAGTACAATTTAAAAATTATGAAATACTCAATAAAATACACCATTTGTACTTACTATTTGCATTTAAAAATTGTCAAGTTTAGTACACTAATGTGCATTAAAATAAACAGTGGTAAGATGCATTAACATACAGAACAAATATGCAAAAGGTTTTATTCATTGGTGCCACACAAAAATTGTGTAATCGTTTGCTGGTTTGTGGCATTAAAAGATTGCTTTAAGACTTTATTGTGAAGTCATTTTAGTGTAAACGTTTGTGCCAAAACAAGTCACTCTCTTTAACGTTATACATCTGATTTGAGCCTAACTCCATTTCATCAGTTTTTTTTTTTTTAATTTAGCAATAAGAGGCTCAACAGATTCTTCTTGACATGATAATTTTTCACCAGGAAAACTTAACATCTAATCCAAAAACTTGTCTAGCTAATCTACTCTTGCACAAAAGTAATCCTTTTTCATTAATTTGTTATAAAAAAATTTGCATTATGTCTTCATTCTTGCATGAGCCATGCTTAAAGTGCATCTTCCATTTGGGAAAACTCACCTGATTTCAATTTTTTTTTTTTTATATATTAGCAGATTTGTCACTACTATTGATGAACAAAGAGCTCTCACTATTCTTCAAGTTTATCCTTTTTATGCTTTATGTTGTGTATAGTTACTAAATGACAGTACTTTTCACCATTTTCTAAAAGTTTCAAAATTTTGGATTTTTTTATCGATTGTTAGTGTTACATGTTTTTGTTTTTCTGACATGGCACTAAAAGTGTACACTATACACTGTCACTAC
Source organism: Prosapia bicincta (assembly GCA_036971475.1). Classification (NCBI taxonomy): domain Eukaryota; kingdom Metazoa; phylum Arthropoda; class Insecta; order Hemiptera; family Cercopidae; genus Prosapia; species Prosapia bicincta. The sequence continues at coordinate 9,378,215 of JBAIZL010000001.1, forward strand.
ATAACATATAATACTGTGCTTACACAGGTTAAGAGCATACACTTGTCTAAGTACAAGAGAACGAGCAACAAAAAAAATACAATAATTAACAAGGATTTCAAGTGGAATCATGAAAGAAGTTTTTTATTGCTCTCTATTCTACCACAGCTAATGAACAGTTATTTGTTGCAATGAACAGTAGGCCTACTTATGACTCTTTTAACTGTTATTTTCCTCACTGTGATTTTATTGAGTTTCTTAAAATTTAGGTTGATAAAGTGTCATTTAACATTATGGTTTTAAACACACAATTTAAAGATATTCAAGATATGTACTTTTTTTTGTTTGTTAAAGGGAGTATTTTTCTGAATGTATAATTAACAAAAGTTACAATTTCTACTAAGATATATGCTAAAACACTTGTAAATATTTACAAACTTGCCTATAGTAGCACTTACTTATATTTGTTGATGACAATGGGACACATCTCCTGACAGAACCGTTCTCAACAAATATAAGTAAGTGCTACTATAGGCAAGTTTGTAAATATTTACAAATGTTTTAGGGAAAACTAGTAGCTCACGTGAATATGGAATCAACAAATATAAGATATATAATTTGGTATGATGAATACCTTGTAGGCGATGATAACCTTGATAGGTTCTTTGCCTGGAAAAAAACCTAAACAACATTCATGAATAAACAACATTCTCACTTTCTGTTATATATTCTTCTTTTCTTACTATTTTCACTTTACTTACACTTTAGTTTAACTTACATTTGTGTATTGAAGGTCATTTGTGTATTAAAGGCATTCTATGTACTACCAAAGCACCTCATATTCCAGAATATGTCGTGTATAGAAAAAAATGAATGTTTATAACAAACTGTTGGTCGGTTAAAGAAAAAAAATTTGAATTTATTACAACTTTTTCATTTACATACTAAAATAAAATTTAAAAACATTAAACTTCAAGAAACGAAAACATTAAAACTTGAATGGTTGCTGGTTGCCATGATAGTGATGAGAATAGGTAGTGGCTGAATAAAATGAACGCAGTGCAACTGTAATTTTATACAAAGCCATAATTATCTTATACTGTATTTGAATTTTTCTGAACTTCAGTAGGATACAGATAGCAAAACGTGTAAATTAGTATACAGCTTCAAACATATTTGTTGATATTATGACCTACTGAAATATCCTGTAATATGAATGCCATGAGTTGAATGGTAAAGTATTAAGCTTGAATTTTTATATAGGAAAGTTACAGGAAAAATTATAGGAGACTGTAAAAAAATTTTATTCAGGTTGATATAGGAAAGTTTAAAAAAAAGCGTATCAAGTGGTAATGTCTAAATAAAGTTTTACTGTATATGTAATTTGTTAAGTAAAATATATCTTGGTTACATGTGTTTCCATTTATTCATGCACTCTTTTCCTCTTATTGTGGATAATTGAGTTTCTACTGTAATTACAAAAGGTTTAATTTAAAATGTATTTCTTAGCACAAAACAAATTTATACTTCAATTTTATATTCAATTTTTTTTAGGATGGGACAAATGAGTATAAATCAAGCTGCTATTCATTACAACTTGCCATATTCTTCATTGTATGGTCGTTTCAAGCGTTGTAAATATGAAGCTGATCATCCTGTAGAGAATGAAGAAGTAAATCTGGCACAACACCATACGATATCACCGCAGATCATGCTTGTACAATATCAGCAAACTCCTACACAGTTACAGATGTACCAACACACACCCAGTTGAACCTTAAGTTTGTACACTGCACAGTTAACTTGAGTTTTTTTTTTGAAAATTTGTCGTTTATTTGGTAAGTATGTGTTTTACTAAAGTAAACACCTTTTAAAATCTCTATTATAAAGAATTAGTGTGATACATATAATTAAAATGCAGATGCTCTAACTTTAGAAATGTCTAACTCCTGTAAAATCTGTAAACCATCTCTTGATTCAAAAAGGTTAAGTTTAAGTCTTGAAGATATTTTGGAGTGAGGGAAGAATAACTCATAAAGGTTATATTATCACTACAAAAAATTATCAGGATAAACAGTTTGATTAACTAAAACTAATTGTTAAAAAATATTTGTATATTTACATTAAAAATTATATAAGTACTAAAGTAATTAGGAAATCAAAACTAAACAATTTAAATATAAGTAAATTTTTTTAAAAATTGTTTATACTACATAAAATGCAATGGCTTGGCCATTAACCATGAATTCTTTAAATATTGTATCTGCTAAGTGAATATCGTTCAGGAATTAAATAATATGAAGATACTTGTAATATATAATATGGTTAGTTATCAAGACTGACAAATTGACAAACTTATGTTGCATCCTTACAACAGCAAACTTAACTTAATAATTAACAAACGTATGTTAATATGTATGAGTTAACATACAGGATCCGATGAAGAGATATCTAACTAGCATCCCTTTTTGTCAGCTCATGCAGATAGAAGGCCCCCCTTCATGGCAGTGGCGGTTTAGTATTTATTTCTCTAAATTTGTTGTGATCTACAGATTTATTCCTTTCTATTGAAGTATGGCACTAACTAAATAGCCTGAAAAACACTTTTGTAGTATGAACACAAGATAGATGTAGTTTCAGTTGTAGTTAAGGCATTGCGGTTGGCAAAAGGCTTAACTGTTGAATCAAGAGGCTGAGATTAACTTGCATTAGGCGTATGTACATAAAATGCAAATCCTTGTTAAATTAGATTCCACTTTTAATTCAGAAGGCTTTCATTCAGAGTAATAAACAAAATGCTTTGTGATAATTTTCTGCAAACTTGCATAAAACGCTTGTGAGGGAGATTAGTTAATAGTGTCTTCGGATCCAAATATAAAAAATATTTAAAAAAAAATTTAGCACCTCCATAATAATTTTGCTGCTGCTCTCGTATGCTTTAGAGATCAAAAAGTTTGGGTGTTCGCTTTTGGTACATAACTCAATAATAATAATAATAAGAAATAAATGTCTTATTTATCATTTTTGTGGGTGGTTAATATTAATGATACATAATCATATTTCTGTTTTAATTGTTATTTTTGTTTACAGTTTTACCTATCATGAAGGCTCTAATATGATCTAAGAATTATGAGTAGCATCAAGAATAACATTCAACTCGGATGTTTGTCATCAAAATTTATAATTTTCTTGCTTCACGATAGGACAACTATGATATAAAAATAAATAGTAAGGTACAAGAAAAGTAATTAGCGACATTTTAATAATTTATAATTTTTTCCATGAATTGATTTTTTTTTTTACCAAGGATGTTATTTTACACAATAATAACTAAGTAAGTATGGTAGATTCTGGTTAATCAGCTACTTCAATTGGTCCTATTAAATGAAGTTTCAAAAATAATGGGTAATATTTTATTAAACACTGGGTTACCTTGCATTTTGTTGTTTTCAAATATGTTACTCAGGAATACAATCTAAACAGGACAATGTTAATTTCAAGCTGTGCAATTAATACTTAGTGCTGTAATATGGCCTCACAAAGTAGTAAGTTACAGTAGATATGGTAAATGTTAACCCTTTGAGTCCTATGTACACAAATACGCTAACATATATGTGAGCACCATAATGGTGTTTTGAATTAGGTACTTGTTTTTCATAGATTAATGAAAATTTTAAATTCTTTTCTCAATATCAGCCTATTAAATTCTGAGCTAAATCTAACTATCTTGATATATATAGTTTGCTGTCATTCGAAGGTGTCATTTTATTTATGTAATATTTTTTTAATTCCTTGAAAATACATTTTGTAGTTAGTATTATGGTATTCATTTGACAGTAAAATGAGCTTAACACATCTTTAGATAGGCAAATTTATATTCATGTTAACTCCGTTAAAAATCATACGCTACAAATAAGAGTTTTGCTAACAAATATTTGGAGTCAGCAGCTTGGGAGACCACAAAAAAAGGACTCAGAGGATTAAACATAACTCGTAAATGTAATTGGGTGTATTTACAAAAAAAGCCTGTAGAATGGTAGCCTAGTGTATATAAATTGTCACTTTTAAAGGTAGGCTGGCAACTAACATACAGTTATGGTATCACTTCAGTCTATGGTCTGCAATGCAAGGTTCTAATACATGTCAAAAGTGGTTACGTAGCATCTATAGCAGGGATGTCCAACTGGCGGCCCGCCATGCCATTTTATGCGGCCCACAAAGACTTATCAGACAAAAATATCAGAAAAATACTTGAAGTTTTGACAAGGATCTAATAATTTAATGATAAATTCTAATACTATACATGCTAGTTATAATTAAAATATTTACTCGAATATTTTGAGGTATAGCAGATGGTCAGAATCTGATAACAGTTTAATTCTCAGTATAACATGACAAAGTCTAGTTGAGTAGTCGGCAGTTGTAGTGTTGCTCGTGGGCAGGCAGTGGAATACTTTCCTCTCCCCACCACTGCGAAAGCCTCACATACTACTGCGCATCACGGCTCGCGCAAGGGAGTGTCAAGGACAGGGGCAGGTGCACTGTGCCAGTCGTCTGTTGTCTTAGTGACCACGCGCACACGATAATTTTTTTACATTTGTACTGTGAAGCTTTTTGTTACTGTATGATTCGTGTTGAACTTTCGTTCCGGTACTAAAATGAGTAGAAACTCAGTAAAACGTAAAATTGATAGCGAAAACAGGAATTACAAGGTCAGTTGGGAGAGTGATTTTTTGATTGTTGACAATGGTGGAAAACTACAGTGTTTGGTGTGCATGAAAGTTGTGTCAGTGCCTAAGGAATATAATGTCAAAAGACATTACAAAACAATGCATGAAAATAAGTATGATACATATACAGATGAAAGTCGGCGTACATTAGTTGCAGATTTGTAGAAGAAGCTTAAACAACAAACCAGTATGCTTAGTAAAATATCACATTCCCAAACACATTCATTGATTGCATCTTATGCCGTATCTTTTGAGCTGGCCAGGGCAAAGAAACCGTTTACTGATGGAACATTAATTAAAAAATGTGCCATCGAAATGGCAAAAGCTTTTGAGGATTCTAAAATAGCGGAGAAATTTGAATCAGTGGCACTTTCACATCAAACCATCCAAAGAAGAATTGTTGACATGGGTATGCAAGTAGAAAATTCTTTGCTTGGCCAGGTTAAAAAAAGCTCATATTTTTCACTTTGCTTGGATGAAAGTACTGACCAAACAGATGTCAGTCAGCTCTTAATATTTGTACGTACTACCTTTGAAGATTTCTCTAGTAAAGAAGAACTATTCGATTTGTGTTCTCTTCATGAAAGAACACAAGGAGAGGACATTTATGAGGCTTTGAAAAAAACAGTTGACAGAATTGGAGGATTTGATAAATGTTCAGCAATTGTAACAGATGGGGCACCAGCAATGACAGGTAAAAAGTCTGGATTAATAGGATTACTTCGGGAGAATGGCGTTAACTGTCCGGCAATACACTGTGTTATTCATCAGGAAGCTCTATGTGGAAAATCCATCAAGCAAGATCAAGATTTTAAACTTGTGATTAAGATTATAAATCTGATCAGAGGTGGAAACCTTTGCCTTTTACATAGGCAACTTAAGCAGTTTTTACAAGAAACAGAGGCTGAATATGGAGACTTGCTATTATATAACCATGTACGATGGTTAAGTGCAGGAAAGTGCATGGAGCGATTCTTTGCAATAAGAAAGGAAATCCCTGAATTCCTCAAGAAATATGTGCCATCTGACACCACTGAAATAGAAAAGAAGTTTGAAGATTCAGAATTTTTAGTTCAATTAGCTTTTTTAACAGATTTGACTAATCATCTTAACATTTTGAACTTGAGTCTTCAAGGAAAAAATCAAACTATCAGATTTGGCTGGAATCATCAGTGGGTTTCGCAGTAAGCTACAACTGTTCAAACAAAATCTTGAAAACAAAAATTTTATACACTTTCCTAGCTGTCTTCAAATTTGTCTTAGCCGACAAATTAAAAAACAATGATTTTTCAAGCTGCATCTGTCAAATTCAAGAAGTAATTGACGAGTTCAATACAAGATTTGAGGAAATTGAAAGTCTCAAAAGTAGTCTACTGCTTTACAGCAATCCTCTTGGAGCTACAATTGAAGACCAACCAGCTGACCTACAACTTGAATTATGTGATTTGCAGGGTGACTAATGACCAGGCAAGAAAAGGCTCATGACTTTTTTAAATTGCTTCCTAAAGAGTGATTCCCAAACTTGCGAAATTTTGGGCTAAAAATGTCTTCAATGTTTGGAAGTACATACCTATGTGAAAGTGTTTTCTCATCTATGAAGTTTATAAAAAACCAAAATAGGAACAAGCTTTCTGATGTATCTTTACTCCATCTCATGAGGTTGGCTCACACAGAACTAGAGGTGGATATTCGTTCTTTGGTGGCTGCAGCTGATCGACCACAATGTTCACACTAAAATACTGTAATGTACATTTTTATCCTCATTTCAGTTGTGTTAATTGATAAAACTATTTTGTATTTTTCTTATTTGTATAGTTTTCTCTCACTTGAGTCTTGAGAAATATAAGTAATACTATTCAATTTTGTTTTATTTATTTATAAATTTTCATATGTTCTTGTTGCTATTTCAAACTAAAATTATATTATTACTATGTGGCCCGCAACAACATACAAGGTTTTAATTTTGGCCCGCTATGCTATGAAAGTTGGACATCCCTGATCTATAATAAAGGATATTTTCTGTTCTACAGCCAATATTCATCTTACTGTACAATACTGGCCATATTCAGTAATGTACTTGACAATAATGGGCATATTCAGTGTATTGGGTAGCTAAACTGCAAAAACAAATTGAATAAAAAATACTGCTTCAAATAAATGGTTTTTTCAGACCAACTATTGGTAGTTTTTTGTTGACAAACTTTTTGTGTATAACTACAAATTTTTTTTTTTAAATTTCGGTCCAATTAAGCAGCTGGTCTGTTGAAGTAGTGATCGCATTAACCAGAGTCAACTGTATATTGATATGTTAGTAATATATATCTAGAAAAATGAAACTTTAAAACACTGAGAAAATAGTATAACAAACACCAAAATGGCTAGGTTAATCTTCAGATTTTACCTATCTATGGTGTATTACATGAGCTTTATTGCTGAAAAGTATGTTTAAAAATTTTTCCTTATAAGCCAAAGAGATTTATCCAAGTTTTACTGTAATTAGCCTAAGTTTTTGTAATTTTTATATAAGTTTTTAAATATTATTTTGATTTGAAAATTGTAAATAATTATTGTTTATCCAGGAAAAGTATTTGATCTCGTTGCTTATAGACATTTTACGCATTGAATAAATTTACAGATTTTAGGAGTTGATAATTTTTTCAACAGTGCCTAACTGTGCTCATATTTTTTTTAATGAGAAAAATTTATGATTAGCAAACATCAATTTTATTGAAAACAATTATTATCTTATGTTTTTGTTTAAAATAGATCTTTCAATTTTATTTCAAATAATATTTTAAGTGGTACAAAATATTATGTTATTCATTTGGTATAAGCAGTAGAACCCCTCAAATCCAAACATGATATGATGAAAACAACATTTTTAAAAAGTATCTAAAATTTAATGAATTATGTACTGAAAATTTGCTAATTACGTAAAACAGGACTGATATGTATAATATATTGAAATTGACACTGTAAAAACATGATATAATATGAAGGCCTATACTGTATTACTGTGACACTTCATTAACATAGAATTTTTTGACAGTAAAATAAAAATGAAAAAGAAAAAACACTAAAATATATGTCTCACTTAAAAAGAAAAGACACAAACACTTAACTATATCTTTCACTTAAAAACAGTAATCTTCATCTGGTGAAGAAGCGTAAACCTTGTCGAGGATGCGATGGTGCGCCACCGTCACATTAGCATAATAATATCATTGGGTGTTGCAACTGCATGTTGTTCTACATAACGTAACGCAATGTCAAGAGCAGTGTCAGCATGAGTTACAGCATTCATAGGGGCATATTTTACCTCGCTATCACTATCTGCTACACTGTTATCGTGTTAATTCTGGACCATAGACACCATGTCATGCTCTGTATAATCTTCATTGTTATCTAGTGCTGTCTACTCTTCCAGGCAACTTTCTTCAGCATCTTCACATCCTGGTACTCTTTGAATGAGCTGAAGGAACTCAGTTTCATCATCCCGTGTTCGACAAAGTGGTGTTTCGACAAATTCGAAGCTAGGCCAAAGCTTCCTCCAAGATTATTTCAGTAAAGTGTTACTGATATTATTCCAGGATTCAGTTACCCAGTGAATTGCATCCTTTATTGTAATTGTGTTAAGTTTTTCTGGAATAGAAAGAGAACAATCTTCTTCAATTAATGTTTGCAGAAGCTTTTTTCTGTGGCTCAGTTTTATGTTCTGCAGCACTCCTTGATCCATAGGCTGAAACAATGATGTCACGTTCGGTGGGAGAAAAATTGCTTTTATGTCCTTACATACAAACTGAATGTCTGAAGGATGTGAGGGAGCATTGTCTATCAAAGGTAGAGCTTTCGGTGGCAATCCATTTGTTTCATTAAATTTTGTTACTGAATGAACAAATTTATTTTTGAACAACTCCTTGAAAATATTACCAGTCATCCACGCCTTACACTGATTTCTATAATGAACAGGGAGAGCATTCAAGTTCATATTTTTAGGGCCCGCTGCTTGGCGGATTTTCCAATCACCATTAATGGTAGCTTATTTGTTCCCCCGGCGTCACTGCTGGCTAAAACTGTGAGATACTGTTTGCTCATTTTAGAGAAGATTCTCCGCAGAAGATTCCTCTTTAGAAGCAAGACTTTAGTGGAAAGGGCTTTAAAATTCAATCCAGTCTCGCCCGCATTATACACTTGGTGGGGTGAGTAATTTTCAGAGGAAATCCAATCTGTGAATTCGTCTAAATATTCTTTTGCAGCAAGATTATCAGCTGATAACTTTACCGTTAGTTGTTTAATTCCACGCCTTCTCTTCCATCTATCGGACCATCTATTGCTAGAGGTAAATTCCAAATTACCGTTCATTCAATTTGTTTAACTAATGCCTTTTCTTATATTAATAGGCCACTTATAGGAACTCCTTTCTGCCTCTCTTGTGTAAACCATAAAAATACAGCCTCGTCAATTTTTTCATTCACAGAAACGTTCGCGTGATGGCGTTGTTCCAAAGTCTTTTCACTTATAGCACTGCAAAACTGTTCAACTTTTGATACATAAATATGTAATGAATGCTCTAATATTGTTTGTTAATAAAAAACCCATTCCTGTTAAATGCAAAATATACAACAATTTTTAAATCCGAACTTTTCCAAATCTGAACAGGCTGTAGCCCCAATTAGTTTGGATTTGAGGGGTTTCACTATAATAATGAAGTGTTATAAAGTTTTCCATGTAAATTTTTTAAAGTGTTAGCATATATATATATATATATATAGGTTAGTTTTGGTTGGTAAAGATTATTTAGATTTTTTGGACTAGGAGACTGACAGACTTACCTTGGTAAGAGTCCACTCTGTAGTCTTGAAATAGAAACACATAAAAGCACTTAACCAATGATATATTTCAACCACACAGTGGTCATTGTCAATCAAAGAGAAAACACAAAAAGAAATGAGAATGAAATAAAATAAATAAATTTATGCTAACACTTTAAAAAATTTACATGGAAAACTTTATAACACTTTATTATTATTAGTATAAAGTCATACAAGCCTTTAGCCCTAAAATGGTAAACTCTGAAAAAAGCATTATTGGTAAGGCTTCTTCTGAGAGATTACTTGAGAAGAAAACAATAGGAAAATTTTTTTACAACATATTGGTTACAAAATGTTAATATAGAACATCTGGAATATGATATTAAACTGTTACAGTCCATGCACCTCTTTCCTTGGTTCTTCCCACACATAGCCAGGGCACAACATTTATTTTATTTTCCCATTTACTTGAAAAATTAAAAAAAAAGTTAATTAAGAACTTGTTACCAAGAACTTGCATTCTTTCTATTTCTGAATCTACCGCATCTCTAAACTTAATTGCGATAGACCAACTAATTTGTTTATATGACGTGGTGTAAAACAAAAATAAATTATTACCATACACATACATATATTTAAATTAATATAAGAATTTTTTAAACCATATCTTTTTGCCTACATTTAAACAAGCATAAAGCAAATAAAATCATTTTTGTTCTAGTATTTCTCAAGATCAGAGGTACTATGTAACTTCCAAATTTTCATAGTTATTTCATTATAAACATTAAAGACAGTTTTGTAAACTCAAATTATATTTTGCTACATTTTGATTAGTCCTACTTAGTAGGTTGATCTCTATATCCTTACCTTCTTCTTATAAAGGAGGTTTTGATACCTATTATTTATTATGAGAATATTTTGTCATCCTTTTATATTTTACAGTATTAAAAGCCATTATGCTGCCTCACCAACTCAATAATCCGTTATGACACTACTGATGTAGATTTATATTTTCTATATACAGAGTTCAAATGACCAATAGAAGAGTTTGTGTTACTACTATCAAAAGGGTCAGGGGTATCAAATGATTGAAGAACCTGGTAAATAGAGCTGTGTTGGCTAACCACTTCAGATGTTGACATTGAATCCTATTCTTTTGCAGAATGACCATGGCTTTTTTCTCTTAAACTAGTTACGAAATTTGCTACCTGAGAATGAAGATGCATTGTCAAAACTTGCAGAGTATAAAGGTTTTGCTGACATAAATATCAGCATCTTCCAGTTTATTTATTTGTTTTTTTTGCATAAAAACAATATGATTATTATTGCTGTCATGAATTCTTATAAACTAAATAATAATAACATCTAAATATAAATTACTAATCCTACAACTCAAGATTAAACTTTTAACCTAGATTATTTGAAGTAAAAGATAAATACTAACATTGTAAATTTTACAGACACATAAAAACACAAAGTACAAACATATTAAATGAACAAACACAATACTAATCACACATATTCATTGACACTATAAAAAACCTGCCTTTAAAACCGTCATCGCTTATTCTAATATCTCCAAGCAGAAGACACTGAAGATCACCACTTAGAGATCAAAAACGCTCTGTCTCAGTGTTTATAAATTTACAAAATTTAAAGTTCGGATAGTCATAAGCTAATGTAAAAGTGATTAATTAAGTTTAACTGAACGTAATGGACTACAAAATTCATAAGAATTAATTTAATTAAATGAATCAGTTATATGCTTTAATAATCATTTGCTAAGGAACAGTTTACAATATTTGGTATTTTCGATTTGAAATTTTCCAAAATATTTTGGACACAGCCTTTTAATATAATGCATTTAAATATTGGAAAAAATTATTCTCATTGGAAAACAAGTTTATTTCATATGATTTCTGAAAATTTTGTCAAATTAATATATATAAAATTATATTAAAATATGGTGAATGTCCTACACTATTTCTATTTAAATGAGACTGAATTTTAGGTTATGTCTGAATTGCTAAATGCATTTTAAATATGATCATGCATGTTATACTTTGAATGTTTGCTAAATTCATAACATATTATATTCAGAGATTATCTCTAAGTAATTAGAGTTTTTTATTCAATACAAATGAATTTCATAATATATTTACACACACACACAAACACTCACATAAATATGATAAATAGGAAGTAAGTATTGGGCAAATATAGAAGTAAAAAGAAATTACTGTCTTAAATTTCTGAAAAAAAAACAAAATGTACTTCAATATTTTCACATATACTTCTGATTAAAATTATATTTTTTATACTCCTACTTTAAGAGAATAAAAAAACTTGTATAGTATTATTTTTACACTTAATAAAATAATGTATCATGCTTCATATTTTATAGTTTAAAATTTATTTCTGCTAGAATAAAGGGATTCTTCAATACAGAATATATATACTATTCTAGTCTAAAGTAAACACACAGTTTAAAATTCAAATAATTTTTTATGTTATCTAGTCGTACAAAAATGTACTTTTCTTTTCCTTTGAAAATATAAATTGATCATGCTTCATTCACATTGTTTTCAGAGATTATCCAATTTAGAATTTACTTTGTTTCCTTAATGTCATTTGCAAATTTGTAATAATATGAGTTTTAAAAAAAATTTATATAGGTTTATAACTTATAGATTACATTAGACTTTTAATTCTATATAAGGTCAATTATTAATAAACGTAATTGATCTTTAATTGTAATATTTTGGCATTTTTAAACAGAGACATATAAATAACATTAACAGTTTATCTGTAACAAATAACTTAAGTTTATAAATTATAAAGGGGTTCTTAAAACGATTCTTGAGATTAAAAATAAAAATTATTATTTTAAAATATAAATTAAAATTTTTATTAATATTTATATTTAAATAAGAGAAGAAGTGATATTGGAAAGAGGCTGGACTATTCCATTAATCAGTAGGCTTTCAGTATAACTTATTATCAGGAACAATCGCTCTGATATACTTTGGTTTGATATGTTTAGTTTTACTTCGTGCTAAATACTATCTCTTAATCCATTGCAGATTAAATTATTTGTGATTCGAGCAATTTAGCGGCAATTTAGGTTAACTTTATATGTTATATACATGATATGTTTAAGTAAACATGGTTAATAAAAACTATTGTGAAATTTGATCAATGTTGTTTAGGCTTGAGGTTGTAAAAACTTTGTTAATAAAATCATATGTCTTGAATGGTAGAATAATAATTTCAAATTATATTTTCACTTAAAAATTGTGATATTTTGACAGGAAATAGATGGTAGAATTCATCCATTGCAAAAAAAAAACTATCAAGTTTGATTTTACGCATTGTAATTAAATCGCATTGTCCTGCCTTTTAATAGATTATAATTTCTCCAGCAAATTTATACTGAACCAAACAAATATGTGGTCAAACTATTGTGAACATATATTACACCTCAGTTTCTTACAACTCAATACAAACACATCATAGTATATAAACTAAAAAACTTAATAGGTTTATTAAAATCATCATTTGTATCAACAGCCCACAAGTTAACTGAAACAAGAAGCCTAATCATTCAACATATTAATATTTCGGAGAGTACATAACATGCAGTTTGTTTTTGCTCATTTATTATTATTATGCTCAAGATTATTATTGATGAAAATGCTCAGAGAAATCTTGAATAGAATAAAAAAAGATTCTATAACGTCAGTTTCAAATGCAGAGTCCATTCACTTTAAAAACTTAGTACAGATTCACTACTCATAAAAAAAGACAAACTGCTTCATAACGTACAGACAAGGCACCGACCTTAGCACATGTTAGCACAGGACTTGCATGGCAGCTAGACTATTGCCGACCCAAACGAAATTTCCCCTTAGAAATGTATTCATACCCCTCTTTTGTGGTAACTGTATCATAACTCATTATTTTATAAGTAAATGTTTAATATAAACACTTTTAATATGAAACAAAAATTAATTACATATGTACGAGGCGTATACTGAAGCTAAGTACCGTTTCATTCTACTGCCGCCGTAGCGCTGCAATCGGTGTTCCGCGCATGTGCACTAGTCGTCCCTGTTCACTGGCTATCGAGTCACGCCATTTTAGTTGTACGTTGTGTTTTTCGTTTTCTCTGAACGTTTAAAATGTTTAAGACAATAAGTGTTCCCGCCGATTGTGAGATTCGTTCTATAATAAGATGTTTGAATGCAAGGAATGTGAAATCTGCTGAAATTTATCGTGAACTTTGAGAAGTTTATAGGGAAGACGTGATTAGTGAAGGAATGGTGAGAAAATGGGTTAGAATCTTCAATAGCGGTCAAACTAATGTGCATGACGAGAATCGGAGCGGTCGACCGTCTCTCGTCACCGATGATCTGGTAAGGGCAGTTGACGAAAAAATCGTAGTGTCTCAGTCAAACATATCAGTGTTACCAGTGTCTCGTAGTCTCGTCTTGTCCTGTCGTCTCATCTCGTCTCGTTGTTCATTGGTTCAACAGTTTCGTTGGGAGCAGTTCAATCATCCACCCTACAGCCCGGACTTGGCTCCGTCTGATTACCACTTGTTCCTGGGCATGAAGTGTGTGCTAGGCGGTGAAGTGAAAACTGTCGTGTAGTCGTGGCTACATTTGTTGGCGGAAACCTTCTACAAAAAGGGTATAGACAAATTGATCACCCGCTACGACAAGATTTTGAACATCGGTGGCAACCATGTCGAAATATAGTTTATGGTATGTACCTTCATGTGAAAATAAAATTTTGTTGAAAAAAATTGTTTTACTTGTTTTTTTTTTAAACCGGTACTTACTTTCCGAACATGCCTCGTATGTTGATTTTGTGGATATATCTGCCATCCGTCCGTATATATATATATATATATATATATATATATATATATATATATATATATATATCCAGCCTTTCCATTACATAGACTATCACTAGCAGATATATCTGCACCCGTCCGGGAAGGGTTATGTTTCTTAATTATACAACAAATGATTTTGATATTGTTTTTACTAAAGAAAAGTTTTCAAAAGGGTAGAGGGAAAATGACGATTTCTGCAATGGTTTCAGTTTGTCATCTATGCTCCTTTTATGCTAAACTTACTATGCTGGAACTCTATGCAGTAACAATAATATGAAAGGGATATGATAAGAATTGTAAATATTGAAAAACACAAAAAACCGTGGTCCATTTTAAAGAATGACATTCATGTGAAGGGAATGGATAGATCAGATTAGTTTCTGTCCCATTATCTTTGTGAAAGGAAGTCACATGATGTGATGCAAAAACAAATTTATAAATATTTGTAAATGTCAGTATTAAATACAATGAACTCTCATATCATGTAAAACTTATATAAGTTGACTTTATATTCAATAATTATAACTCTGCCTGAGCATGGTTGACAATGAACATTGAAAATAGATGACATCTTGCTCCACATTTATATGCTATGGACTTCACACTGATAAAATTTAAAGAACATGATAAAGGTGATACGAAGCGACAAAATTTATCTGCAGAAGAAAAATGACATTTACCTACACTTAATGTCCAGCCAATCCTGACCTTTATGCTGTTTATTTATTACCAATGGTACAAAAATCTGAGAATATTGATCAGGTTTTTGTAAATACTATATTTGGGGTTGTAAATATAATTTATTTGATAGTTTTGTTGCCACTTTTTGAGTGTGACTTTATATTGATTTTAAGATAAATAAGTGTTTAATAAACCTTCCACACAGTGCTTACTCTGTGCAGAAACCCTGACGTCAAAGCAGCGGCCATTTTTCACTTCAAGCCATAAACTGTTATTTGGAACATTTGTTCTGGTGCCAGGATCTATGTTTAAAAGTCAGCCATTTTGCAAACAAATAACGAAATCTCTTTCAGGTTTGGTCCAGAAACTTTTCATATTTTGAAAATGTCGAGTACTAAAATGTCAATCTATTATATAAAATTATAAAAACAAGGTTTAACAGTTGTGTGTGAGAATGTCCTATTTTAATGTGGTCTTTAAAGGACATTCTCTTAAATTGCACATCTAACAAATTTGTGTAAGAGTAAAAAAAAAAAAACTTACATTCTGATCATTTATATTAATAACTGGAGTTGTTACTTATTAACCTGATCGCATATGACATCATAAGTTGTTATTTATTAACACTCTTCATATAAATATATATATATATATATATATATATATATATATATATATATATATATATATATATATATATATATATATATATATATATATGGGTGTTTTTTTTAATACCAAAATTTAACCAAAGAGAACAGTTGTATTGGACTACAGTAATATATATCATTATTTTAATTTTTACTAAAATATGTTACCTTATTGTAAATAAGTCTGTATTGTTATTTAGAATTAAATCCATATATTAATATATTTTTATATTTTCTTTTTATGAAATTTGAATATTATTTAATAATTTACATGTTAAGAAATATAGATTATTGTTGTAATATATTGTACATATATAAATACACATATATTTATTTGTAAAAAAAAACAATTTAGTTTAATTATTTAGAAGGACATTGTTCAAAAGATGTTGCATTTAGATTACAGTGTTTATAAACTGTAAACAAAATAAAATTCTAGAAACAAGAAATAAGCTTATATAGTTTACTCAACTGTCATTGAAATAATTTGATAGTGATTTAGTGTTTATTAGTATATACAGTATATAGTATGTTTATAAACTACTACTGCAGAAAAATAATTTTTAAAACATAGGGACAAGTTGTTTACTGCTTCTAATTTTAGTTTCAAGACACTGAACAACGAATTTCAATCGAATTGTTAATGTATTAGATAAATTTCTCAAATGTAAAAGTTTTGATTGTTTGGCAAAAAATATCTGAATTAATATGCAGTATAAAACCTGTTTACACCATATACAAGTTAATGTTGTTATATTTCAATTTGTTCTAGAATTTATATAATTATGATGTTATATTTGCTAATAGATGCATTTTCAAAAGATCTGCATTAGCAGATATAGTAATTTGCTAATTATAGATTTTCATGCAGAGAGTCGTCTTGCATGTTCTACAATCACATTGTTCTTCCATTTATTTCACTACATAAGGATGACATGTTTAGAGATCAATCATGATTTAGTAGAATATGATTTAGGATGGGTTTTGTATTATCTGATTGTTAGTAATAGTAACAAAGGAAGATGTAGTATTTACACTTTGGTTTTAAACAGTAATTCTTTCAAGCAAACTTTAACCGGACTTATATTCTGTCAGATATTAGAGTTTTTTAAATTTTTAGAGATATTTTTAATAAATTATTAATGTTACATGCTTTTTAAATTTAATTTTCGATATAATATAAGGGTGGCTTTAAACATAACCTCTATTAGACTATAAATAATATAATAGTTCAATAATAATAATAATATCTGTTAATATCAGTATATATCTGTTAACTATCAATAATAATATAAATGAATTCAACGGAATGCGAGTAATAATGCTTGTAGATGACCAACCACAGTTTTTATGGGTAATTAAAGGTCATTGGGAAATGTTATCATTTGAGAGAAACAGTTCAAATTTTCCGTTGACGTATAATGTTTTAAAGGAGTGTCATACTCACATTACTAAAATTTTGTTGGAATCATCTTTTTAAAACAGAAGAATGAGCTATCGATATAAAACAAGGGATCGTTCACTTTATGTTTTAGTATTAGGGGGATAAATTTAGGAACCAGTTGACATTACAGACAATACATTGCAATCTTAGCAATCCAAACTAATTTCTGCAGGGGGTTATTCGGATTACTGAATAGTTCGAATTACAGAAATTACCTACGTACGCATTAGGAGAAAATGTTGAAAAATAGATTGAACAATATGAATGCAACATTAAACTCGCTGACCAAATTGGAAGACGTTTCTCCCTTGTCGAGACTTAATACGATGGTGCACTTATCACTCAAAGAAATTGTTTTATGTTTTCTTTTTTTTACTCATTTTAACTCGCCAATGAACATTTGAAAAGCAAAAAAAAAAAGACTGACTAAGCTCACTATTAGGTAGAAATACTTCCACATAGGCATATGTGAGTTGTAAATGAAGATGAGGTAAATAATACACAGGATTTGTAGAGTAGAAAGACTGCAGTATAGTCATGGTAACAATGATTGTAGCAGTGATGGAGTTCCTTTACAATTATGCAGTTCTTTGTATATCTCTGTAACCTGCATATAATTCAGCAGACCATTCTATATTCCTTATTCAAATCAACAGTATGTTGCATAGTGTTAATTTCACCATTAAATACATTTCAATTAGAGTGGATGAGGTTTTCGATAAATTCTTTTGTTTATATTGTCCACTCAGTACAATCTAGTTTTGCATTAGCATGGACAGAGCTCAAGGTCGTTATTTGCTGTTGTAATTTATTTGCTCAAATATTAACAATTTTGCTTTAATATATTGCAGTATTAATTATTGTTTATTACTAAAGTGTACAATTTTAGATCTATCTAGACTTACTAAACTACATTTTATTGTTTTAATTCCAATTGAGTTTTATTGTTGTTAAACGTAGATATAATAGTAAATGGTTACTGGTGAAAAGACATTTGAAACAAAGATAAATGTGATTAAAAAAATATAAATTGCAGATCATCTTTGGTTTGCACATTTGTGAATTGGAACAATAATTAAAAATAATCAATCCTCATTTCTATTTATTAATAAACTGTTTCCTTCATAGTTTTTAAGGAAATTTATTAAACATATTTATAGAAGAATTTACTAAACGTCACATTCCAATAGTAATTTTAGATTGTAATACAGTATTTATTTATACACTACTATATACAATTGCAATACATTATATAAACAATATATAAAGGCTTTAAAACTCTATAGCTGGCTATGGAACTAGTCCTTACACTATGGAACTTAGTCGGTATGTAATTTTACAAGGAAAGACTGTTACATTTAAACAATTTTATTTACACTGATTTTCAGGATTATACTGTTACAAAATACAGCAATAAAGTCTGAATATATACCTACAAAAAAATGTTATTTCAAGGCAGTTCTTAAATATAATTATATAATCTTTTTTTAAACCCCTTGAGACTAACTGTGGAATTTGCAACTAAACTAGTTTTAAAATTTAATTATTTATTTTGTTTAAATGTTTGCCAAATCAAATGGAAAAAAGAAATGAAAATTCATTTTAAAAAAATACTTTTTGAAATTTTGATGAGAATGAAAGGTTTGTAAAATTATGATTTTAGGGGTCATAACCTAATTGTAAACTCTTAAAATTGGAAAAATATAATTTTAAAAAAATTCTGGTTTTAGTCTCGGATTAAACCAGTAGAGCATAAATTGTTACTGAGATTAAAATTATATTTTGTGTAAAGTTTTCATCTAAATGCTGCAAAATAAATTGTCATAGTTAATAAATACATCTAGATAAAATTTACTGTACAATGAAAAAAAAACAATTTTTTTTATTAATTGTGTGTTTAAAGTGAATTTTAAACAATGCGGTGTTAATGTTGTACATTAACAAACAAATGTGAGATGCAATGAGCATCCTTGAACATAAAACACAAAACAGTATAACTGTGATATCGTAGAGAATTAACAGATCATTATTGCAATGTCTGAACAGTCTTTCATGCAAAGTAGTTTATAAATATTTTCTTTCCTCTAAGTATGCTGTCAAATTGTTATGTTTATTGCATATAATCATAGAAGACTTGAAATTGTAAGTATATATATATATATAAAGACATAAATGTATGAAGGTATATTTTTCTTATAAAATGAGTTTATTTATTTTATCCCCATAATAACCCAATATAGCACAGGAAAAGTATAAATATTTTATTCCCAAAGAACTACAATGGTTTATGAATAGGTACTTGACATGTATTGTTTAAATGTTACTTAAATTTCAGTCTGATTAACTTGAAAAAAATATTTTATACTTTTATAAAGGAATTTTTTTTGACTTCTACAATATAATATACATCAAGCTTTATATCAATATGGAGTGTCAATTTTAATTGCAGTATTTTAATGTGATAATTAATTTTGCTCTGTAGTAAAGGAAGTAGGAAAGGTTATGCCAGTTATGAGATGGTTATTTCAGAGATATCATCGGTTTTTCTTTTATTCTTCTGTTTAATTTATTCTTCAAGAAATTGGAAAAGAGTCCAACTGATTGGTTCTACTGCTTGATAAAAGGTTTTAGAATTCCAACACTATAAACATTTACACCTAATATACCCTTATTGAACACAATTTAAAGGCAGTGGTTTGAGTTTTAAAGAGAGTCCTTGGGTCATTTGTCTTTATTTGTAGCTCTCAAAAATGTCATGGGTTTTAATTAAAAGACGAAGAATTTAAAGGAAGAAACCACTGTGATTTATGGATTGAGGAATAACTGTTCCACGCATCTAGAGGACAATCCTTTCTTCTGGGGAAAATGCTTCCTACTAGTCCAGGCAACGAGGACAAAAATATGACTTTTGCTTTAAAAAAATGTCTAATTCTGAAAGTTAGTACAGTTGTGTAGGAATCTGCCATTAACAACATACCAAAAGTCCCTGATGGTTGGAGGGGGGTTTGGGAAAGGTCAGTTTTTATTCCTATTTTTCAGTTTTTGTTAATTATCTTGTAAAATATTAGTTTTAGCAAAATATATGTCACATACTAAATTAAACTACTTAAGATTGTTTACAAATTGGTTCTATATTTTTTTTGTGGGATCAATGGTTTACAAGATTAAAGTGGTAGCAACCATTCCACTGCCCTTCTCCTCCACTATTCACCCTATTCTAGCTTCCTTCAGAATAAAATCTAGTTATCAAATTGTTCAGTTTTACACCCACTCCATCGTTCAATTATAGGCAGTTTATGAAATGCCTGATAGTGTTGCATTTAAGAGAGGTAGAATGCTGCTTAGGATGAAAGGTGGAGGAGGGGGCAGTGGAATAGAGACCTATATAGTTGGTGCCACGTTTAATTCGTCAACCATTGATCCTATAGAAAATTTTTTTTTCCAGGCGAAAAACCTATCAAGGTTATCATCGCCTACCTCAAATATTTAAATTAGGCAATAATAACTTTAACAGGTTTTTTGCCTGGAAGGTTTAAAAAAAAAATTCTATAGAATCAATGGTCGTATAGGAAAGGTTGAACATTCAATTTTGTGGCAAATTTTATACAGTTTAATTTAGTATAAAACATATTTTTTGCTACAACTAATATTTTCCGAAATAATTGACAAAATATGAAAAAAATTGCATAAAACTGCCCCCCCCCCTTCCCCAACACTCAAATCCGACCGACCATCAGGTACTTTTTGTATGTTGTTTAGGGCAGCTTCCTACACAACTAACAACTTTCAGAACTAGGCCTTTTCCTTTTCTTTAGCAAATTTCCTTTGTTGCCTAGGCTATACCTGCTTATGGAAAATTGTTCAATAATGAGGTCTTGCTAAACGCTCAGAACTCTTATATCAGATCTGATGATAGTTTTTCCTTGTCTTTTGCAAGGAAAGACTGGATTCAACACAATTTATGGCAAGGCTGAATTTCAAAAGCAAATATAAATTATAAATAACAGCTACAAAACCTTTGTTTTAATTTGTTAACATGGAATTATCAAGTTATAAATGAACTAATCAGTTGAAACCTTGTATAGTTGTTATGGAACAGGTAACTATGTTAGCAAAATAACCAAAAAGATTTTGTAACTTTAAATTTGCAGCTGAACTGATCTTTTGACGAGTTTGGTGGACTCCAAGCATAAAGGAATTGTGGAAAATTTATTTGACTTGGACTTCTTGTTAGACCCAGTATTTTCTGAAGTAATGTACTAATTTCAGTTTGTCTCCTTGGCTTTTAATTTTAATCAAATGAATAACAAAAAATTACTTCTAGGTTTAATACCAACTCAGTATTTCAATTATATTATTTTTTGTTAGCTTTTCTTTGAAGTAAATAACATTACAACTGTGTTCAATACACAGGTTCCGATTAGCAGATGTTGGGGTATCATTTTAGGTAAGTGCCTGGTCATAGATTTACTGCAAACACAAAAGCAGCGAATTAACTGCAACTAAGGTGCCATCCGTACTTGTAATGAGATCTGATTAAAGTATATTCTACTCTGTGTATGGATGATGAATAACAGTCTGCAAATCATAATAAATGCAGAGAAATCAAACACCCATTGAGATTGAGTGTCACGACTGTGATCCTCCATTGTGCCAGAAGCTTGGATAAGAGTCAGGGGTCACATGTACAATATCGCGACTATGATCACACATTATTGAATTAGCATAGAGAAGAGTCAAGATTCACATTGTAACACTTTTTATAAATGATGATAGATGTTGAATATTGCAGTATTATGTTTCAAGAAAGACACTTTTTAGGAAAAAATACAAATAAAAAATTTATGAGTTAGAAATATGACCAAAAGAAAATTATATAGCCTACTAATTACACTCTTTTTAAAATATTAAACTCTTTGATTATGAAGTAAACCCATTTGAACGATAGTACAACTTATTAATTTGTGGTGTAGGTATTAGATATGTATTAGTAAGGTTGTTTCATTAATTAAATTTATTATACATAATTATGAATCTAAAAATGGGTATATAAAAAAAATATAATTAATAATACTACGTGGCTTAGTCACTTATTTTTATAATATTCGGATATTAACACCAAATTTTTGTCATTTACCCTGCCTAAATTTTTAATAACATAATTTTTATGAATTCAATTTTGAAGTGAAAGATTGTGGTAAATTATTTTATAACTTAGCTGGAAAGCTTATGTAGAGTTGATCATTTATGTTTGTTCTTACTGCCATGTTCCTTTTTGAATTGGCCTGGACGTAGCATTGTAAGTTGTAATTAATTAGATAATTTGATGCAAAAATAAAATAACACTTTAGGAACTCGTTTTAAATAATTAACAAAACATTCTAAGTATACATTGCTTTTGTTATAAAATAAACTTCTGTGGATCATATTTCTATGATCCGCTAATTTAATGAATTTTGAAATAAACCTCACGCTCGAAAAACTCATGATAAAGTTGGGAATAGTTATAGTTAAACTGCAACTATTAACCTTTTGCGCATCGAAGCTAGGACACGTTTGATACCTTGTAGGGATCCTGATATCTTTACAATGTTTTACTTACATCATTATTGAACAAATTCACAATTTTTTAAAAATTTTCAAGTAACTTCCGATTTGTTTTCTAATGCTGGTAAATAATATTAATATTTTATTTACTAAAATAATGTTACAACATGAAAAATATAATGTCTATGATCTTGCATTGTTGCATAAGTATAGAGAAAAGTCAGAGGTCACATATATAATGTCTTGAATATGATAGTGGATTGTTGCATCAGCATAGAGAATAGTCAGGGGTCACACTAGTCAGTGTCGTGACTATGATCCCGCTTTATTGGATTAGCATAGAAAAGAGTTAGGGGTCACATGTACAATGTCGTGACTATGATCCCGTATTTTTGGATTAGCAGCGAGAAGAGTTAGAGGTCTCATGTACAATGTCTTGAATACGATCCCGCATTATTGAATTATCATAGAAAAGAATCAGGGGTCACATGTAGAGTATCGTAACTATGATCCTGCATTGTTGCATAAGCAAAGAGAAGAGTCAGGTTTCACGTGTACAAAGTTGCGACTATGATCGCGCATTATGCAATAAGGATAGAGATGAGTCAGGAGTCATGTACAGTGTCGTATATTCCTGCATTATGCTATAAGCATAGAGAAGAGTCAGGAGTCGCATGTACAATGTCACGACTATGATCACACATTATTGGATTAGCATAGAGAAGAGTCAGGGGTCACATGTACAATGATCCTGCATTATGCCATAAGCATAGAGAAGAGTTTATATTCAGTGGCGCCAGGATGGAGAAGACCCCATTGATTAAACTGAATAAAGGTGTGAGGCGTATGGTCAAGTCCCCCTTCGGGCGAGTGCTGACCTCGTTTACTTGGACCCGTTGGAGGGTGGAGCTGGTCTCCTTCCTCTGGCGGACCAGGTGGATGTGGAGACGGTCGTTCGGGCCTTTCGACTGGTCAACTGTCGAGATTCAGTAGTGAAGGACGTGGCGAAGACCGTGCAGTCCATCGAGATGGTGGTGATATTGCGCCAGTCTGGACTAGCGCAAGGAATACTGTCGGATTGGTGTCACGACTGCGAGCGGCTGTTAGTGCTGGGTACCGTTGGAGACTGATGGGGGAGGCGGACCAAAGGAAGGTGGTCAATGTGTCACTTCGGTACGACACTTCTAATCATTTCTTTCTCACCGGACGTTATACGCGATTTACCGACTGGCGGTTCGTCTTCAGAGCCCGGTTGGGAGTGGCACCAGGTAACGGCTGCCGGCGATTCGGAACGCGTCAGAGACGCTGCCGCATGTGCTGAACTGCTGCATGAAGTACAGCGCTGCCCAGGATGATCGACACGATGCTATTTTAGGTCGGTTGTTTAAGGCGGTGCCAGTTGTGGACTCAAATCTAACCTGGTGGGGGTGAACGAGGGGCGAAAATCAATTTCAATTATCGATGTAGCTGCCCCCTTTGAGAACCACTACCCGTCCCAGGTTTGACACCCGGGTTAATAAAGTTCATACGTATTCACACTGGATGGAGGAGCTCCGCTTACAGGGTTATGAAGTGACCCTTAATGTGCTAGTGGTAGGAGTCCTCGGTTCGTGGGACCAATTTAATGAGGAGGTCATCCGTTTGTTGAGGATATCTCCTCGTTACGCCAAAATAATGAAAAGGCTAATGGTTTCGGATGCCATTAGATGGTCCCGTGACATTTGGCCTTTGGGAGGGTTACATCAGCCACATTACGTTTCAACCTGTTATTGGTTTTTTGTTCGGGTAGCTGGTGCTAAAATAAGGCTATTTGTAAATTTGTTGTAGTTTTTACTGATATTTATTCATTTTTGTTATTTAGTGTAAGAGCTCGGAAAATTCCCAATGAATGTACACATTGTATGCGTATTTATAATAAAAAAAGTACCATTATTTATAAGGAACGAAAACTTATTAATCAGCGTGTGGTGCAGAACTTTATACTTCTTTGTAAACTTGTTGTATTACTTAGATGAACAGTTTAATCTTATCTATTGCTGCACCGTAATATAATTATTTTTATAGCAAACTTGCCTGTATAAAGTATTATTGTTTAATAAATGGCTTTTAAATCTTTAGTAGTTTCTGAAATAACGGGGCAAACATAACTTCCAAATAACATGTGTTGTATAGGAACGTACATCTCCCCTTAACATCTTTTATGTTGATTTTCCACTGTCCTCCAGTTTCTAGAAATATGGCATATCTGATTAGTGAAACGGATTCACCTGGCTCAAAATGATGTCGTTTCCTATTGGTAGACCTGATTCTTTAGAAATTTCAGGCAATGTTTCCTCAGATCCATCACCACTATGTAATGGGGGGGGGGGAGGGGCTGAGGAATGTGATAACGAAGGAGGGGAGTTGGAATGAAGCCATCCTTGGTTGTTTTTGATGATGCAGTTTTATAGGTTGTAGTCACTAAATATGTATACCTTTTATAGATTTTACCGATTTATCATTGTTAACAATAGTAGTCCCAGTCAAATGGTACTCCGTGTACCAAGTTTTACAATACAGGTAGTTGGCATTAGATGTGAATTAGCTTTTTCATCATTTGGCTTAGCAGAAGATTTGGTGACCAGAGTTAGTGGCTGACTAACTTGTAGAGTGAGAGCTTCTATTTTCTTGTTCGGCTCAACGCAGTTAGAACAGGATGACTTTGTTTAGTTTTAATTTAGCTTACTTTATGGTTTGCTTATTTTATTTCACTTCTTTAATTTTATGATTAATTTATATGTTTCAGCAGTCTTACTATCTAGTTTAAGTGTTAAGTCGTTTATTTTGTAGCATCCCACTAGACTTAGACTTTGTAAATCCATCTCCACTAGACATAGTGGAGAAAGACCTTCACCACTGAAAAAGAGGGCTGATAGATGCCCTTCTTAGTTGTAGTCACTGATTATTTTGTATATTTTTTTCTACTGGTTTTTAAGATTTATCATTGATAACAATAGTATTCTGTCAAGGATCTACTTCGTGCTCCAAGTTTTCCAGTTCAGGTACCTGCTATAAAAAGTGAATCAGCTCTTTTATAATTAGGTTTATCAGTAGATTTAGAAGGAGAAGAAAGGTTCAACGGAAAACAAAATAAATGTGTTTGAAATGGCAAGAAATGTTCACGAATTGCTGTGTGTGTGTGTGTCACAAAAATAGATCACGTTTTGTAACACACTCATTAATTAGCTTTCCTTTTAAAAATATTAAAAAAAAATTTCCGGTACGCGGCCCGGCTGATCAGAGCACGAATAATAATTTGTATTGCCCGTCAAAATATATACATAAATTTTAAAAACATTCAGTAGTGAATGTAATTTCAAGTAATACTTCGCGACTGGAAACATATCGAAGCGACTCTCACGGCCTCTTGAACATTTATTGCCCAGACCCTAATGTTTTCTTTAAAAGCAAAACTCTAGAGGCTGAGAGGTTATTTGAAACAATAGCCTCCGTTTAGCAATACCAATATTATTTCAGACTTGACGATTTGTTAACATTTCTTTTTTTAAATATATATATTCAAGACGGGAAAATTGTTTATAAAATATTCACTACTTAGTCGAAGTTTCCTTTTGTTTTCCAAAAGTAATTACCGTCAGGCAGTTTCTCTTTCTGTTAGCTTGATTCTGTAAAATCAATATTCACCGTCAGAATCTGTTATTTGTTTATAACACAAAGGCCTGATTCGTTACTTTCAAATGTTGCTATTTTTTTATAAACAAAATTAAACATTCAAAATGGTGTAGGCCTATTTTTTAAATTTTCAAAGACAATATAACAGCAAATAATGAAACAAAATTTCATGTAAATTTACGTATTTTTAATTTCAGTAATTCCAAAAAAGGATAAATTTTGTTTTTGTTTTAGATGTGAAAGACTGTATAATGAAAGAACTAACTGTATATAACATAATTATCACCAACTTATAGCCTGAAGATCTAAATCAAGCCATGTAACAACAACTAGTCACAGCTTGTTAACTCATGAGCTAGGCATTTTTAGAAAAGCTTATAAATGCTTAATATAATTACTCTTTGGAACATAAATAGCGAATTATAAATAAAACGAACAAGATGAAACAGTCAACATATGTGGTGATGGAAATAGAATCAAGGAGAAACATAAAAAGAAAACTAACAACAAAATAAAAAACAAACGAATAATCATTAATTTTTTTTACGAAAACTCAAGAAACGTATCATTGCCTATAATAGTTACTAATTACGATTAAAAATAAAATATATAATGGATGTAACACAGTTAAAACTAAGAATCAATAATAATAATAATTATTTATTTGTTATAATAATTATTTTTTGTTTTCTGACTTACGATTAAGTATTTTTAGGTCTGTCTAACATTTTTACTCAGAGTGACTGATAAGGTCTACACAACGACCGGGAAAATAATTTCAGTATATTACGTTTGTATTGTTAAGTAAATTAAATAGTCCAACAAAATAGTTTACTCTCGTCAATATCTACCATCACATAACTAAATTCATCTATGCGCAATGTACTATAACGGATTTAATATTTCAGTCTCCTGTAAACATTGAATTCCGTAGAAAATATTACTTCGTATTAGACTGTTCAAATAGTACTGAAAATGACGCAACCTCAATGAACAATAAGTACAAACAGTAATAAAAAGTATTAAAGAAAAATAATCTAAGCTTTTCCTATCTAACTTTCGTCCCCTAGGCCCAAGCCCAGCCTAATGATAAATCCAGCCTTGATGATAGGCTATGTAGTATGGATGCTTGCATCTACTTTTGATGTATTTGAGATTGTTTCCGGGTATTCCGCAGTGACCAGCACCCGATGAACAGAAATTTTCTCCAAGTGGCACATAGAATTCTCATTCGAAAGCAGTATTAATGTTTTAAAATATAACTTGACCCACGAAGGACGTTGGCGTGTTTTGCATTGAGTGAATTACTTTTTAGTTAAATTATAATTTGGTTCAACATAAAAATTATCTTTTACATTTTAGTTTACGGGTATTTTTTATGTAGCTATTCTCGATGAAATTAATTTTTAAAACCATTATTTCCGTAACATTATATAACGCAATTTTTAGTTTTAAATTACTTAATTTTAATTGCACAGTAGTTCTAAATAACAGTTCGTATTCTCTTACTCTTTATTTCAGTGGAACTCTTTCTTCTTCTTGTAAATTGTAAAGAATCTTTATAACCTTTTAGTTAATTTTAGTGTAGACAAATGAATTCTATACACAACATGCTTTGGTTCTTCACAAAAACAAGTAATATAAACACAATTTTTTAAAGTCAATTCCTACTTTAGTAAAAAAAAAAACATAATTACAATTAATATAAATAAAGTAACATAACCTATGCTTTAAAACAGCTGTCCTACCACATAACCTAAACATAAAATCAGATAATATTTTAAATAATAAACCCAATAACCACAAATTAACTTTATTTATTCACCTGATGTACATTTCAGTTACAAGGTAACCATCTTCAGAAGTACTGAACAAAAAATTAATTTAATTTAAAACGTATATATATATATATATATATATATATATATATATATAACATAAATAGCAAAAAAAATTGAGGTTATAAATTTAATTCTTATTTTGTCTTAAACATTGTCACTAAAAATCAGCTGATTTTTAATTTAATCAATCAAACAATATAAAACTGAATTAGGAATAGGCCCTTTGTCACAATCCATTAAATTATTGTGTCTACATTTATATATATAAATACTTTCAAAAACATTTTAAAAACTTATGTTATTAACATTTTTCAATAACTTAATATTATTGACATCTAAACTATGGTTTGTGTCTATTATATGTTCTGCTACACTAGATTTTTCTGGTCGGAGGTACTTAATATGGGAAATAGGTTCTTTAAATCTAGTGATGATTTTTCTCCTAGACTATCCTATATAAATTTTATTACAATCTTCACAATTTATTTGATATATATTCGATTTTTCTTACATAGGAATTTTATCTTTTGGATTCCCTAACAAACTTCCTAAATTATTTAAACCTTTATACGCGATTGTAATATTAAACTTGTTAAAAATACTGTTTAATCCTCTTGTAATATTCATGTCATACGGTAAACTAATGTATCTTCTATTTCCTTCTTCCGGTAATAAATTTGAGGCATCTTTCACCAACAGTTTTCTTTTTTGTTTCCGTCAATAACTTTAATGTCAAAATGGTTCCATCTAGCAATATCTTTAATATTTGTTAATTCATTAAAACATCGTTTTTTTTTGTTAGTGGCAGTTTAAGAAGTCTATTCACCATCGAATTAAAGGTTGCTAGTTTGTGTTGAAAGCAATGGTTGGAATTATTTAGTAAATATCTGTTATTATTCTTTGGTTTTCTGTAGATGTCGAACTCCAATTTGTTACCTACTTTGATACAAGAAATAACCAAAAAATTTAACTTGTTACTCTCTTCCATTTCAAACGTAAATTTAATTGCCGGGTTCTTACTATTTAATTGGGCTATAAATTTTTCTACTTGACATTCTTCGGTATTAAACACCGCGAAATTATCATCCACATATCTAGTCCAAATACGTGGAAAATATGGAAGGTCTCTTTTTAGTTCAAATTCAAATCTATTCATAAATAAATTAGCAATAAACGGAGATAGGCTATTCCCCATGGCTGTACCATCTAATTGTCTATAAATAAAATTCCTTATTAAATTGAAAATAATTTTGTTTCATGCAACATTCTGTAAGTTTAATATATTCATTGATTTTCCGTTTCTCTAATTTATTACATTCTAAAAATTCTCTAAGGTATTTTATCGTCTCATCAATAGGAATACTTGGAAATAGCGAGCAGACATCAAAAGAAACCAATTCTTCATTATTGTTCAATTTTACTTCTTTAACCTTATTTACAAATTATATGCTATTTTCAACCGTATAAATTTCCCTTTGGAAATCGAACTTAGAAAATTGTCCAACCAACCATTTAGATACATGATTATTAGGCGAATTTGTACCTGATACTATGGGTCTCATAATTTTTCCAGGTTTATGAATTTTTGGTAGGCAATATAATCTTGGTAAAGAAGGGCTAGAATTCGTTAATTTCCATTTCTCATTATCTGATAAAATCAATTTGCAGTTCTTAATCTCTTCTTTAGTTCTTTGTATAAACTTATTTAAAGGATTCCTATTCAACTTTTTGTATGGGCCTTCCTTCAACAATTCTTCTACTCTGTTAACATAATCTACTTTATCTAAAATAACAAAAGTATTTTCTTTATCTGCTTTCAAATAATAACAGGGTTTCTCCCTTAATTTTTGCACTATTTGCACCTCTTTTTTTAAACTAACCTTATTGGTTCCGTTTAATCTTTTACTTTTTTCTAAATTTTCTTCTTATTTAATTTTACACGCATTTCTGATAAAATTCTTATCATTATCTTTAAAATTAATAATTTGGCTTTCAATATTAGCTACAATATCTAACATTAATTTTTTCTTAGTCTCTGGCGTAAATTTTAATCCTTTTTTAAGAATATCCAATTCTTCTTTTTCAAAAAATAATGAAGAATCATTTTTAACCAATAGACTTTCCTTACTCGAATAATTAGGTTGTTCTAATACATTTCCCTTTAATTTTATTTCTAAAGATCTGAAATTTTTGTTTAAATTACAATTTTTTTGTTCATATCTACTCTGGTTAACAGTGTAAACTTTTTTACCAAACTCATCCCATTAGTCATTATCCATCTCATCCATTAATTTTAATTGCAACTTGTAAGCTTCAATTTCCAAGAAAAACTAAGTTTACTAAACACATATTTAATCTCTAAACTAACCCATTTATGTTTAGCAAACTCCAATAATCTCTCCGTACGGGGATTCATTAATTTAACCTTTATCCCATTTACAAAATTTGGGAAAATTTGTCGATTGTTACATTTTTTGAGAAAATTGATATCAGCTCTTACCAATTTAATTTTCAAATTCAATTTTCAGAAATAATTAAGCTCATCAGACCTGGTAGTCATTATCTATAATGATTTCTTGAGCAACTGTGGCCTATGTTATAATATTTTAAGTAATAAACCCAATAACCACAAATTAACTTTATTTATTCAGCTGATGTACATTTCAGTTACAAGGTAACCATCTTCAGAAGTACTGAACAAAAACTAGCAACCTTTAATTCGATGGTGAATAGACTTCTTAAACTGCCGCTAACAAAAAAACGATGTTTTAATAAATTAACAAATATTAAATATATTGCTAGGTGGAACCATTTTGACATTAAAGTTATTGACGGAAACAAAAAAAAAAAACTGTTGGTGAAAGATGCCTCAAATTTATTACCGGAAGAAGGAAATAGAAGATACATTAGTTTACCGTATGACATGAATATTACAAGAGGATTAAACAGTATTTTTAACAAGTTTAATATTACAATCGAGTATAAAAGTTCAAATAATTTAGGAAGTTTGTTAGGGAATCCAAAAGATAAAACTCCTATGTTAAAAAAATCGGGTATATATCAAATAAATTGTGAAGATTGTAATAAAATTTATATAGGATAGTCTAGGAGAAAAATTGTCACTAGATTTAAAGAACCTATTTCCCATATTAAGTACCTCCGACCAGAAAAATCTAGTGTAGCAGAACATATAATAGACACAAACCATAGTTTAGATGTCAATAATATTAAGTTAATGAAAAATGTTAATAACATAAGTTTTTTAAATGTTTTTGAAAGTATTTATATATATAAATGTAGACACAATAATTTAATGGATTGTGACAAAGGGCCTATTCCTAATACAGTTTTATATTCTTTGATTGATTAAATTAAAAATCAGCTGATTTTTAGTGACAATGTTTAAGACAAAATAAGAATTAAATTTATAACCTCAATATTTTTTTGCTATATATGTTTTATATATATATAAGTTTTAAATTAAATTAGTTTTTTGTTCAGTACTTCTGAAGATGGTTACCTTGTAACTGAAATGTACATCAAGTGAATAAATAAAGTTAATTTGTGGTTATTGGGTTTATTATTCAAAATATTATAACATAGGTCACAGTTGCTCAAGAAACTATTATAAAATCAGATGTTTTATGAAATCATATTATCCCTTATTTTAAGCTAAATGGGACTAAATAACTATATTGCATAGGGGTCTCTTTTATGAAACGTTTTCCTTCCATATACATCTAAAATTAATTCATTTTAAATTTAATTAATGAATTAATATTTTAAAAACTGTATTAACATCTAGTGTCATCCACTATAAGTTTAAACAAATGTATTTAAATTTGAGTGGATGAATAAAAACTATTTTATTAACGGTTGAAAATTTGAACAATATATATATATATATATATGGAGAATGTGAAATGAAAAAAACAGTTTTTCATTTATACTTTTCCCTTCTCTGCTCCGCTATAATGACAGATAATAAGTCCAAATCGCCCAGAAAATGAAACTTTTTTTATCATTAAAGAATTACATACCGGACCATTTACGTGAAACAATAATTTTTTATTTTATACAAATTTCGTAAAGCATCCTGAACGTTCCCGCATTATCGATATGTTCTCATGTCACCGCATCGCAAACATGCAATCTACATTGGTCCGGTAGTCGTTAACCCCTCTTTCCAAATTAGCCTTTCCTGCGGGGTTGACACCCTGTCGCAGCACCGATATACGTTCAAACCTCGCTTTTTTCGCTGAGCGTTGTTTTATTTCGTTTTAAAATTAAATTGAGCTTCATTCCGCAACAGGCGTCGTTAGCAAGCTGTATTTAACTCATTGTGTTTAACTTTTTAGTCTTTACTTCTTTAATTATCGATTTTCTAATAGAACTTTGATAGTTTTTAATACACATTTTTTTAAAATTAAACTTCATCTTCCTCTTTCTTTGTGCACATCTGAGTGAAAGAGAGAGAGAGAAAGAAAGAGAGAGAGAGAGAGAGAGAAATTGTAATAAGTAAGATAGATTTTAGCAACATGAAGCTTTTCAGATGTTTTTGTGCGGGGTAATATGGTATTGTGAAGATTTTGATGCACTCTAAACTCTAAACGAATGCAAGAAAAAACAATGTAATATTTCCATTTAATGAAAATAACACGTAATCTGAAAAAACATTTTTTTAAATCAATATCTATTTAGCTCAACAAAAAAAATTTATTTTAGTTACTTTTGATTAAATAATTGCAATTAATATAAATAAAATAACATGACCTTTGAGTTAAAAAGGTTGATCTACCCACATAATCTATAACATAAAACCAGCTGATTTATGAAATCATATGTTATCACTTATTTAAACCAAATGGGACGAACAACTATATTGCAAACCTTGGCCCTTTTGTGCATATTAAACAAAAAATTAATTCATTAAATTTAACTAATGAATTATTATTTGAAAAAAATGTAGTAACATCAAGTGTCATCCACTACAAGAAAAAAAATATATTTAAACTTTAATGGATGAATTAAAAGTATTTTACTAACGATTAAAATTTTGAACAATATATATATATATATATAGGCCCTAAGGAGAAGTGAACTAATAGAAGGAATTGAAAAATAGATTTGCTGTACCTAATAGAGCAGCAAAAAAAGATATGTTTTTGGTTTATAGCGATTGAAGCGAAAAATAAGCTATAACGTCTATTCAGATTTTTAATAAGACAAGGCATAGAACTGACCCGTAGAAGCTCAGCGATTCTCAGATCAATGCTTTCAGAAAGCATAATTCTCTTGAATGAGTGTAATGCATATATTTCATCATCAGATGTTGACTGTACGCAGTCTTCTTGGAATATTTGACGCTTGGTACTTACAGTTTCACTCCAAGTAAATTCCACTATAATACAGTTTTCCGATGCTGGAAACAGGGGACACACATAACGTGACTTCACAACGTGATGCTGTAAAGGTATGTGACCTTTGATGTTTTCTTTTCACTAGTCTCAGAGACATTATTTTAAATTATCATAAAACAATGGATTTTATTTGGGAATTTGTCAAACTAAAAATACAAATATTTGTCGTTAGAACTGTTCTCTTGTAGAGCTTTAGTTTTGTGTTAGGATCTGTTCTCTTGTAGAGCTTTAGTTTTGTGTTAGGATCTGTTCTCTTGTAGAGCTTTAGTTTTGTGTTAGGATCTGTTCTCTTGTAGAGCTTTAGTTTTGTGTTAGGATCTGTTCTCTTGTAGAGCTTTAGTTTTGTGTTAGGATCTGTTCTCTTGTAGAGCTTTAGTTTTGTGGTAGGATCTGTTCTATTCAAGAGCTTTAGTTTTGTGTTAGGATCTGTTCTCTTGTAGAGCTTTAGTTTTGTGTTAGGATCTGTTCTCTCGTAGAGCTTTAGTTTTGTGTTAGGATCTGTTCTCTTGTAGAGCTTTAGTTTTGTGTTAGGATCTGTTCTCTTGTAGAGCTTTAGTTTTGTGGTAGGATCTGTTCTATTCAAGAGCTTTAGTTTTGTGTTAGGATCTGTTCTCTTGTAGAGCTTTAGTTTTGTGTTAGGATCTGTTCTCTCGTAGAGCTTTAGTTTTGTGGTAGGATCTGTTCTATTCAAGAGCTTTAGTTTTGTGTTAGGATCTGTTCTCTTGTAGAGCTTTAGTTTTGTGGTAGGATCTGTTCTCTTGTAGAGCTTTAGCTTAGGGGTAGGATCTGTCCTTATGTAGAGTTTTAGTTTTGTGGTAGATCTGTTTTGTTGTAGAGTTTTAGTTTTGTGGTAGCAACGGTTCTCTTGTAGAGTTTTAGTTTTGTGGTAGCAACTGTTCTCTTGTAGAGCCATTATTTGGTAGTAGGATCTGTTCGCATGTAGAAATTAGTTTTGTGTTAGGAACTG
Organism: Prosapia bicincta; assembly: GCA_036971475.1. Taxonomy (NCBI): domain Eukaryota; kingdom Metazoa; phylum Arthropoda; class Insecta; order Hemiptera; family Cercopidae; genus Prosapia; species Prosapia bicincta. The sequence continues at coordinate 9,412,860 of JBAIZL010000001.1, forward strand.
TTCTCATGTAGAGCTTTAGTGTGGTGGTAGCACTGTTCTCTTGTAGAGCTTTAGTTTTGTGGTAGAATCTATCCTCTTGTGGAGCTTTAGTTTTGTGGTAGGAACTGTTTTCTTGTAGAGAGTTTTGTGGTAGCACTGTTCTCTTGTAGAGCTTTAGTCTTGTGTTAGGAACTGTTCTCTTGTAGAGCTTTAGTCTTGTGTTAGGAACTGTTCTCTTGTAGAGCTTTAGTTTTGTGTTAGGAACTGTTCTCTTGTAGAGCTTTAGTTTTGTGTTAGGAACTGTTCTCTTGTAGAGCTTTAGTCTTGTGTTAGGAACTGTTCTATTCAAGAGCTTTAGTTTTGTGTTAGGAACTGTTCTGTTGTAGAGCTTTAGTTTTGTGGTAGCACTGTTCTCTTGTAGAGCTTTAGTTTTGTGTTAGGAACTGTTCTCTTGTAGAGCTTTAGTTTTCTGGCTGGATCTGTTGTCTTGTAGAGCTTTAGTTTTGAGGTAGCACTGTTCTCTTGTGGAGCTTTAGTTTTGTGGTAGCACTGTTCTCTTGTAGAGCTTTAGTCTTGTTTTAGGAACTGTTCTCTTGTAGGTAGAGCTTTATCGCTATTTAGCACATACGTTGAAATAATGTTAAAACCAATCCAACTTCATAAATGACGGATTTATTACGTTTTTTGAACATTACGAATTGATTTTAACCACTACTGAAACCTTAAATATTCTTAAATGTTTGTAATCATTTCAAAATCATTATTTTGTCACGTGGCCATTACACAAGGCAACGCGACGCTAAAACTTGAACCTTTGTGCACACTCCGAAAAAATTAACTTCCTATTTTATCATTAAACGTGTGTTATAGTGTAGTTAATGAGTGACTCTGTTTAATTCAGTGATTTTATCGATCTACTCATTATATTCAAATTCTCACTTTCATAACCTGTATTGTCTGTCTTATATCTGTAGTCAACTCAAAGATTTTCCCTTATAAATCTATACGTGTCGTTATTAGGAAAATTCAAAAGCGAGGCAGCTTATTTCTTTACACCCACTGCCTAATCAAATAAGGTTGATATTAGTTTCTTTTATTCCCATTATATCTTTTACGTAGTGTTACCCAAACTTCATCTATACTTCATTATCCTTCTTTTCATAAGGAGGATGAATGAGTAGACATTTTTCTATGATCCCGGTAAAGAGAATGTCTAACCCAGATAAATGACTTTGTTGATAGTTCTACGTATGTTCATGCGTAGAATACTTATAAAAGTTATCCAGGTAAATGTTATCACAATGGCCTCCTAGAATTTTCATAATAGTTTGGTTCTGAATCTTTCTGTGAAAGCTCTAATTTTCCTTCCCTGTTTTGCTTCCACCTTATTTATTACTACGGTCGTTTCTCGCTAAATACACACTGTTTGGGCTACTGAATGATTTATATATACTTGCGTGTACATAAATATTTTCTTTTGTAGAGGTTTTACAACTTCATATTTATTATATAATTTGTAAATTAAAAAAGTAAAATCTTATAGAAATTTATTTGTTTGTCGAAAGCCACCAACTTGACAGTTAATTAAAGCCGAGCGGATCCGTGTTTTTGTTTTATCCTTACATTACCCCTATTCATTATTGCTCCATTCCTGAACACCTGAGCCTCCCCTCGCCACCCTACACTTTAATCTTCCGTTACCTAAACGCTCTAGGCTTACCGTTTGGCCGAAGTAAATTTGTTATCGTTATGTGGCGTCGGTAAGTTATCGGGGACAGTATGGCTATGTCGGTATTGTGGATACTAAATGAGAAAATAACAGAAAAAGCAAATAACTATACCCTATTAGAGATTTATTGGGGTAATTATATTTTGAATAGACCCTACGTTGATCAGAGAAATGGTTAAAAACCTTGACGCTGACGATGTAAAACACGTTTACAGTGCATTATAAGTCAGCGAAGCACAATACTGCCGGCAAAAGATCTTTTCGAAATGGCAAATAACTCTATCTTATACAAAACGCAACCACTAAAGTTTGTAAAGACCATTTAACAATGTCATTGTGTGTGTGTGTGTGTGTGTGTGTGTGTGTGTGTGTGTGTGTGTGTGTGTGTGTGTGTGTAAACGTATACGCAATCGAGAAACATTATTCATATTATTTATAAAATGCGTACCATATATTGTATCTGTTTTTTAACTAGCGTCATTGTCCAAATTATAATAAAATATACGTAAATGTTTGCGGCACTGGTGGTACACTGTAGTCCAAACGTTTACGTATCGTGTACCACCAGTGGAACACCATCCATATTAGTGGTTATAAAATGAGTAACATATATTTTCGCTGTTTTATAACTTATATCGTTGTCAAAAGCATAAGAAATACTTACGTGTATGTGCCACCGATGGTAGGCCTACACTGTATTCTAAACGTATACGCATCTTGTACCACCGGTGGAACATTACGTTTAGTTGTTATAAAACAGGTGACATATATTTCAGCTGTTTTATATCTAGCATCTTTATCCAAGACTTAACGGCCTAGATAGATAATAGAAACAAGTACTCCAGGATAGCGACCTGAGACCTACTGGGCAGGAATGTGAGGTCTCATGTGCGCAGGATCGCTCACTTTAAGTAGATTTACCCTCCCAGATCTCTTGGAAAGCGGACAAACAGTTACACGATAAGGAACTAAGGTGGACTAAAGGAGGACTAACATAGTCATCTGGTACTGAGAGAAGAGGGCAGTGAATCGCACGAACCACGCTACAATTATCCTGCTTTCTTCCGGGGCAAGAAGAGATGTGTGCAGGCACCTACAAAGGTATTACTCTGGTGAATGTGTGTTGCTTGACTGGGCTACCTCGATGGATACCAAATCCGTGATGAAGGGTTCTCCTGGAGAAACTAGCTGTACGGAGGCACCAACCAGTACATCTCTTCACGTGACTACAGAGGTTGATAGACCTACTATAGCGTTGATGACCCTAGTTACCAGTAGCGCAGAAACCCCTTGGGGGGGGGGGGTGAACTGATATTCTCTGTGAACTGGGAACTCATTTATACCCCAAAATAAAAAATTTGAAAATTATATATTACCCCATTCTAACGTAATGTAAATTAAAACAAAAACGTGAGTTTTTCTTGTCAATTTAAGTGAATTCCAAATTCAAAGAGAACCCTGTGAATTATGTACATGTTTAGGGTGGTTGTTATTTAGTCGATGGTTCGGTTAGAACTTCATCCTCTGTTACATCTATTATGTCATAGATATAAAGCACAGCTAGTCCATGTAGACGCTCTTCAGTATTATTTCTGAAATATACTGCTTAGTCAAACAAATTCACTCGCATTGCAGTCCTTTACGGATATTGTATGCGCATATTTAATAACGGCACTACGGTTGCTGTCAGCTCGTTTTATGTGAAAACTACCTTCATATTATAATATTTAAATTTCCTTTCCAGTATTTGAAATTAATATGAAACTACAAAACCGGCAAATTTAAAATATTGTTTCAAAGGTTCTAAACAGAAACTTTATAACCCTTCTGGAGGAGGTTAACCCCAACCCTTCGTAGTTCTCTTGCTCGTCACGTCTTTCTGAAACCTGAAAATATTTAGATTTGTGTTTATTTTATTATCTTTATCAATTCCAATTCAATTTGCCTTTTTAAAGTTAATGCTTATGCTCATTTTTTCAAACATATTTTTTTTATATAGAGTAATTTTTAGGAATAAAAAAATGAAATATAAAAGGTTTTTTTAAAATATATTAATATTTTCTTTTAAAATGTTTTAGTCGATAAGATTAAATTTAACATTATTAATGTTATATCTTACATAAATATAATGAGAGGAAACACATCTTACTAGGACCTGGGGGGGGGGGGGAGTGAAGATCCATATGCGGTATCGACATTTAGTTGCACTATTTGGGATGGTGCATTTGTAATATCAGATTAGTTTTAACATCAGCTGAAAAACTCCATCGACAAATAAAACAGTAATGTTATTTTTAATTAACTAATTCGCCGTTTCTCGTAATATAAATATTAACTTCTTTCTTTTAGAAATTTTGTGCAAAATATTTCGTTTCATTTAGCTGTATACAGTCTTTCATTGTCTAAGCCATAAGATTATTTTTTCAATCGTTATTTGGTAAAAAGTCGTTGTCGGACTGCGTTGGATAAACAAATAAAAGTTTTTCCTGACGAAAAGTCAATTTTGGTCATCATCGCTAATCAAGAGTAGTGTCTACAACAAAAAACTTTGCGTAGAAAAAATTTATTTTTCCAGGCGAAAAACCAATTATGGTTATCATCGCCTAGCTAAAATGTTATTTGAAAAGTAAATTTAGAATAAAACGAATAACTATAATCAAATTAAATTATAAAAATAATGGTTAAAACTAATATTAATTATCTAATACTAAATAAAATAAAATTTTAATTTTCAGATTTTTATATATCGTAATATAGATTCAGGTGGCGTAAGAAAGCGATGACACGGTCGATAGCCGTGACATCGTCCCTTAAAACCACCTTTAAACTTCCTCGAAGATCGTAACGTAAATACAAATCGGTCATTTCATCACAGTCAAGCAGAGAGTGCTTGAATGTGATGGTACCTCCACAAAACTGACATAGGGGTGGATCCTCATGTCTCATGAACCATCCATGTGTTAACAAAGAGTGACAGATGCGAAGACGAGTAACCACCATTTCCTCCCTACGATTCGAACGAACATTTGACCTCCATGGTAGGACGGTAACCTTGATGTCCATTAGCTTGTTTTTCATTTACATTTTGCCATTCTTCATACCAAACAGAGAATAGTGTAGTTTTAACATTACATACAAAATCTGTTGCCATCACACGTTGTGTCGATGGCACCATACTTGTCGCTAATTTTGCACCTTCATCTGCTTTAGTGTTTCCGAATATTCCACAGTGACCAGGAACCCAAAGAAATGACACCTCGACATCTCGTCTGGCACACCTCCCACAAAAAAAAATATAATATAAACACCAAATAAATATATAACAAAAAATCACAATAAATAAATAGTAGCAGAAACGGAACAATAAATAGATAACTGTATAAGAATAATTAAAATAAAATATATTCATAATTTTATTATTAGTAATATATGATTATAAACAAAAATGTAATAATTAATACACCACAATAAATAAGAATAAATAACAACGTAACAATAAATAAACATTAATAAAACTATAACAACAGGGTTTCAACACGTAATAAATTCTTGGAAAACTTTAAAAATCTTCTTAATAAATTCGCTCCGTGGCTATCGAAAACGTTCTGTCTCAGTAAGTTTTTACAAATTTACAAAATAAATTAAAATTCGGATAGTCATAAACTAATGTAAAAGTGATTACTAGATAAATATCTGAAATACCGTATGCGCCAAAATAAACATAACTGAAACAGTTGTAAGATTTTATTTTATTTCATTTTATTTTATTTACATATTTTTTACAAACACAACAAGTAAAAAGAAACTAAATCGGTTAGACTTGGGTATAAAAATGTTTATAAGCGATTCTAACCGATTTAGTTTCTTTTTATGACCTCTATAAGTTTGACTTTTTATATTTTTCCATATGACCGTTCAATTTTAGGTAACATACGTACCTTTCTAGAGGGTCTTGCATCACTGAAACTACAGCTGATTCAGTTTCAGTACTGTTTATTTTGGCGCATATGGTACATAACAAGAAATAAATAAAAACGTTATATATATACGACCTATATATATATATATATATATATATATATATATATATATATATATATATATATATATAAAGAACTAAGTCAAAATATAAATACAAGAATTATAATTGAATTTACAATTCAAAGCTTTTCGTTAGCTAACAGTACCAACATCATCAGGAATATTAAACCACGATGTTTAATATTCCTGATGATGTTGGTACTGTTAGCCAACGAAAAGCTTTGAATTGTAAATTCAATTATAATTCTTGTATTTGTATTTTGACTTAGTTCTTTATTAATACACAAGAATACATATTGCGACATTTATATATATATATATATATTACTAAATAAAATAAATATCTATACACAACACAGACACACAAATAAATATAAGTATATATCAAAATTAATAATAATAAAAATAATTATGTAAAAATTTGAAATAATAAATTTTAAATAATATGTTCAAGTGCCGTAGGAAAGTGATGACATGGTCAACGGCTGCGTCATCGTCCCTCAACACCCCCTTTTAACTCCCTTGTACATTAAAATTATCACGAACATGCTTCAAACCACCACAATCGACCAGTATATGCCTGATTGTGATGGTCTCACCACAGAACTGACATAATGGTGGATCCTAGCTACGCTTCAGATATCCATGAGTTAGGCAAAGTGGCCGACGCGAAGCCGTGTAGCTACCATTTACTCCCTACGTATCGAACGAAAAAGTCTATACCCGCGCGAACTTTATTGACGCTAAGTAAATGTGTTTTTTTTCTTAATCAAGTAAATTATACAGACGACGGATACTTTTTTCTGATGCACTAGACGCATAAACTGTAGACACTTTGCGATTACCAGTGTGTACAAAGCTTTCTATTATTTCGCCAAGGTTGTTATCAATTTCCAACTTTTGGCGACCTAAAGTTCGATTTAGTGTTTTTGTAACCATGGAGACACTATTATTCTTTCCATTATTTTTTTGGAAAAATATCGTCCTAAAACTCTTCTTTAATTTGTAACAATATTTTTGCATATAAATTATGTATGAGGAAAATAAAATATAAATAGTAATTCCGTAAAAAACCGTAGTAGCCATCATTGTGTTTATTGATTGTAACTCATTTCACAAGTCATCATTTAGCTTCTCGTCAAATTATTTAAAACTATTTTTATACCAAGTATATAAAACTCGTCAGTTCAAATAAGACATTTACAACACAGACACGCAACATTTAGTCTAGGATCTAAAGGGGGTTGAGCATTCACTGAAAGCCCAACGCAATTTTATTTCAGATTATTGTTCTGGACACTTGGGTGATTGTAAAAACGTATGTCGTTGCCCCCTCACGTGGTTGACATACCGGGGGGAGAGGGGGTAAATCGCGCTGTACTAAAACCTTTGTGTCTTTTAAACTAGAAGAGATAGAATAACCAAACAAATGTTTTAAAGCTCGGGCTTTAAAATAAGGGCTTCAATAATTGACCTTACGTAAAAATGGATAACTATAATACCTACCTAGTTAGAAATTTCTTATAACATTTACTTTTACTTTGGTTTTTTAGTGAACTTCCTTTGGAAAATTAACCCATTGCTGTAAACGTAAGCCGGAGACCAAGATTAAAGTTTGTTTTAAGGCCTCTGAAATTAAAAAATAATATATATTCAAATATATACACACAAATATATACTAATATCACGATATTTTCCTGTCCAAAATCATGGTAACTTTGGATAGATGTAATTTGTAGGAATGTGTTCGTTAATAGGAAAAATCGATCAATCAGAAATTGACTTTTCGCCCGCCTTTTTTAATATGGAAAATCAATTTTCCATTTTCTAACAAAAATGTTAAGAATTTATGAAATGCATTTATAATGGTTAAAATGCAATCTGGAGAAACACAATATTATATAAGATTTTTAAAGTATTATAAATACTAATAAAAAGCGTAGGGGATTATACTTTTATAATACAGATGGTATACACTATACTTTTGTTAGCAGTGTACACGAAAATACTGAATACAACCGCCGCGCCTTCCAAAAGGAACATTTTAGATTAAAACCATTATTTCTTTAAATAAGGCACGGTTTTTAAGTTATTTGGTTATTCTATCTTTTATAATTTATAAGATACAAATGTTCCAGTACAGCGCATTCCCCGCAATGCCCCCCCCCCCCGATATGTCGACGACGTGAGGGGGCAACGACATACGTTTTTACAAGCACCCAAGTGTCCAGAACAATAGTCTGAAATAAAATTGCGTTAGGCTTTCAGTGCATGCTCAACCCCCTTTAGATCCTGGACTAAATTTATCACACAGCGCAACAAAACTGGTCACCCACGCTAATCATAAGGTTTTGCCTGACAGCTGACTGAGAAAAAATCACAATAAACAAATACCGCACGTGTTAACCGAACAAACAAGCAAGCAATACTGAAAGGAAGGTGTGATCGGGAACTAGACGGAAATCCTAGTTTTATTTTTATCAAATCATGTTCTGTAGAATATAATATATTTTGACATCTATAACTTAAAAACTATTTACTTACAGCATAGCACAATTTAGCTTACGTAGCGAGATAGTAAAAGCAAAAGTTATTAAAACGCAAAATCTACAGCTTATAAGATCTTCAAACATTCTTACACTGGTGCCGATTTACTAATTATAGTTTAGTACAATAAACTCTTTTGTTTAGATTCAACAACCTCAATACATTTAGAATGAATTTAATATTAATATTTCTTATCTTTTCATATTTTTAATAAACACCAAGTAATAAGATTTAAACACTCGTATTAATAATGTTTGTAAATATTAATGTAACAAACTTAAAACATTTTCAGACTTTTCAATTAAACCATACAGATCATACAGATCTACTCTTGCGTCATTATGACTGTCAGTTTGAAGCCTTGGGCTAGCCAATGAATTATTTTTTAGTAATAAGGGAGCAAATAGACAAAAAAATAGGAGCGAAAACAACAAAGGGAAAAAGAGAAACAGGAGGACAACAACAAAGAGAAAAAAAGAAATTGAAGGAAAATCAAGATAGAGAGAAAGAAGACAAAAATGTTTGGAAGAATTTCATTTAAAAATAGAAGGCTATAAGAAGGAGACTGAAAGTAAAACAAATATGAATGTAGAGAAAATAAATGAATTGATATTGAAAACTTAAAACGAAAAACAGAATTTAAAAAATATAATGGAAAACTACAAGGAATAAGGGAGGAAGTTAAAACAATAAATTAACAAAGAGGAAAGTATAAGGAAATCGGGAAGAACGGAAGCGCTTACACAAATTTGCATGCCTAGGATAACAGAACAAATAGGGGAGGAGTTTCACAAATTTGAGTTCTGGGGGGAATAACAAACAAGGGCTTATGACTTTTGTAAATTAAATATTTAGTAATGTCTCAACTAATTCACAGGAAGTAGCCATCTTAACTCTGTAAAATAACTTGAAATATAAATATATAATAAATTATACTATTGTAGATAGTTTAATAGACGTTTTCTAAAAGACAAAGAAATAAATATCAAAATATTGTCTAGTTTTAATAATTTAGAATTGTTATTAAAAATATTTACTAGTTCCAGAATTTCCATAAGTATTGATTTGAACATTAATTTTCCATTAACTCCATTAACTCTTATTAATTTCCCATTATATTCCTGAACTTGTGTTCACTTTTAAAAATATTTACAATGAAATTATGATCTCACTTTAAATGTAAATGTAACATTGTACTGCAACGATGTTACTTTTTTTTAATCGCACTCAAATATTTTTTTAAAAACATCGATAGTTTTTAGTTTTTATTTCACTTAACTTTTAGCTTGATCTCACAACTTCGTTAGGAAGGCGAATGGCTTATAGGATTCTTTCTATGTATAACTAAGCTTTGCAAAATGTAACGAACAAGATCTCAGGGTTTTACTATTTTCGAGGTCGCGAATAAAAAGAATATTCAAGATTTACAGTTGATAGCTTCCGGTATTAATAAACGTACTTCCAACTTTCATTAGCTAGTCGACGCAGCAGCCGGCGCAAATATTTAACTACCATGTCAGAGGGCGACTCGTATTTACTCAACCACTCCAATTTTCTCGCCTCCATTTTACAGGGCAGAAACTCAGTATTTTACCAGCATTACTCTACAAATAGGTTTACAGTCTCTGGAAATTATGTTGAAATTGGTTCGCGGTTGTTTCGCTTTCCTTCATCGTCAACTGTGTGTTATAAAGGAAAATATAGCCCAGAACTTGCGCTAGTAATAAAATCAAAGAAAACACCAACGTTTTCAAAAACCTTTACACGAATGTAAGCGTAAAAGAAGATGTTTCAACTGCCGAGCAAGTTTACACTCGGATTATAGTTCTATTTTTATTTTATTCTCTAATTTGGATGACCCCTTTGAAGAGTTCAAAGTCCTGTAAGGAATTACACACCTGGTCCTTAAGTGTGTTTCACCTGGTCTTTGGTGAAACGTTAAACGTGGTCAAAGAAGGAGTTCATCTCAGGAAATGATTGAGATTGCTTTTGGCTAGTGGTCTCTGCCAGCAGGATCCCATTTCTCAACCTCCTAATGGAAGCTGCAGATAATCCCACATATCCAGTTAATACCTTTTTATTAAAAAATAGTGACACCTTAGATAAATCTTTATCACCCACTGAAAAATCAACAATTAATAATTTTGGTACTACCTGAAAAGGAATTCCTTCTCTATTAACATTGTCCTTGACCTTCTTAGCATCGTCGATTTTACTAAACTCGTTTGGCGACGCCTCTTTCCTCAAACCCTACTGGAAATATTTTTGTTTCTACATGTAACATTTTAATGCAACTATCGTGTCACGAGTTACGGGTGAGACTATGAGAAAGAGTACAACCATGGACCACTTTCGATCATTTCCAACTCCGAGAACTCTGGGCCCATAGTTCCTTCCTTAGCTCGATTGGGTTGGCATCAACCGAGTACTCGTAATACTGTGCACAAGCTCCGACAACTGTCACCGCAGACACTCCCTGACCAAGGGCCGAAGTAGCTAGCTTTTCGACAGAGCAAGCTCACAGCAGCATCAAAGACCAGAGTTTGTCAAGCTCTGGTCTTTCCGGCACTCCCAAAGCGGAAAGGTCCTGACCAGTCAAAATCCCTAAGAGAAGATGTTAGTATAACTACGTAAAATTGTGTTGTTAGTTGTTGAAGGTGTTGTGTGTGTGTGTGTGTGTGTGTGTGTGTGTCTGTGTGTGTGTGTGTGTGTGTGTGTGTGTACGGATAAGTTAACGTGTGTATTGTATTGTAATGTGTATTGTAAAAGTATGCGTTGTCAGTGGTATATAATGTTAGACTGGGGTACCGCTAGATACGCCAAACCCATCTTAGTAGGTGCAGCTTTTTTTTCTCCTGACGTAAAACCAACTGTGGTTATCATCGCAAATCAAAATCTAACACAAAGCGCAATATTTTAAATAAAACAAAACAACAAAATAAATTTAAAAAAAAACAAAAATTACAAAACAAACAAAACTTTAACAAAGAAATAATAAATAAAAATAAATATGTAACCATAAATATATAATTAAAAAAAACAACAATAATTACAACAAAAAAACATTATTAAATCTATAACAATAAAATATAAATAACAAAATAACAACAACGAACAATATAACAGTAAATAAATAATAACAATATTTAAAACAACAGTAGTCAACAATTTAACAATAAATAAATCTTAATAGCACAACAACAAGAACATAAAATATATTAAATTTAAATAAATAAAAAATATACGCAGATAATAATTAAAAGGAAATATAAGTATAACTATAAAATCATATATTATAAATATTAAATTTTAAAAAATATGTTTAAGTGGTGTAAGAAAGCGATGACTCGGTCAATGGCCAAGGCATTGTTCCTTAACACCACCTTCAAACTCCCTTTTAAATTAAAAAGGGCACCAATATTAGTTACACTAACACAATCAACTAAAATATGTTTTATTGTGAAGATATCACCGCAGTATTGGCATATTGGTGGATCTTCAGGACGCGTCAAATATCCATGAGTTGCAAAAGAGTGGCCAACGCGAAGGCGTGTAACCACCACTTCCTCCCTACGTTTTGATCGAATAGAAGACCTCCAAGGACGATCGGTATCTTTAATTTCCCTCAGTTTATTTTGAATCACGGTATGCCATTCGTCATTCCAAGCAGCGAGCAAAACACACATAATCAAATGCCATAACTCGGAAGTCGGTGCAGCTAGTCTGCATCCCCCTACGAGTAGAAGTTGATTTCATCTCTATAACCGATCTACGAATTGAATGATAGTAGTAAAATATAACAAAGGACATTTTACCATTGAAGTGAAACTACTAAGTAGCCTAAGCATCATAACATCCCAACTAATCCTAACCCAGGCTAACCTAACCTAACCAAGCCTAACTATTATTCATTTTAAACTAAAACTATCTCGCTTACGTATTATAATCTATTAAACGTAATGTAGAGAATATGAGTGCTGTAATTAAGGTGATCTAGTTGTGATCAGGTTCGTGTTAAGTTTGGGCAGAAATAAGTGAAGCGGTGTGTGGGCTTGGAATCGCGCTATAATTAGTGGAGCAACAATAACAGCATTCCTAAAGCTGAACAAACAGTCGCTACTTGCTTCCTCCCTTTCAGTTTAAAAGCTTTCCTTTACAACTTGACACTCGGTAACTCTAGATCCATTGTCTGATGTCAAATAACTTTACTTTACAGACAAATTGTCCAGAAGTTTTTATTTTCTAGGTTAGTCAAGTCGATGTGTTATAAGTTCGACGTGAGGTTTCGCCGCTTGTCACGGATGAGATTCACGAGAAAAGATTTGACCTTATACAAGTGGGAGGTCTTTTATGTCTTTAATGAGAGATATTAGTTGTGTAGTGAATGATATTAATTTTACTACAAAGTCTTTTTTCGGCAGACAGACGCATTGCCCACCCACCATTTCCAAAAAATCAGTGCTATGTATTTGTCATACATAGTTTCACTTGTTTTTAAATAATTAGTATTGTTACGGATTTCAGATACCTGTGAGAAGCTTCTTCTCTGATATAGTTTCTATAAACAGACACCAGAGTGTTATGCGGGAAAGTATAAGCAGAAGGGAAGTGGTGATAAGAAGTAGTTTTTGTCGATTTACCTCCTTGTCATAACACAAACAAAGATCCTTATTTAGGACCTTATTTCAGGAATCTAAACTCAAACTCCTGATTCCCGACCGGATGACTAGTGTCAGGCCCGAGACGGGGTTCTTTGAGCCAAGATCCGTGGTAGCAGTACGCAGCAGGCTTGTTACTTTGCTGTGAGGCCTGGACTGGTGAGGGGAACTCCAACTAGACCACCCCCCCCCCCCGGACGAGAGAAACTCCAATTAGACACTACGATTCAAACCGCTTTTCCTGAACTATTCGGGTCCAAAAGAACCTTCCGAACGACCAGGTTTCCGTACCTCAGTTCTCCATCTAATTAGTTCAGTCCAGATAGTACAATCGAATCTTTATCTAATCTTCTTTACCCTAAACCAAGGAACGGGCCCTTAAACTCAGGATTTGGTCCTAGGTGGGCATAAACCCAACTAATGACACCTTGACTGCCTCTATAAACAGTTTCTCTCACCGTAATATTTTTAGAAAATTTATTATTTTTTTGACGAAAAAAAGTAAAGTTATCGTTGCCGATAATACTTATTATAACTAAGTTATTAATAATATCTAAAATCTAAACTACTAATACAAACATGTTACCAAACACTCAAGATTTTGTTTATTCATCACTATAAACAAAATGAATCGGTTAGCATGTTTTAAGCAGAGCCAAAAAAGTGTTGTTTTTTTTAAATAATCGAATTCTAACAGCGAGAAAATGTACTCTATGTACAAATGCACTCTAATACCAGGAGAAATATATTTGAAAAGATCTTAGTTTGAATTCTCAGATCGCGCTATGAGGCTAAAATTTGAAGACGTATAAAAACTCACAAATTTCAAAAATAGGTAGGCTAACATAATTGAAAGCCATTACTTTTAAAGTTAATAGGGATAATTAAGTAAAGTTCCTGTATTGTATTACTTGGTAAAGATTAATGGATTAATATTCCTGGACGTGTAGTGCCTTCTCCCTACACGAGCTTCTGTCATTTTGAGAGCCTCCTGAAGAAGTTCTGTAAGGATCTCATCTAAGGACGTTACCTAGCCTTTGATAATAATAATCTCCTTGGCCGTTAACAATCTCACATCCCGTCTACATCAAGGGAGTGTGACAAAGAGGAATCCGTGTCATTTAGACTAGTACCATCGGTAGGTTCGGAGTCCTGGCAGAGTGTCATCTGTCATGATCTCATAGCCCCGCATACGGTGGTAAGACCACTGATATACTTGGGAGTAGCACGTGGTGCCCTTTAGGCTTCGTTAGAGTCCCTCTTTTCCTCTAGGGACACCAATCTACACCGACACGAATCGCTTGACAACTTCAGATCTTCGGTGGAAATATCTATCCAAACCACCATCATGAATGAAAGCTGCTTGCTGGTTGTTCGAGCAACGGAAGCTGGACAGGGCGATTCTCAGGAAATAAAAGCATAAGTACATGGTCCTATAGTCCACAAGAGTGGATCAAATTTGGTGAAAAATGAATATCAACAAATTCTTCGTTCGAAAAGTTTTCATTCTCAAATACATTGTAAACAAGAAGTAAATTTAACAAAGAAACAAAATCAACAACATTGGTCTGGTTATTTCAGTTGTTAAAAGTTATTGATCAGCTGATTATGAAACACCAATAATAATAACTTGGTTACTTTAGGTGAGGGAGGGCCTCAGAAAAACCTTCAATACTCAGTTCTCATTTGTCGCAGCACAATAAACTTGGTCTTGAAAGGTTTGTTTATAAATACATCAAGTTCCATTGTTCTTATTCAGTTTTCATAAAATGTTCCCTTTTGAATGATAAAACTTTAAAAGTTTTACACTTCCGCCATTTTGAAACTGAAAGAGAGATGTTTTAAACACTTTTTTTTTAATGTTTAGTTTAGACTAACAATTGAGAAGATTTTAATTTGATACCTTCAGCCAACTTGAAGATATAACACAAGACGACAGACCTATAGGGCTATATTTTAAGGGCAATTTCTTGTTCATTTTGACCCGATAAATCATCTGGTTTGGTAGAGTAATCGTTGGACGTTCCGTATATTTAACATATATTTAAACAAGAACAGATTTTTAACCCAACTAAAACACTATTTCTTTAAGGGATGTTTTTCGCTAACAATGCCATTTCATCAACAAATGCACTTATTCATCTTTGCCCTTGTTATATTCTCAGTTCTCAAAACAGATCTTTGCTTTATCATTAAGTAAATGTTGATTAGAATATGTGAAAAAGTTCATCTTGTAGCACCATTATCCTGATTTCATTTTCTTCTGTCATTTAATCATATATCCCGACTTTTAACTCTTTCATATTCAAATTATTTAGAAATCTTTTCAAATTTTCATCCATTTTCCTTGTGAATCTCTAGAGATCTGCCAAAGCGTTTGCAAGATGCGCTAGTAGACTGGGGCGTGTGCATACATAATTCATACAGAAACCAGGCTGTCCTCGAGTTAGCTGTGAACTTTTCGCCGTACATTACGCTAATTGATGCGGCTTGCGGTATTGCACTGGCTGTGAATACACGATGACGGTCCTTACAAGACTCTCTCAAACTTTACCACTCGCATCGTATGCTTTATCACTTTATAGCAAACTCTGAAAGTTTTATTACAGCTACTTTAATACCGGGTTGCGGACTATTTAATTACAGTTGTGCGTCGGAACGGATTCAGACAAGTTGTGCGGTTGGTACGACTGATTTATTTCTGACGGCCGGTAATAACAGTAAACCTTTAAACAATACACGGACTTTCTAGCACTTTGTAAATAGATTGCACTTGGAAATGTAAAATTAAACTTCAGTACGCGAAATGAGCTTAAAAATACTTTTTTTCAAATCGGTACAAAAAATGTAAAACAATTTATTTGATTTAACTTTAATAGCAAAAAAGAATTTAATTTTGTGTGCCTATGTTTATGTTAAAATTCCTTCGAACTGATTGTCGGCTCGTTTTTGGGTTTGGTGCATTCAGTCTAAAAACCTTTGTTTTATACAAATCTTATTTTAGAGTATATTTGTCGCCTACAAAGAATATGCAGTTCTTCGCCTATTTCAATAAATATATAACAAACACTTATCGTTGAAACAACCCCAGAACTCAATACACAGAGGTGGCTGCAATAAGAGTTCCAACCATGCCCTACCCAACCATGCATCCAATTTGGGAGTATGGGACCAACGTTTTGTATTTGTTTTGAAGAGAGATTTGATTTTAAAGTTAACATCCCTGATTCTTGGCTCAAAGAATCCTGCTATTACCCAGTTCCCGGGCGAGTCATCCCTCGTCCAAAGGTTCTATACAAAGCCTATCAAGCGCACCTCCAAGTAGCAGTTCATGTCTTCAGATACTTATCTACTAGTACAAGACGAAACCAGTTGGATTTACGTTTCTATTTCATTCGATCGAAGCAAATGTTAACCTCGGCATGTTAACAACGATATTTTCGGCAGACTTAGCAAGTGGACTCCGTGTTATTAAACACAGAGTGTCTCCAACTAAAGGTTTCTTAAAGTACATTACTGTTTAGTTTTGTAAAACTGAAAAGTGTTATTGCAAGCAGCAGAGGAAGGACAATTTTGAGACCGATAAGGTCAGTACATGAACATCCACACTGTCTCAGGTTAACCCTTAAATCCAGTTGCTTTAGTCAAATTAAAATGGCAATGGAATGGAAGTACCAAAAAGTGATATAATATTTTCCATACTGAAGATTAGAGAGCTGTTCGAATATTTACAGATGGTTTTGTATATTTAAGGTGATGGGCAGTCCCGAACTACAAAGGATAGTGAATAGAGGCAGGATTAAGGTACCGACAATAAAGTCCTTTAGAACAGGATACAGGGGAGTATCCCCTGAAGTAGGCCTAGTCTCTATCGTGGCTATAATCTCGTCACAATTTAGAGGAAGAATTTCCCTCTAGTGTAAGTACCAAAATTGCCAATATTTTTGACTGCCAAGGAATAGTTTTAACAACCGACTGGTCCCAACACTCCCCACGTCATGAACACTTAGTTGGTTTATTGATCGGTTGTAGAGGACCTGCTAATTGGCCCCCCAAACTCTCCATATTGCTTATGGAGTTGGATTTATAACGACATTTATGAAGTCAAAGTTAATAATCAATGTGAATGGGTCACTTGAATTTTAAAATAATAATGTTCTATCAAAGTTACTGTGCATTCGGGTTAAACATTTTTCGAGCAGTTGTATTTAACACTTTAGACAAATAAATTAATTTTTATTTTGAACATCGACAATTTATTATTTAGAATTGTTCAAATTTCAAATTAATTTAACTTGAATTTTTGAATTTGTTTATAATACTTGACAAAAAATTTACCAATTCTGATTTTTCCTAGGTGTTAATGAAAAATTATTTAGAAACAAGAAACAAATATTTCAAAAGTTGCAAACCCTGAGTAATGGCTGAAAGAATCGCCGTACAAACATAACCTCAGTTTACAAACGCAATCATTAATAAAGTAATTGTTTAGAAATTATCTCATCATGTCAAACCATATTATTATACAGCTACATTAAAATATCCCTAAAGGTATCCAGTTAGGTTAAATTTGGCTATGAAACGAATAATCACCGCAACGTTAGCTTGATGAAGTCGATGTTAGCTTTAATAAAGTTATTGTTATTATTATTTTGTAAAGACACCTATTCTAATGGAATACTTCGTTGCGCGATTGTGAAATAGGTAGGCTCCTATTTAATAATTTCATAGGAACATTAAATCTAATAACTTAATGCAGGGCGTTATTTAATAACTTAATGTAGTTTATATAGCCTATAATAATTTAATGTAATCTCCAATATAATATATTAATGTAGTATAAAATACTGTTCTAACTTATAAGGAAACATCCACTGTGTGCAATTTTCTTGTTTTTATTGTATATCGGGGTTATGTTGTATTTTTGAAGTGACTACTGCTTATCTCTCGGTATGACTGTATAATTTTGCACAGGATTGATTCGATCGCACCCGTCACGAGACGCTTCATATATAAAGATATACATTTACTTCTTTTACTCTCGACAGTCTCGACTGATACGTTGCGGCAGGAGTTTATTTTTAATTTATCATATGCACACACACACACACACACACACACACACACACACACACACACTACACACACACACACACACACACACTCACTCACACACACACACACACACACAGTGTGAAAAAATATTTTTTAAGGAAATCGCTTTAATGGAGGTAAACGAAGAAAAATTGTCTGCTTCTTCACAACCATCTAACAGAGGCAATGACGGAAATTCAGATAATAGTGAGAATGAATTTGAAAAAAAAATTATAAATATAAATAATGAAGAAAACAAGGGACAACCAAAACTAAATAAAAAAAAGAGAATTACGAACATTGCGTAATATAAAGTATCGGGAGCGAATGGAAAATGCAAAAAAATGGACTAAACCAGTTATCTATGGAACGTTCAAGAGAATTATCAAGATTACTTTCTCAAAGATGTAGAGATAAAAAAAGAGAAGAAAATCCTAATACTCGCAGAAGCGTAATGATTTCAAAAGAATCAACGGCTGATAATCAGATAATTGTTGAAAATCAGCACAGGATACACAGTTCTCAAATAACAGGCCCGTCTTGGTTAGATGTCCCATTTGTTAACAAGAAACTACTGAATCTCGTAATATTAAATTAAATGGTGATTCAAAAAATGTTAATGACTCAACTTCAGATTCTGACTCAAAGTCGTAAAGTTTTGTTAATTTGCATAATAGGGTTATTAAGTAGTAACTCAAGTAGATGAACCAAACATTATTTATTTTGTGAGATTTTAATATAAAACAAAAATATTAATAATAATTAAATATTAAGTGGATATAAAATTTTATTAACGCACATATAGCCATAACGCTCGATAAGAAGTAGTCACTTCTATCGGAACTTACCAAGTGATACACAGTTCCTTTGAGTTTTCAGCACTATTTATGGTTTTCAAAACCTAAAATCACATTTTTTTTCTTTAGAATGTATTTTTGAGTAATATATGCGAAAATAATCTCAGTTAATACAATTTTTTCAAGTATGAAAAATTTTCTATTTCTCTTAATAACTTTATTTTTCCAAATGTAAAATTCCCTACAAAAGTTGTCTAAACGTTTTACACGCTAATTCCTAGTAAATTTATTTCGCGGTGAAGCTAAATAGTCACATGTATAGAAATATAAATCCTTACAATTATAATAGAAAATAAAATTATGAGGGCGGCATTTTGAGAAGTATCACATTTGCAAATTTAGATGTAACTGCCACAATACTAAAGTTCATGTTATTTGGAGGACGTAGAGTAGAGGTGAAAGATAAGAGAATAAAATATAGCTTTTACAAAATGAAAAGATCAAGGGTAAAAAGATGAGTTTACATTTTTTTTTTTTTTAGATATTAAAATGGAAACATTTCTTAAATATTATGTAAAACATGTAGAATCTAGTAGTCTATTCGTCGCACATATAAAAGGTGAGGGTACAAAGTTATTGCAGTCTAAAATACAGTATGTTTGAGGGATGAAATGTGAAGGTACCAGCGAATGTGGGAAAACTGAGGGTCCAATAAGTTGGCAGCAATGGTTGCGTTGTCATCATCTATTTGTTATTCATTGTTCTCATAGTCATTGGTTGTATTTTGATGGTGTTAGTTTGCTGTTATTTTGTTGATAAAATCAATGAAAGTAGTGATTCCTGTTGGAGGAGATTCTTACTTCACACCGACAAGAACATTGGTCAATCAGAAAACTTGTGTCGAGCTACCAAATGAACGGAACACTGAAGTGGAAAAGCCTAGATCAAAGCCTTTATTATGTAAGGTCAATTCATGCCAAGACCGAACTGTTTTAAGGCTTGGACTAACTTCCATTCTCGAATATACATTCCAGAATGTAAACAAATGCCCTTTAAAATTCGACTAGTTAGAGAAATGTTCATCCACTTACTCCCCTTTTTGAAATGTATGTAAACAAATGCCCTTTAAAACTCGACTAGATAGAGAAATGTGCATCTACTTATTCCCCTTTCTGATATGTATGTAAACAAATGCCCTTTTAAAATTCAACCAGATGAGCAATGTTCATCCACTTATTCCCCTTTCTGATATGTATGTAAAGAAATGCCCTTTTAAAATTCAACCAGATGAGAAATGTTCATTCACTAACTCCACTTTCTGAAATGTATGTAGACAAATGCCCCTTTAAAATTCAACCAGATGAAGAAATGTTTATTCACTTACGCCTCTTTCTGAAATGTATATGAACAAATGCCCTTTAAAATTCGACCAGATGGAGAAATGTTCATCCACTTACTTCCCTTTCTGAAATGCATATGAACAAATGCCCTTTAAAATTCGACTAGTTAGAGTTCATCCACTTAATCCCCTTTCTGAAATCTATGTAAACAAATGCCCCTTTAAAATTTAACCAGATGGAGAAAAGTTCATCCACTTACTCCCCTTCCTGAAATGTATGTAAACAAATGCCCCTTTAAAATTCAACCAGATGGAGAAAAGTTCATCCACTTACTCATCTTTCTGAAATGTATGTGAACAAATGCACCTTTAAAGTTCGACTAATTAGAGCTCATCCACTTACTCCCTTTTCAGATATGTATGTAAACAAATGCCCCTTTAAAATTCAACCAGATGAAGAAATGTTCATCCACTTATTTCCCTTTCTGAAAAGTATGTGAATAAATGCCGTTTAAAATTCGACTAGTTAGAGAAATGTTCATTCACTTACTAAATGTTAGAGAAATTATCATCCGCTTATGATTCAGCATCGATCATCGTTTAATAGACCACAAGAGGAAAGTGCAGTGATAAAACCAAAACGTTAGGCAGTCTTTAGCAGAAGATCTTTAACAAGGTTTTTGTACTCAGAAACGGTAATTTCTAAAGCAAAATTTCAAGACTTGCAGCATTTCAAAAATGTCTATTCCGAGGAAACACAGCAGTATTTCAACAGTCTTTCAAACAGAGTTGTGAGTAGTTATATTTTTAGTTTCTGAAATTATTACATCTCACTCCCTGTTATTTTAAATTCATGTACTATTTTGGACTCTCGTCTTTTTAACCTTAAATGTTTTGTTGTCTGACAATAGTGTAAACGTCAAATTAGCTAATAAAAATATATAATATTTTGTTAGTTGTTGTCCTACTAGTTAGGTTATGTGTTTTATAACTTTGAAAAATCATTGATAGTTTTGCTGTGCGCTTTACTATGAGTCTTGAAAAAATAAATTTCTGTTTTCTCACAACAAAGTCATTTGGACCTTCATCTTATTTCCCCTGGCCTCTTGAAATAAAATTGTAGGATGGTATCAGAAGATGAATAATAGACAGCAAAACAACTTGAAAATTAAGATGTGGTCATATAAAGGGGCGTATGATTTGTAAGTCAAAGGGTGATGATATGGTTGCAAATGGTATGAGTTACAGTTAGCAGCTGTCAATGATTTTATATAGCCTTCTGAATATCTGGCACTCGGTGAAGGCCCAACACGTGTTGATGTAAAAGCAGTCAAACAATGCCCAGGGACTATCAATCATTGACATTTCCGTTGAAGGCTAATAATAAAATTTCTTCGTACGTGATAAAATAAAAACTGCAAGAACAGATTTGCAAAGCGACAATTACCTAGGGCACACAGCTGCTGTGTCCGGGGGATTGGTACTTTAATTTCATGTGTTAATAACTGGAACGAATTGTCGCACAAGTTTAACGATGTGTTGGGGCGGCCTCGTCTTTGCGGTAGTCTAAGCGTAGAGCGAACTGAAATTAACTTCGAAAATGTGGCGTTTTTAAAACCAGGGTGCTGTTGTTGACAAAGAATGTATAGTAAAATTTATAGTTCGAAATTCCATTTCTACACAAACTTTTGTGCTCTAAAATAATAATGGATTCATACGTAGCCGGTCTATATTGTTTTCAGTCCAGAGGCAGGTCCTTCTCAGTAAACTCAAAATTTCTTTCTCTTCATTTAGCTCTGTCTTGGCGTTTGATCATGTCATTATGATTATCGCCTGACATGTTCTTCTTCCCTGCACCTTTCTCTTAGTTTGACCATGTTGCTGTCGTGTATCACCTGCTGTCATTCAACACCTGACATATCCTTACCAATCACTTAAACAATAGTTTATCTTCAGATGAAGATCGGCACATGGCGATCGAAAACGTTCTGTCTCAGTAAGTTTTAACAAATTTACTAAATTCATAGTTCGGATAGTCATAAACTTTGTTTAAGTGATTAATAAGATTCAACCGAACGTAATGGACTATAAAATTCAAGAATATCCTTACCCATATCTTTCTCCTTGTTTTTACCATGTTGCTGTCGTGTATCACCTGAGATGTTCTTACCAACATCTTTCTCTTAGATTGACCATGTTGCCGTCACTTATCACCTAACATGTTCTTTTAACCTACATCTTTCTCTTAGTTTGGTTATGTTGCTGTCAGTTATCACCTGAATGTTCTTCTTCCCTGCACCTTTGCCTTAGTATTTCACTATGTTACTCCTTTTTTTGAACTATCCACAAAAATAGCTTGCAAACCAAAAATATATAATACATAATGAAAATAAATCAAGAATATATGGTTTAAGTATGATAATTGCCAATATAATGGATAGGCCAAACTAAGAAACTATATACAATTGCTAGTTTTTATTTTTAATTATGTATTTATCGCCTTAACCCACAAAAAACTCAAATATTACTTGTAAAATCATGTACTATAATATCCATACCATAATATGCAAACTTTAAAAATTTCGTAAATTTATTATTTTAAATTAAGAGTTTATAGTCCACATTTTAGTGTTTCTAAAACGTCAATTTCAGGTTTCCACCTAACGTATCTGTATTTAATTACATTCAGCTTTACTTCTATGTTTGTTAGAATAATAGGTAGCTCAATCCTTCAACAAATAATTCACAATATCAAGATAGCATTGTAACGATTCATTTAGCCTATTGTCTGTTATTTTACTTTATTCCACGCAAATAGTGAGATGGCTTTTAATTCGGCTTTATCTAAAACATTTGGATTTAAGATTATTTTATCTTGAATTATTTTAAAGATGTTTTCAGTTAGTCCATAAAACCTTAGTTTAAACTGAATATATGGTTCAAACTTATAGCCTACATGAAAGTGGTCAAATAAATATCCATCTGGCGACACAGATAAAGGAGAGATAATCTAAGTAAGAAAACACCAACGGAAAATAGAAAGTCCTTTATAATGTTTCGCATAGCTTTTGTCTAGTTTACAAATGGTTGAATGTATTTCGAAAACAATGATTAAAAGGAGTTCAAGTAACTGAATGAACGGTCCAATATGTTATTGTTTTATTTACAATGTGAAATAAAATAGCGGCTGAAACTAATAAATATAAGTGGCTTAAAACAATATAACGATTTCATTGAAGATTAGGTTAATAAACATGTAAACATGAGTAACAACCAAATAACAATTTCATTGTAGAGTAGGTTAGTAAACAAACAATTATAAATAGCTTACAACCAAATAACAATTTCATTGTAGAGTAGATTAGTAAACAAACAATTATAAATAGCTTACAACCAAATAACAATTTCATTGTAGAGTAGATTAGTAAACAAACAATTATAAATAGCTTACAACCAAATAACAATTTCATTGTAGAGTAGATTAGTAAACAAACAATTATAAATAGCTTACAACCAAATAACAATTTCATTGTAGAGTAGATTAGTAAACAAACAATTATAAATAACTTACAACCAAATAACAATTTCATTGTAGAGTAGATTAGTAAACAAACAATTATAAATAGCTTACAACCAAATAACAATTTCATTGTAGAGTAGATTAGTAAACAAACAATTATAAATAGCTTACAACCAAATAACAATTTCATTGTAGAGTAGATTAGTAAACAAGCAATTATAAATAGCTTACAACCAAATAACAATTTCATTGTAGAGTAGATTAGTAAACAAACAATTATAAATAGCTTACAACCAAATAACAATTTCATTGTAGAGTAGATTAGTAAACAAACAATTATAAATAACTTACAACCAAATAACAATTTCATTGTAGAGTAGATTAGTAAACAAACAATTATAAATAGCTTACAACCAAATAACAATTTCATTGTAGAGTAGATAAGTAAACAAACAATTATAAATACTGTAGCTTACAACCAAATAACAATTTCATTGTAGAGTAGATTAGTAAACAAACAATTATAAATAGCTTACAACCAAATAACAATTTCATTGTAGAGTAGATTAGTAAACAAACAATTATAAATAACTTACAACCAAATAACAATTTCATTGTAGAGTAGATTAGTTAACAAACAATTATAAATAGCTTACAACCAAATAACAATTTCATTGTAGAGTAGATAAGTAAACAAACAATTATAAATACTGTAGCTTACAACCAAATAACAATTTCATTGTAGAGTAGATTAGTAAACAAACAATTATAAATAGCTTACAACCAAATAACAATTTCATTGTAGAGTAGATTAGTAAACAAACAATTATAAATAACTTACAACCAAATAACAATTTCATTGTAGAGTAGATTAGTTAACAAACAATTATAAATAGCTTACAACCAAATAACAATTTCATTGTAGAGTAGATAAGTAAACAAACAATTATAAATACTGTAGCTTACAACCAAATAACAATTTCATTGTAGAGTAGATTAGTAAACAAACAATTATAAATAACTTACAACCAAATAACAATTTCATTGTAGAGTAGATTAGTAAACAAACAATTATAAATAGCTTACAACCAAATAACAATTTCATTGTATAGTAGATTAGTAAACAAACAATTATAAATAGCTTAAAACCAAATAACAATTTCTAAACAAACAATTATAAATAGCTTACAACCGAATAACAATTTCATTGTTGAGTAGGTTAGTAAGCAAATAATCGTAAGTTGCTAACAACTATAATGTGCATGATAAAAGAGGGATTTATAAAATCAAATGTAATAATTGCCATAAATGAGGCAACATTTCAAACAAAATAGAGAAACTGGCTTAATAAATCATTTCATGTTTACATGTTTTCCTCTTTTACTTGATTTAGAAGTCTACAATGAGTGTTTTATGAAGCTGTATAGTTTCTCTTTTATTGCTACTTATACTTTAGAATACTGCAAGATTAGTCAAGTTTCCCCACTACATTTTTCAGTGAATTCATATCGTACATATATTGATTCAGGCTTAGAATAATGGAAACTCCTTCGCTCAAAGGATACGCAAGTTCATTGCCCCGAAATATTGTGTTCCTTAAATACAATTGGTTACGATTTCCAGTGTTTAACCGCAATATTGTTTTGCTTACCATTGCGTTGAAACGAACGACCAATAAAAAGGAGGTACCCTGGCAGGGCAGTGTCGTGGCTAGGCTATATCGAGTTTACGATGCTGTAAAACCGACGTAATATTCACGTCTTAGCGCTGTTGTGTCTACGACTGCCGGGGCCGTGCCACGGAGCTCCGTCATAGAGGTTAATCACGTCTTATTGTTCCATGTGGTAGATGGCGCCAACACTTGTGTATTGCCACGGACGCCCAATATTATGCAAAATATAATTTGACAATAAAACTGATTCAATTTCAAGAGAGAACAATAGCTGGAGAAGTCCCATGAAAGGAAAACCTGATTCACTATGACGGCTAAATGGGTTTAAAGTTAACAGCCACCACACAAACGTAGATATTCTGCTCTTCTCTGAAATTATCCGCCTCTCCGCGTACAACCATTACAGTTTACCCAACGGAAGAAGGTCTAATGTTATTTCAAAGACAATTTTTGTTAATGCGAACAAAGCTTTTTATCGCTATGGAAGAGATGGTAAATCGTGGGAATGTCAAGTTTCAATGCTGTCACTTGGAACGTAAAATCAATTCGAACAATTTTTATTGGAAAAGTAACACGATGGTTGTTTTTTTTACATAAATAGTGTTTTATTTCTCGGATAAATGTTTGATATAACTCTTAAAAAGTGCTATTTTAAAACAATATTTGAGAAAAATAATCTGGAATATTAACTTGACCTTATTAAATTAGTTTCGAAAAGGGAATTGTTTTACCAACCATTGTTGTGTATGTTTATTCTTTACTTCTACTCTTCTACGCAGCAATTTTTAACTTGCTAGTGTACGTAATTAAAAAAAACTAAAATAAGAAACAAAAATAAAAACTAAAACAATAGCACTACCACAAACAAAATAAAGCTTCTTATTGGTGAGATAAAACCAATCTGTTACTAAATATATCGATTCAGATTGAATTAATTAGAATGTTTTAATAAGATATTTGAACAATTTATCACCAAGGCCGCGTAAAACCAATAAGGTCATCATCGCCAACAGGAATTCATATAATTATATATTAATAAATTCTAATGGCTCCTCCTTGCTTTAAACAGATTTGACGTTTGTCAAGGTTCGATAAATTAGTTCAAGCCAACCATCGTGACTGGAATTACAGGCGATGAATAGGTACACCTATAGATCACTTTCGATCATTTCCAACCCCAGGTACTCTGGGGCCCATAGTTTCCTCCTTAGTTCGACTTGATTGGGCTCGTAATATTGTGGACAGGCTCCGACACGTGCGCACCGCGGACACTTCTTAACCAAGTGTCTAGCAGACCAGACTGCGCTAACATTTCATCAGAGCAAGCTCATAGCTGCCTCCCAAATCAGAGTTTGTCAAGCTCTGATACTTTCAACAATCCCGACGCGTAAAGGTTGTGACTAGTCAAAAACCCTAAGAAAAGATGTTAGTATAAATATACATAAATTAAGTGTGTTTCTGAGTACGTGTAAGATTGTGTTTATTATTTTTTTTAAATGGTGTGAGTGGGATAAATATTAGACTGGGGTACCGCTATGGACGCCAACCCCCTCTCTAGTAGATGCAGCTAATCCACACCGCCCTGCGGGTTTTAAAGCCATATCCTACAAAGCATACACAAGTATAGGTAAACTTTTATACGCTGTCACTTGGGGCTGCCGAGGACGAGGGGAGAGTGGAGGTGCTCGGTAATTTTCTACAAAATCAACCCTCAGAATTCCGCTGACTTGTGAGTGTTGACTCCTTATTTTGTTACTTATTAATGCTTTTATATATATATATATATATATATATATATATATATATATATATAGTAAAAATATCAACAAATGTAAGCAGGACGTTATTTTCTTGACACCTAATACACAATTTCTACCTAGTGCCAGCATATAAAATTTGACCTATATTATGGATATAAATACAGAACAAGGAATTAAGTACAACTAATGACGGGACGTAATGATCTTCGTCACTCAGAGTTAAGGAATCATGGGATCATTTGGGAAGGGTTGCTTACCTGAAGTAAACCTGCCTCCACCGGGGTGTATAGAGCAGTTTCTACCCGCTACTAGGTGTTTTCCTTATGCAGTTTATTAGTTTCCTTTTGATATTTTCTGAAATAATGATTTTGTATTTGTATTCGAAAGTGAACCGAATATTCATTGATAGTTAATTTTTATTTATAAAAAAATTAATTAAACTTTATTTGGCATTTTATCTGATTTTCAAATTGTATGAAGAAGACTGACGATTTTGTTTAAATTTACTAAGGGTATTTTTGTATTTTACAATAAAAATTTTGAATGATAAAAGATGTTGGATTTCGACTAAATTAGAATTTTCAAGTAGGCTACGTGCTCCTAAAAGATAAATCAAGGATGGATAATCTGAAAAGCAAATGACAACTTCGTGTCACATAAATCCAACGTGTATTTCAAATATTCCCCCCACAGCAAAGACGCGTGTGCCATGACAGCTTATATGCTTTTTTACATGACAGCAGTCGGACTCGGAATGTGCGCTCCCGTATTACGTACAAGAATGTAAGGCAGACAGACGGACGCGTGCTGGACACGTGATCAGAACACGTATTACCCGGCTTCCTCTGTTTTATAGAATTCACTTCCTTTTCAGGCGCCATACTCCCAAACTATTGATTCAGGAAGGCCGAATCTTTTATTGCACCAACGTGTTTGTAAACATTTTCCGTCAAAATAGTTTGCTTGTGTTTTTTCAATTTTAAAGTAAATAATATCTTGAAGCTTAAAAAGATTTCTTTGAACATTTACTGCGACCGCAATCATCGTTATAAGTCAAGTGTTGTATGATCTAATTTGTAGTGGAAGGTAATACATTGGGCGTTTTAATCAGTTACGCAGTCGTTTGGAATATTAAGGGGAGCTATTGACATTACGGGAGCTCCATTACGGGGGGGGGGTTATCCACTAAACGAAAAATTTTGAAAGTTAATGCTATTTTAAAGCTCACAACTACCCACAAGTTAGCAACAAGAGTGAATTAATTATGTCATTAATTTAAATATACGCCAAATTTAAAGTGTACTAAATAAAGACATTATATGTAAGTAAATGTGCACTTGGTTGTTTATTTAGAAAATCAGGTTAAAGGTTTGCCAAAGTAAACTTTACACACACTAATATTTGTGTAAAAAGGCTTTTATATCCTCTGTTACAGACATTTTCTCTGTATTAACCTGACCATTTAGGTAAGTATTATTCCTCGAACATGAGTTCTTCGTCAAACAAGCTTACTGATAACGGAGTCTTTTACAGATATTGTTCGGATATACATATGCGATCTATCAACACATCTAGGTTTACTGTCTTTTATTAAAATTATTTCCTTATGACAGTTTTAAATTAATATGAAAATTCTCATAAAGCTGGCTAATTTAAAGCAATTTTGTAACTGACAAAAGATTAAAAAAAAGATGACAAAAGATTGTATCACCCTCCTATGGGCGAGGATATATTTAGGACCTTGAATTCGACTTAAATAAGGACATAAAAATATAATTTCAAAATACTTTTTAACTTTAAATACGTCGAATAGCACAAAGCTAACCATCCCAACCTGACCTACCTAAGTTAACCCAAACTAAATTGAGGTTTCTACAGTTTCCGACTTTCTGTAATCGTAGTTGTGGAATTTTTATGACAAGGAAAGTGTAGGAAAAATATAATACACCTCATTGATTAAACTTTGTTTAAAAAAATGTAATTCATTCTACACAATTATAAAAATGTGTTTATTCAATAATAACAAAATTAGTTTCTTCTGTATTAGCTTTTACATGTGTAAAATATAACAAATTTTAGGATGAAATTTACAAATATACCAATAAGTTAAAATACTAAAGTTTATTAGCGTTAACCACTCGAATTGCTTGTCCAAAGTGTTGCGACAGTACGTGCTTCGAAAATCAGTGTTATTTTCTGAAAGATGTTTTTACTTTATTGTGAAAACAACCTAAAAAAGAGTTAAACATGTTTTTTATTCATAAAATTAAAATGGGCTCTCTGTTTATGTCGTCTTAATAAAATTAAAGTTGTCAACTAATTTCAATGAAAATATAGTTATATGTGACAAAGTGTGTAATGACTCAATGTATATAGTATTTTTCTTGGCGAAAAACAAATTTTGGTAATCATAGCCAATCGAACGACGTGTCTAAAAATTATGTAGGTAAAATAAAAAATACAAATAAATATTAAAAAAATATATTATAACAAACATTAATAATTTGAAGCATAAACATAAATAATAATATAAAAATAATTAACAATATAACAACAAAAACATAATAAAAATAAATCTGTAACAATAAAGTTTAACACTAATAAAGAAATAAATAAATAGCAATCAATTAACAAATATAATTGTTTTCAAATAAATAAGTTCATATTTACACACACACACACACACGCACGCGCGCGCGCGCGCACACACACACACACACACACACACACACACACACACACACACACACACACTTACATATATGGATAGGCTATAAAAAAAAAATATGAAATAATATTTAAATATAAAAACGTGTATTGTGAGTAGGTTATGTTGATTAGCTGGGGCCCTACGAGGGGTTAAACCCTTCTCACTAGGTGTAGTTAGTCGGCATCGCCTTCAAAAAACAACGTTAAAAACTGTGGAAAACGTTAATGCTATTAATGAGGTTTATGTTTTATAAATGTTATAAAAACACGTTTTAGTACAAATCTATTAAAATTATTTTAACAATTAATTGTTTATAAGTGTTTTACAAGGTATACACTGATTTCTAAAAATTAAGCCGAGAAAACAAATTCGCCAGATATGATTCAAAATTGTGGTGTTTTAATGTTTTTAATTAACTTATGAACCACTTGGCGAACTTATAATTCAGGTAGATTTGTATTAAACCTACTGAGAGGAAACGATTTCTGTCTCATTCGACAATCTTCTTCAGTGTTTTGGAGTTTATTCGGTACGTTTTCTAAAACGTGGTTAAAATGGTTTGTAATCTGTATTGGGTTTGTACATTTAATACATTGTTGTTTTGTGATATTAATAAATTTCATATTATTCTAGTATTTTAAGATGTGGCTTGTTCATGTTGTGTGAGTTATTTAAAATTTCTTTATTGTGATGTTTACTACACAAGAAATGATTGATTGTTTATTAGTATGATCGCAGTTATATTCCGATATACACCCTACAGTGGTAAATAGTAATATGAACTTAAAATAGTTATATGTTACATTAAAATGTAGCTACAGAGGTTGTAAAGCCTCGAATCAGGATATGTAAGATTAGAAAAAGAGCTTTCCTAACATAAGCTTGCCGGGAAATGAAAATCATATTCCACTTCTTAAAACAACCGGTTAATTGACTGAGTTTAGTTTGTGTTCTAACAAAACCTATTCTACAGGACTCTGTAGCATTGTTGTACAGTAGGATAAATAAACTTGAGCATATGTGTCCGTGCACATAAGGGGCAGTGTAACATGTAGGTAGCGATAAATTAAAATGGGCAGTGATAAATGAAAATGTTGGCAGTGATGAAAATAAATTATCTATCCAGAGGAAAAGTATAGCTGTTTACTTGTAAGCTGGCGCGCGATCGATCGATAGAAAACGAGAAGCCTAGCCCTATTCAAAAACATTGGTTTTTGTAGTGCGTATTGTATCAAAGGCCTTCGCTAAGAAATTGCAGTCGTTGCGGTCGTTTAGAAAAATGATATAAGTAGAGTTGTTCAAAATTTTATGTAAATGATCTGGTTAATACAACATATCAAATAAAATAATATTTATAGCGGGCTTTCGGCCTTGCCAAATCTACATTATTGTAATATAAATACTATTAAATAAAAACAACCTCTTACCACAAATTCAACAATTTTTATTTTATTTTAACCTACCTCATGTACATTTCGATTACAAAGTAATCATCTTTAGAGGTATTTTACAAATGACATTTAGTCATGATGATTACTTTGTAATCGAAATGTACATTAGGTTAAAATAAAATAAAAATTGTTGAATTTGTAGCAAGAGGTTGTTTTAATTTAATATAAACATTTACGACACAGTTACTTCAAGTTGTTATACATACTATACCTCATATTATTTCTGTGGAACGGTCTTTTGTTTCCTCTACCCTTCCCCGCCTATGCTCGCCCTTCCAGGTCACGACCAGGTTAATTTAATATTTTTAATATATTTATGACCAGCTATATTTAATATAATCTTAACACTGAACATTTATCATTGTTGAATGTAATATTTCATCAACATTTGTAAATTTTTTATATTATAATGCATACTTTTCCTAACTAAAAGATTTGGCCTGTAAATATGTGAAGTAATAGTTACGTGGAATTTTGCTGCACTTACTGTTATAATAAATATAGAATTTTTACTGTCACAGACTCTTTGCCTGAACAATGAACTTCAAGGTTATTAGAAAACTTTATAAAGTTTGTATTAAAACAAAATTATTTCCATTCTGTATCTGAAAATAAATTAGGCTTGGGTCTGGTCTGATAAAAGTTTCTGTTATGTATCACTTAATATTTTGGGAGCGTACAACGGGATCTAAAAAAGACAAGCACGCGACAGTTTAAAGGCCTTTACTTTTTAATTAATTTCAAATTAATGTTTTGCCAAACATAGCTCTATAATGAGGAACTAGTACAAAAAGGTAACGATAGGGTTCGCAGTGGATAAAACCGCGCTTTGATTATGCAAAATTGTTCAAATTGATTAATGGCAAAGCCTTTTTTAGTGCATACACAGTATTTCCAACATTTGGCAAAGTGAGGTATTTTCATTTAAAATAGACCCTGATTGCTTTTCGTTTAACATGAATTGGTTTGTTTAAAATGCAAGTGCCCGGAAAATATCGATTTTGTGGATGTGTATTTAGTGTCTTATTTACCTTGTGATCGTGCAATGTTTTTAATGGTTTGTCGTATAGCATTTTCTTATTAATATCACTTGGATAAAAACCACTACTTACTTGACAAGACTGTTGCTCAGGTGTGTTGTATTATTTTAAATCTGTAGTGTTTTGGTGTTCTGTGGTGTGTTATTGTTCAGAATAGTTATACCAACTATTATATGAGCTAAGCTTATGAGGTTGTGTTAATAACAAAGACATACACAAATTTTTCATTTATTTACTCAGACGCGTTTCAATGACAAAGTCATCATCATCAGTGAGTCTTGCTACTATAAACTCCAACCTACAACTAAGAGCATTTGTAGTGATTTCTTAGAATAGTTGTTAATGATGAGGCAGAATATTTTATTTGGTTATGATTGTGTTTTGTCATTTATTGAAAACTATACCTCGTTAATATGTAGTCTTAAATTTAATTAGTCAGGGTTAAACACTAATTATTGTCATCTCTTTCAAACATAACCAATCAGTCTCTATTACTAGAAAATGAACACGAGAGTGTAAAGCATTTGTCGCTCCTATTTGTACGATCACGTTCACGAATAGTGTGTGATTACAGTTCATGCTTCGCCAGTCACAACACACAGTATTTCCTCCTAAACAATTACGTCACACGCGGTATTACGTGACAAATAAGGTTAGGTCAGTTTGTGTAGGCGGCGAGGAACGGCCGTAGCCATAGCAACAGCAGGTGATATCGCCAATCACTGGGATTAAGTCATAGATTAGAGTCTGGAACGACTTGACTTCATGGTCATGGAGTCTACACGGGCAGTTAACTTTATACAGGGGTTTTTATTTCCTTTTCAATTTCAAACAGTGTAGATAGAATGAACGAATATTTAAGGTCACGCACGTTTGCTCCCTTTAGCATCCCAGACACTGATATTGTTGGCTTGTACAAGTATATTTCTCTACTCAGAAAACGTTATTATAAAAATAATAATAAATAATAAAGAAATCCTGTCAGTATGTTGATAATTGTATTTCATTGTGTATTTAACAAAAACGTTCTGGGTTGTTTTTAATTCAATCGCGATATATATTGAATATAAACAAGATTTTAAACAAGTAAATTTAGTTACATTAGATATGATTTCATTCTTTTCAAATCTTTTATTTTTTTAGTTCTGATAAATTAATATTTGCAATGGTTTTATACTTGGAGTGTTTAAATAGGATCATATAAACTGCTGTTAACTAATACACGGAAGATATTGCTGCATCAGATGTGCAGGTAGCGACCTACTCTCTGTCGGGGTGTAAGCTCTGTTAGGCGCCCGTTACTGATGCCTTGTGAGAAAAGGTCATTTCGTCCTTTTGTGCTTGGAGAATGGTATATGGAGACCGCCTGGGTAGGGTAGCTTTCCTGAAGTAAACATGATCTCTATCGAGGTCATAAAGAGATGTCTACATGAAGGTTCAAAATGTAGACAGTAATTTTGTTTACTTTTTATTAAATTCCTTCTATTACCTCACACTCTCCTGATATGTATTTTGTACAAATTATCAATCGTTAATAAAGTACGTTTTTATTCGTCTAATCAAGTTGAAATACATTTTTTTAAACCTATAGTGGATGACAATTGATCTAATTACAGTTAAAAAAAATATTTATTCTATTATTAAATTATAAAAAAATGAGGAGTCTAGGTCGTATTCGAAATGAGTATATTCATGCTCGAAGTCTAGCGCTTTTACCACTGTGACCACTTTTCCATAATTAGAAGTGAATTTTTCAAAGAAGTATATGAATTTTTCTTTTGCTTTTATCTAGTCGTCGTCGAAACCTCTCATTGTACAACCTTAAATTGTTGCCATGGCTACTACACAATATAAATAATGCTCAAGAAATAAAAATATTAAAATAAACAAATGTCCTAAGCCTATAACACGTGCTGGTTTTTCCCTATAAACTTGCTTTAGAAGAGGCACTGTAAACAATAGAATAAATACCGTAAAAATACAAAATATTGTATTGTAAAACTACAATAAATTTTTACTTGTCTTATTCTAGAACAGTTTTTCTACACTACCTTATTCTATTTTTCTTATTCTACAACAGCTTGTTTGCAGTTGTTATTCTACAACAGTTTTGTTTGCTTTTTTTACAATACCTTATTCTGCTTTTTGTTATCTAGAATAACTGGTTTTGCTTTTTTTATTGCACGATAGCTTTTCTTATTCTACAATAGTATTCTAGTTTCTTAGTTCTACAACAGTTTACTCTGCTTTTCTTGTACTACAATGCTTCATTCTTTAAGAAAACTAATACCAAATCTTTAACTAATATACTTTTAATAAATTTTGGCTCAGATTAGGCTAAAACAAATTACCAAGAGCAATAGGTATTACTATAATTATTTTGTATAATTATAGTTTAATCAGTGAATTCCAGATACAACAAGTAACTTTAATAGTGTTAATTTAAATCTCGTATAATGTCACAACTTAAACAATATTTTAGTTCATTTTTCCATAGTAGAAACGGTAATTTCTAATTATGTTTTGTTGTTTGCTCCACTAAAACATAACTCTAAACATATGTCTTGTAAAGAGCCCGTAATGTGGTGAGTTATGTGTAATCACAACAGACCGGCTGACACGCACACAAATAGACGTCTGGTCTAATGAATCCCGTGTTAACAGATTTACCCGCCAATTATAGACTTTTTATGGCCTGTTACACGCTACCAGCAGTCCTACGCGGTTCCAAGACTTGTAATAAAAGCGCGGAGAAGGTGATGACGTTAGAAACAACAAACTCTTGGTGTACGCAGAAGGCCTGTTCGTTGCGTTTGATTCAGTCGTTTTTATCACTCTTAAAGTTAACGGTTTTTACGATAAAACTGGATGTATTTTTCGAAAATTACATTTAGCTTCCTCAAGTGACATAGAGCTTCCTGGAAGCGTTTGGACTTTAGAAGAACTGTTAGTGTGGAAGTTGAAAGGGGAACCTTCAATTGTCACTCGGAGAAGGATGTTGGTAGCCAATTACATTTCCTAGCGTCTGTCTTGTAGGCATCAGGTAGGATACAGTGCCAGAGCTGTTGGTATTTGGCTAGCAAAAGAAAGGGGTTTCCATTAGGAAGAACGTTTTTTGCCTGGGACTGATAGACTGTGGTGTAATGCTAACGGAGGGTGTATTTAAACTCAGAGGGAACTGTCTGATTTTTTCTAGACTTCTTCGCCTCCTATAGTTATTCACTAAAATTTAATTACATTTTTGTTTAGTTTTGTTTAAATTAGTTTTAGCTTTATTTAATTCCTTATTTTTAATGTTAGTTTTTACCTTTTACTTTAAGTCATCTAGAAAAGGAAAAGGTATACTTGACTCCTAAATAAACCACTTTTTTCATTTACCCTCAATTGCTGTGAGTGTAAACATGGAATTATTAACAACTTAAAGCAACTGTGGCGTAAATGTTTATATTAATTAAAACAACCTCTCACCACAAATTCAACAACATATAAAATTTGTTGAATTTGTGGTGAGAGGTTGTTTTAATTAATATGGAATTATTAAGTCATCTAGGTTATGATTACCTCTATACTTCAAGTATGTAGTAGTAGTCTAGATTTCGATATTATTAATAGTTATAATATTTATTTTATAATAATGTGTGACGCAGCTCCGCACAGTGGAGTATATTCAACTAAATCCTGGCTAAAAAGGTAATATTTTTAATTCGTCTAGCCATGCAAATATTTATACATCCTTACAGCAGAATAACGCGCTGATGCCAAAGCAGACACTACGCCTGAGTTATATTTTGTGCGTGGCGTATAAGTTCCCAAGCAACTGTTGGTTTGTGCGGTTATTTCATTTTTCGTGTTACAGCGTGCTTAGTACTTTACAGAAATATATTTTATTGATATTTCGGACAGCGGTATTTAAATGAAATATTACCCAGATGCTAATAATAAAGGTAAGTACTTTCCTCACAGCAATTTTAATTAGAATTTTTGTACATGTATTTTCAATTGAAAAATACTAATTTTTAAATTAAATTATTATTATTTTTGTTGTAATTATAAAAGTTTATTAATTGTGTGAGTGTTTGAATATATTATAGTACTAATAGCCGGGCTATGGAACTGCAAATCCAAAAAAAAAAATATCACCATTATAATATGCCATGCTTATTCATTTTTAATTAAAGTATAGATTTTATCGTACGTACATTAAATGATAAATTGACTAACGAGGTAGAAAAAGGTTATACTCATATTCAAATGAAAAAATATATATAATTTAATGAACAAGGTATATAACTTATATGAAATATAATGTATATAAATTAATAAATAAATATATACATACATATATACATAGTAATGAGCTACATACATATAAAATATGTACATTTATCTTTATATTTACATGGAAAGATAAATCCATTTTTTACAAAAAATATAGCGTATAAAAATAAAAGTTATTTTTTGTCCGTATAACAAATAGCTATGTATACTTATATAGCATGAAATAAATATTAGTTATAAAAAAATAAATTGTTATTTAGTTTATACTACTTCGACCATGAGGTCATAACATTTGCGGACTAACATCTAAAGATTTCAATAATCTTGATAATGTCTATACAGGAAAGTCTATCCAGATAAAGACTATCCAGATGCCATGAACTTTGGTGTATCCATTTTGCAAACCAGAATTACATTTCGTTTAGTCCTTGTATCACTTGCCC
Source organism: Prosapia bicincta (assembly GCA_036971475.1). Classification (NCBI taxonomy): domain Eukaryota; kingdom Metazoa; phylum Arthropoda; class Insecta; order Hemiptera; family Cercopidae; genus Prosapia; species Prosapia bicincta. Next base: position 9,449,918 of record JBAIZL010000001.1, read on the forward strand.
CATAAGAACCCCATAAAAAAGTGATAAGTACAAAGTAATGAATATAAAATTATTGTTTCTGAAGCTAACATAAAAATTCAAGGAACATAAAAAAGCAAGGGTGTAGGACAGTGAGCCAGTCTCCCCTTGGTTTGACAAGAGTAGCCAGGTAGATTTTTGATTTTTGGAGTTAGAGCCAGCCAGCCTCATCTCTTTCCCTCACTCTCGGAGAAAGGGGCAGTGAGATAAAGAGACGGGGGAGACTTTTAATTCGAGTGGGTAGACCAAGAGTTTTAGAGGTTCTTGGGAACCAACTCACCCTTCTAACTCGTTCGACGGTTCGCCTTTGATACTACTTCGCCCTATTTTATTCCACGTCGATTAAAATGTAAGCCTAATTAATTTATTTTCATAAAACTATGTCAGACAGTAATCTTGACACAACCCAAATGTATCATAATGTTGATTAAAAGACTCACCAATTAAACTGATAGGATCAAAAATCAAATCCTTTTATTTTAAAATTCTATGAGGGGGAAATAAAGTAGAGAGATGAATATCAAAACGTTAAAATAACTACAAAGAAAACCCGTTCTTTTTAGAAATTAAGTTAACTTTATATTTAAAATATCGACAATAAATAAAATTTTTAATTTTGATATCAATTTGTCTTACGAAGTATACACAAAATTTTGTATTATTTAATCAAACAATTAAATCTTTAAGTTTTTAACTAGAGGAAAATGTTTCATCTTGTATGATTTTTAACAAAAAGTATTTCTATGTAGAGTTGATACTGTAATAAACAAATTACCATGCAAATATTTTAATAAGATTTTAGAAAACAACTTGTAATTTGATTGAACTTGTTCATTAAATTGTTATAAACCATACATTTCTAAAAACATAGTAGTCTAAGTACAAATACAATTTTCTAGTATGAGATCTCCTTCTATTATGAGCTACCAGGAAGTATATGAATAAAGCCATTCATATGAATATAATAATGTATTTAACTGGCTCTTATCTTTACCAGTTCTAAAATGAAATGCTCTATTTACATAAATTAACACATATCTTTACTATTTTAACATCTGGCACACAAAGTATTTACTTTTAAAAGTGTACTTAGGAGACTTTATGATGTATATATATATATATATATATATATATATATATATATATATATATATATATATATATATATATATATATATATATATATATTGCGCAAGGTTTCACATTGAGGTAATCATTTTAAGTACATGGACTAGTTTTTTGTAATGTTATTTAACGTTCATGACTAAATTCAGCTTTACTGGTATTCCATTTAATTAAACGTGGATTACTTTTAACATTAATTTGTATGCAAAGTATAGTAAAGTAGTAAAAACTAAAGTAACTAAATTAAAGCCAAACAGTTTTTTCCTTAAATTTTGTTTGTAATTAAAATAAACTGTATTTTTAAAATTCATTAATAAATATTATTTATGATTGAAAAGTCAAAATAATTTTCATAAACACTTAAGTTGACCAAAATAATGATAGCTATTAGTGTTACATCAGCTAATTTGTCTGGTCCTGCAAGATAATAGTATTTTAAAAATGGTTTTGTCATGGATCGTTTACAATCACACTTGTGCAGAACTTTATATGAGTCACTAGTCATCTCCTTTACAGGTTTCTCTTCTTCTCTCGCAATCCCCACCCCTACATCTACTGCAACCCCCCCCCTCCCAATGTACTTGCTGCTGTCTTATTGCCCGGCCGACGCTGACTCACAGTCCGTTTCCGAAAAAGGAATTAGGACTAATTGTCGATGTTTCTAGTAAGGCGACACTTAAACGGATTTCCCATTGATGAAGAAAAATTCTATATTTTTGCTACGGATACAGCAAGGATTTATGATAGCCTTTATGGATGGCACCCAATGACACCCAACATGCATAACATTTGTTGCACGGGTGTTCCGTAATCAAGCAAACCATCCTACATTTCAAAATGTACAGGACAGTGTATTCCAGAAAACTACACAGAGAGGTGTTGTAATGATTTATTGTGGAGAATTGTCTGTTGAGCCCAAATAGTTGACTTGACTGTACTACAAGTGACAAGTAGATCTGATCAACCTGCAGATAATCTTATCAGTCAATAATGCTGCAGCACCAACTGGCCAAACAAAGGTCAAGTTCAATTGTCCTGTGCTTTGCAGACATATGATTATGTAGGACATTTAGTGAAATTAATTCATGAAGGCTCCACAACAACACCAGCCATTTTTCCTGTCTCCTAGCTCAAACCTGGACATTAGCTAAGGTGAGGTATTTTTGTTTTTATGTTAGATAGTTTATAGGTTTTGTTTTGATAGTTATTTTGTACAGATAAATTGGGGCATAATTATTTGCTGATCAATAAATGAAATTTTAAGCAACAATTAATTTTTCAAATATGTCTGTGGTTTTTCTATCTATTTAAAGTCTGTGTGAAAAATTAAACTTTGAAAATAGTATATTTATCTATTTATATAAAGCAGATAGGCCTATGTACTTAACAGGATTTAAAATATATTTAACTGTTGCATTAACTTTAAGATATGTCAAGCTGGGACAAATTAGACATAACTACATTGTCTTAAGAATATTATTTGAAATGTTGAAGCATATGATGTGCCAAAAGGCTCATAGAGGTGTAAGAGGATAATTGTAACTTACTTTGCACAACTTTATATTTCATATAGTCCATTTAATATTTAATTAAAGAGACTGAATCTATTCTCTCTCATGCTTATGACATCAGTGCCTGTTAGAGGTCTTAATAAACTGTATAATGTATCTAGTCCCTAGATTTTATTCTTATTGAAATGTTTAGGGATTTCTCTGGGAGCTGTTGGTCTGACCGTAGGTCTATCCATCTGTTACGTATTTAAAATTAATATAGACTCATTTCCTTTATTTAAACCCGCCGCCAAAGTCAGACAAAGCTCACCCGTGATAAGGTTGGTTCTGCCGTTTGAACCGGCAGAGCAAGTTAGACCTTTCGGGAGTGTAGACAGATACCCCTACTTTCTAGTATACTATTATACTTTCCAATCTCCGTACCTTAGGTACTAGAATACGTGAATGTAAATATTTTATTAATGCTTATACCGAATGTGATCAGTACGGGGAATACGAACAAGTTTTCTGGCCAGAAATCGCTTATTTAATACGCGAGTGTCATAAGTGTGTATTCCACGGTGCACGTAAGTACAAACTATTAATTTATACCATATATCTGTCTGTCTGAGACCCACTTGTTACCAGGTTACTATATCGGCGGCCTACTCCTGTCTATGCTGTTGGAGTCACGGTTGTGTTAGAACTACTGTGGCCCAGACTTACCTACCTCCCGGGTCTGCGGGGAAGTTATCTCCGTACCGATAAGTGTAACTTTTTGTTTTGCGACTTTGAATATAGGTCAATTTTCAATTTCCATACTAGACTTAGCTGGTAACAATATCAAGGACCACTACATATCTTACTTCCTATCCCTACCAGGAGGCTACCGTGAACTATTGGGGAAGAAAATCAGCTTCCCACCATACCCCTTAGCTAGTACATTTACATTTATAACTTATCTGTGTTTGTTAGTGTGAATTTATCAGTGTTCTTATATATGTATATATACATTGTTACCTGTATTAGTATTCCAGATCAGTGGTGGCCACCAAAATTTAATATTAAGGTAATAGGTTTAGAACCATGTATAAATTTTTATTAATATTGGTGTAATAAATAGGTAATATCGATTATTGTCACATCAGATCTTTTCAGAATATTTTATGAAAATTTAACTTCAGTGATACCTCTGTATGAAACTCTCCACTATCTCTCCCACTCTCCCTATTGGCTGGCTGTCGCAGCTCGATTAATTTTCATACGAGAGCGTTAGGCTTTTCCTTGTACGGGCCTAATCTAACTACTGCAAGAGAACAAGGTGGCGCCCCGAGCAAAGATTACTTTAAACTTTTGTCGAGGATATCTGACAAGATAAAATTGATTTTGAATTGTGATACCCACCCCCCTAGAAACTGGGACCGCTACAGTGTGCAATAGAGATGTAAATATACTGCTTACAAGTAGTGACCCTTTTATAGGCTGCTCACACAAGAGATATAGGAAAATGAGTAACTAATTTAGTACCGAGGCCCTGCAAATTTGTCTACCTGATACAAGGATTTTGTATTTAAAAGAAGATGAAGAAAAAGGATGACGATTAAAATGGAAAAGAGCTGAACTCAGAAGAAGCTTCAGAAGCTAGAAATAAACATTTCAAAATGTACGGGACAATGTATTCCAAAATATTTCACAGAGAGGTGTGCAACACAGGTGTTCTAAATAGACTACTTACAAGTAGTGACCCTTTCGTAAGCTACACTCGCAAAAGATATAGGAAAAAGAGTAGCCAATTTAATAGTGAGGCCCTGCAAATTTTTCTACCTAACTAACACAAGCTTTTGCATTTAAAAGAAGATAAAGAGAAAATGTATAAAAGCTGATCTCAGAAGAAGCTTCGGAAGCTAGGAATAAACATTTAAAAATGTACAGGACAATTTATTCCAAATATTCAACATAGAGTTGTGCAATAGAGATGTTCTAAATAGACCGCCTACAAGTAGCGACCCTTTTATAACCTGCTCACGCAAGAGATCTAGGAAAAGGAGTAACCAATATAGTAGTGAGGCCCTTTAAATTTGTCTACCTGACAAAGCACTTTCTATTTAAAAGAAAATGAAAATTAAGATGAAAAGTATGACGAAGAAAATGGAATAGAGCTAAACGCAGAAGAATCGAAGTAAAAAAATCTCACAATTATTTACTAGGCAACAAAGGTTTACTAGATATTATGTACATAAAGTATATAATTGCAAAATATGTAAAAAAGGATACATAATGTATCAAATATAATATTTTACGTATAAAACAAAGTGGAATACTTTCCTCGTTTAAATGTAAGTAGATTTAATATAACAAAATTAGACAATTAGTATAAGACCAGAGCGAATTTATTTTTGTCCATGTTTCGACGTGATGTACTAAAATGTGCGGCGATTATATTGGGTTTTCGCAAAAAATATTGTTTTTCTGTACAAAAAATACATATTAAAACTGAGTCACTTGAAAGCAACAACATCATGACAATTTACAAGTTCTCAATCTTTTAGATATTAGTGAGAATATATCTAAAACAACATTAAAACAACGAGAAAAATGAAATGAAATTAGTTAGATCACAGTGAACTAGAAATGCTGTTTAATTAACTTTAAAATAATTCAAATGCAATTGATTAGGAGTAATTAAATTAGGCTAGGATACAATATGGTTAGAGACTAATTCTTTAATAACCTAAAATGTACGTGGAATAGAGAAGAGTAGGGCTGGAAACAGCAGTCAAAGAGTATTGGAGTCTTGAGGATTACTAACAGGAGCTGTATTGAAGATCAAACAAATGTTAAAAGGCGGAAGAGATTTCCTGACCTAAAAAAAGGTTAAAATTGAATTTTTTGAAATGAAAATTGAAGATCAACAAAAGAAGAATATAACGAAAATGGGAAGACCAGGATATTACGCAAGTATAATGTTTTGGTGGCAGTGCCATCTTGTTAGTGAATCCAGCAAATGTCCTCTTGAGACTGCTGGTTCGCGCCAAAACTATAAGACTAAGGGAAAACAATTGCATCAGAAAAGAAGTGAGTAAAATAAATGCATAACTTTGAATATTCCACAGGAAATGAACATAAGTTATATTTTAAAAAAAATCCATATTAAGGGAAAAATTACAGTAAAGAATGAAAATGGAGGTACAAGAAAGAACGTTACCAGTAGGATGGGGAAGGGGTAAAAACCATGAAGTGGTATTGTAGTTGAAAAATAGAGTATGTAAAATATAGTGCTAAGAAAAAAAACATGTTTAAGCACTTCAGGATGATTATAAATAGTAACAGATAGAAAACAGTTTTCACAGAAAACTAGAGGAACAAGTTCTATTTTGAGAATGGAGAATAAGTTTGTAGGCAACAGGAGGAGGTTTATGGCATCTCGTGGAGTCGCTTATTTGACGTAGATCTGCTCTCTATCGAAGATATAAAGGGTCCATCGGTTATTAAGTTTTAATAACGATACTATTGTGGTATTTATTATTGTTATCATAAAAATATGCTCTCCTTCTTATATGTATGCGATAAATTGGGCCCATTTGTATAAAAGGGGTGAACAGGTATGCTCTGGGCCACTCAACTGCCCATTTTTACAAACGTACGTCCGCTGTTACAATATTTTTAAGCATCGTTCAAATTTGTTGTTAGGCCACTTTGTTTCAGAGATTTGGCGTTTTATTACCATTCTTTATTTACCTTACTACTGAATAAATTTCTGAAACTTTTCTGACTACTGTTGACTGAACTGTATAGACATAATTTTCGAATAGAAGAAACATCTTATTATCGATATACCGCTTTAATTAATTATAGTATTGTAAATACATGTATTTGTATGTTATAATGCTTTAAGGTAAATATTATAGGCAATCAGTTGAGAACATTGTTGTCTTTGAAGAACATGTAAAAGATTATGAAAAGGGCCATACAACTTACCTTGTCTGGAGTATAGGGAGACGTTGGTCACGCGAGCAGGGTCCTGTACCTGAGGTGAACCCGACAACTGGCCAATAATTCATTGATAAACATCTTTTAACGATATTTTGTACTTTAAGAACATTATAACGAACCATTATGAAATCGTGAAAAAGGTTATTTGAGGCTAAGCATATGAAACTCTATTTAAACTGAGCATGCCAATATATAGGAGGCAATGATGGAATTATGGACACACACACACACACACACACACACACACACACACACACACACACACGCACACACACACACACATCTGTACATACTTTGTAGTACGAGAAGAAAAATAAATAAAAATATATCACGTAGTGAGGAAGTTCCGATATCTGTAAGAGGTGTAATTTGTTTTAATGCAATGGGGTGTTTGCAATTCTTAAATCTGTCACGTCTCATGTGCGCATGCGCATTAGTAACAAGACGTTACTGCGCAACTAACATCTTCTACATTATATATGGGACTACTCGCACCTATCATGTAAGCGTATACGCTTACAATTTAATGCATTACATTTTTCATGTTATTTTAGTATAGAGAAGGCAACAAAAGGGGATGTAGCCAAGTGGTGTGTAATCTTCAATAAACTCAGAAGCAAGAAATCTCCTCTCACCTTGCGCGAAACCTTAACCCTCAGAATTGCACGACCTACCGCAAGACTTCCCTGACAGGCTTTCTCCCTCGTCTTTTTTTACATCGCAACTCACACGACCCTTCTTGATGTTTAACTTCATTATCTATGAAAATTGGTTTTCAGTTGGATGCAATACCAACTTCCATCAACTCGTATCATATCTGTCTTATTAATCCTATTTATATTTACATACGTTCCTGTAGGCGACAGTAGTCCTACACTACATATGCAAATTTGTAAGAAGGGAGAAATATGGTGACAAACGAAAAGTAGTGACAAGTTATAGATCTCTTGCAACGCCAACTTCTTGCCACAAAGAACACAAATGATATACTTAATGAGGAGAGTCTATAATCAAGCGTATTGAGACCCAGCCCCCCCCCCCCAGCGCGAATCTAACTTTAAAGTTGCGATTCCCGCCTAGGTAACTAACATCAGACCGGAGTCAGGGGGCTTGGTATCAGTCGGTAAAAAACCTTTCGGAATTACTGGAAGCGTTGGATTGGTAACCCTTTAGAACGAGACAAACTTCAATCCGACATCACGGCCTCGACCACTTCGAGAAGGATCAGTAGAAGCTTCTGTACAGTCAGGTTTTCCGTACCGCCTATACCCCATCTGATACAGTCCATGTATTACAATTAGACCTTTAACCCCTCTCAGACCTTTATCCTTACCTAAGGGACAGACGTTTAGACTAGGGACTTGGTCCTGGCTGGCATAAATCCACCCCTTTAGACATTGAGTGCCCTTAAATTTGTAAAAATATTCTTGACTCTTCCTATGCTGTACGGGACCTACACAAGCGAAAGCTTAGACAAAGCTGGTTCGCGAGAGATTCGCCACCTCCAAGGACGAACGTGTTTCTGGAGGCCATCGACAGTTTAAGGTTTAAAAAGTGGCTTTACACAGTAGTTCAAATTTTGTTTACAGGGACAAATTACTTGGTTAAAGTTTCCTTGTTTCATCATCGTCTAAACTTGTGGTTCTTAGGTCTATTTGTGTAAAATCAAAAGTGTCCCTTTCTTTTACAGATAAAACATTATTTTATTTTTTTGACTGGCTAATTTTTTTTATTAAGTTTTAAAGGAAATCTATCAAAACACGTGGAATTGCAGTGAGTAAGCTTGACAATTTCAAGTTTGTGTAAATATTTAGCTATTTACTTTACCTATGACATTTCTGCGAAACAATACCTACTTTGCAACACGTAGCTATACAGACAGATGTAGATTCAATCACAATTTCATTAAACAAGTGTAATACTTGAAGTAACCTAAACTCTCTACCTAAAATAATAAAACAGATCGATTCGAGGTAAAATCAGTTCAAATGATTCCAACAATACTTAATTCTATTAACCATTGATGATTTCAATTGGAGCAAGACTATGTTTTTAAACGATTCTGACAAAAATCCTGAAACTACTTGTTACAATTAATAAAATTTAAGTATCACTAATTTTACTTTCAAAATTATTTATAAAATTACTTGGCGTCAATCACAGTTTCACATCTTGTTTGATATATTTAAAATTTAAATTTAATCCTCAGCGCCTCAGATCTACAGCACGTTTTTTTGACAGAGGACGTGTTTGTTTGGTCAACGCTTCTACCAAAGCTGTATTTATGGTAATCACCACGACACAACTTGGACAAGCTATGTACATTAGCTCTCGGCTTTGGCTCCCAATGCTGGGTCATCACCGTTCCTGGGCGTCAAGTTATTAGACAACGTTCCAGTTTAGCAAGTAAAATATTTCGGGAGGTTTTATGTCGCATTCCTTCACTACATAACCAACCTTTTCCAGTTTTCCATTTAGCCCAACACTTGATGTATTTAGTTTGATTTCACCCACCTTATATCTCACGCCTAGTTCACCGTTCCAAACTGTGTATCCTTCACCAAAACATGCTGTAACTAATTTCGTTTAATTTTCCACGTAGTTCTGGTGTTGTTCTGAGTCAATATCACTGATTTATACATTTTGTTACAAGTAAAAGTAAAAGAAAGCTTCGCTCCGGTCGAGAGTAGATCTGCGTCAAATAAGTGACTCTACGAGACGCCATAACCTCCTCCTGTTGCCTACAAAAATCATTATGTCTCTTCGAGAAATTAGTTTGAACAATTTTTTTTTTAAATGATTGAATCAATTTATATTTGAAATCTTATGCGGCAGGGGGGGGGTTCAAAAAGTAAGTTGGAAGCGCCGCGTTGGACAGGCCTCGTTCTAGTATGTAAAAAAGCTTCTATTCACAGTAGAACCGATAAAATATTAAGGTGCTTTTTCTCCTCCTACCCGACTAAGATTATGAAAATGAAAGAAATTTAAGACAATACCAAAATGAAAGGCACACACACACACACACACACACACACACATAATAAATTTAAAATATTTCAAAAACAAGAATACTTTTAATGAATATATTTATTCAAAGCTTTTCGCCGATAAAATAGTACCAGCATCTTCAGGAAAATAATTATATAATAAAATATTTTTACAAAATTAAATCATATGTGCTACAAACTACCATATGTTTATAAGTATTGCACTTTATGTAATTTTTTCTATAACATCAATGACCTTATAAATAGTTTGGTGCCTTGATCTCACTTGAATTTGTTCATCAATTAATTTGTCTTTAACTTTATGCTTATAAATTTCCAATGTTTCAAATATATTCATTTTTAATCCTTTATTTAATTCTTTTATTAATTTCATATTTTCTATTTCTGGAAACTCGTGTCCATTATAAGTGCAATACTTATAAACATATGGTTGTTTGTAGCATATATGATTTATTTTTGTAAAAATATTTTATTATATAATTATTTTCCTGAAGATGCTGGTACTATTTTATCGGCGAAAAGCTTTGAATAAATATATTCATTAAAAGTATTCTTGTTTTTGAAATATTTTTAATTTATTAACTATATTACAAGAAAACATATCACCATATTTGATATATTAATATATATATATATATATATATATATATATATATATATATATATTCCAACCAAATTTTTATTTTTGCTTTATTATTATTCTTTTATTATTGCTATTAAATATCCTTATTCTTCTATTACAAACTAAAACTAGGGAGTAGAAACCTAATACCTAAAGCCAAACTACTGCTACAAACTAAAGAACTAAACACTTTACTTAGATAAGTAACAATTAATAAAAGATAAGTAGTAATAAAAATTAGAACTAAACCTAAAGAAAATTAATATTAAATGTTAATAAATAAATTAAGAAGGCTTTGACACGGGCAAATAGGGAGATGAATGCAATTCTCTAAAGTTGATGGTAGACTATAAAGGCCCTGCCTTTCTTGAATAATTAGTTAGATGTAATGTTTTCATTTTAGTGCAAGTTACAATATTTAGAAACACTTGAATAGCCCTTAGAGTAGAATAGTTTGGAAACGGGAACACTTATTGCCATTCACCTGTTACAGTTTCTAATTATTAGATCTCGACAGGAATTCTATTTTGACCACGTGGATTTTGAGAATACTCTTTCAGAAAACAAACTGATTAATAAGTAGTATACATTCAACTTAAAATTAAAGCGTCCAAAAACGTTTAACTTTTCATCCCACTAAAACTTGGTTCGGTCTAAGCACATGAAACACTCAGTGCAAGCAATAATAGCGTTTGAAGAAAACGTTTATTTTAAATTTTCTGCAACATTTTCGTGCAAAAAATATTAATTTTTGTTATTATTATTTTTGTCACAAAAATGTTTCCCTATGAATTTACAAGAACATTTTCATTTTCACTGGTAGCATAATCGATTGTAATACTTGATAGTAACTAAAACTATATAGTGCAAATGAACGCATATCGAGAATGCTTAACATTTAAAACGAGTTCCAACCATAACCTTTGAGAGAACGGTCTGCAACTTACGGTTACAAAGTGGACCGGCCTGGTATGCTTTATTACACAAGACTGAATTTCTCCACACACTTTTGTTCTCAACGGTATGTTTGTCATAAAAATAAGACGTTCCAATGTAAATGTTAGGAATATTTTGCCAGTTTTATTGCTGCGATGTGTGTCGCGTTTGCGCAGATCGATATTTTTCTCTCGCCAAGGGGTGAGCCTAGTCGGCGCGGCGGCAGCTGTCAATGTCAACCCTAATTACATTCCTTTATCACTGAGAAGAAGAATTTGCAAATTATTCAAACCGTATGTTAATCAACGTTTCTCGATTAATTAAACTGCAGCTCTTTTAGCTGGCAATTTGTAAGTCCTCGGAGACACCGAAATTAATCCGCTTTGTCGAATACAACGATCTTTAAAGAACCATAAAAGGAAGATTAAATTATTGATGTTACGCCCCGCCGAGCTTCGGGGTAGATGCAACAAGAGGTCCGCACTTAAAGTAGTCACTATCTCTTATGTTCTATCTTTTAATTTATTTCTCTCTGGCAACTGTAGTTCAAAAGTGCTTTTCACATCAAAATATTAAAAATACAAACAATATGTTTTTATAATTGTTATACAACTTTTGGATTTTTATGCTAGCGTAATATATTTAAAGAATAATATAGTGATTTTAAAACAACCCTGTTATAATGTTCATAAATTAAAATTCAAAAAATACATAAGTAGTTTTAAAACTATCTTTTGAAAAAATTCCAAATTATTGCACTATATATTTGACAAAGTCAGACATGTGTGTTTTTCAACACATATTGGTTTATTGCGAATGTTGTTTTGTCCAATCAGCACCTTCCATCGACTGTTTAGCTAGCGCATAAACAGCCTGTCTGACCAAAACGAGGTTAAAGTGTTAACGGACAAGTGCAACGCATCTGTGGTTGCTATGGTTACAACATTGTTGTAGCGTGAAACAGAGATGTCGACATGCTTGGGCGCGAACAATGGTTAAATACCTCGCATAAATACATTCACTCGCTCCATTTTCAAGTTTAACACTCGTCGAAAGGCCATTATGTTACTCATACTTATTTGTGCTGTTTTAGTATTTTATCATCGTACTTATTCAAGTAATATATCTGAGTTTTTGTCAGTACTTAGATTTTGTTTAGAATAATGAAGCAAATAGGAGGATATTGGGTAGACACCTTTCTTCGTCCTGCTCAAGAGCATGTCTACATCGGGTAGACAACTCTGTTCAAGCTGTAATAGTTTGCTTTTATTTTCGCTACCAGGGGATAATTATGTTTTTCTTTACACCTAGGAAGTTACGTAGGCCTACATCTTCCTTTTCTTAACCTATTTTTAACAAGAGGGTGTAATGAATAGAAACCTCTTAGACTCCGATAGAGTGTAGCTTTATTTAAGGTTCGAAACCTTGCACATGTGATGCCATAAAATATTCCTTATAACCAATACCTCCTGGGAGTTTATGTGCCTACCTCATCCTACTTGTTGTCACAAACATTTCCTATCCTTCATAGGGGATAAGTTATATTGGCTGACTGTCTTGAAACCACAAAAATTAAAAAAGGAAACAAAAACCATACTCGCACTCTATCTAACAGCAACGATAACAAGACTTGCTAAATGTAGACCAAAAGTCAGGCTAATACAGAAGGAACGCTAGCATAAGGACAGGCGAAGTAGAGTTAGAATTAATCATAGAAGGTAAGGTGGAGTTAGAGAAAATCGAGTTAGTAGAAAGTAAAAGGTATTTCGCTAGCAAAAATCGAAAAGGCTTTGGGGGCGCACCCCGCTATGCTTAATCAGGAACTGTTGGTCTCCATGACAACAGGGACTGGCGGGGTTGCCAGGTTTCCCTGTTCATGTCACAGCCCCTATACTGCCTTGCTTCTTCAGCCCTCCCTTTTGGTTAATTACACGTTGAGTGGCTACTATTTTTCTGTGCCAGGTTTTACGTGGTCAGTTATAGATATCGTCAGTTAAGGAAAGAATTGGTAGTAGCAGATACTACTGTAGGCATACGGCTACAACTCCATGTAAAGGAAAGTACGGATATGACGTATGTAGGGCTGCAAAACTGAAGTAAATCTAGTTGTTTCTATCTTTGTGTTACTCCCCTTTGCACGAAGAAGGATACTGACATGATCTCTAAGTACTGAGAATAGAGGAAATATTTGGTAAGAGTTTATGCCTTTACTCTACTCACAGAACCACGGGAGAAGAAACACACAAGGTAATAGGAGATGTAAGTTAATCGCTCAATAATACTTTCGAACCAAAGTTTTAAAATATTTGCAAATATGTGTCATGAAGAAGTATAAGACGGGTTTATTTTTCACATGATAATGAAAACAGAGTTCAGGTAGATAACAAACAACCTCAGAATGTTCACGGAGTACAAACATTTCAGCCACATTCAGCGTAGACGACGTTTTCCCTCTACATGACTTTTTTTCACTTCTACTCATCACTGAAATTTACAGTCAGCAATATAAATAGAGATATCTGTCATAGGTCTAGCTCCAATTACGTATGTTACTAATTCTAGCATATTACAGATTCCATACAGACTTGAATCCAATGTAGGCCTATCTGTTTTTAACAATTCACCAAGTTCACAACCAGTTGCGCTTGAATTTATGTACTGAAAGTAAATTATTATTTTTTTTAATAATATTTTTAAATAAATAAGAAAATCTTTTCAGTAAATTTAATTTACTTTTATAAAGTGTTAAATTATTGAAATGAGTGTACTAGTATTTTGTAAGTGTAATTTAAAGCAATGTAATCTTGTTTCCAGGCTTGATAAGGGCAAGGAACTAGTTGCCGAAACGTTGCATTATTAAAATAAATATCTTTGACTTTATGACAATAGCTTTCTCATTTGTATTTAATAGTTCATAAATATTCATAAAATACTTATTTAATTTCTTATTTAACTAATCGAATAAATAATTTCTCGTTTATTATTCGAGTGCTCAAATAAACATAAATAATATTTTTGTTTCCCCAAATTTAAATTTATTTTATTCATTTACAAACACCCTACAAATATGCGTATTAATTTGAACAACTAAAGTAGATCTAAAGTAGTGTACCAATTGCAAAACATTTGTTATGATAAAAAATTGTTGGTAAAATTAGGTTTGGATGAGAATCAAGTTGAATAATATGTTTTACTCAAGTTATGTTAGGCGCAAAACAGGTTTCAATTTAATGGTAAAAATTACACCCATAATTGTTATGGTAAAATGATGGTATCGCTATGATAAATCCATTGTCAAGTTGTATGGCCAACATCTTCGTGAAAAATTTTGAAATGTTCACTAAATTTGAAGATTGCATATTTCCTAGAGGTTTGGTACGATATGTTTATATATTCGCAGTGTTTAATAAAAAACCCAACACTGATGATTTTTGTAACGACATTTATAGCTTTTATAAAACTATATCTTTCAGCGTAGAAATTGAATAAAATCGGAGTTACAATAGATTATTATTCTGATGATCAAGATGTTTTGTTCATCAGAATAATAATCTCAAGTTATATATATATATATATATATATATATATATATATATATGTGTGTGTGTGTGTGTGTGTGTGTGTGTGTGTGTGTGTGTGTGTGTGTATAGAAAACCCACACGTCCTGATAGATATATCAGTAAGGATTCTTTTCATACTGAGGGACATAAAAGAGCAGCTTTCAATTCCATGATATATAGATTAAATACTTTACCTCTCTCAAAAGATTACAAAAATTAACTAACCTATATATACAGTGTAAATCCAAAGTTTAATGGATTGAATAGAATGATAAAGATAATATCAACAATAAAATATTAACCCAAGGAGTTATTTATTGAATAGCAGAGGAGAGCAAAAGTGGGTTAAAATGACATATCATTTACCAATTTCCAATACAGCAAAAACTCATTGGAAAAAACAGTAATATAAAAATAACGGAAACTATCCTCAGAAATCTGCTTGGAAGGCAAAAGCCAAAAAGATACAGTGCCGAGTGAAAATAAATCAGGAATGAATAGTTTAAAATGTGAAACATACCTAATAAAATACATAGGTCGAGCTAAAAGAAGTATAAAAATTAGAGCAAAAGCACATTTAAAGTATAACAGGCCGGAAGATCATCTATGGAGAAGCTCTAATTGATAACCATGTATTTGAAAGCGATAATATAAGCCTTGTGAAGAATATAACAAAGTTAAAAGGATTAGATGCGTGGAAAATCTCATTTATAAATAAATTTTTAAAATATTATTGTTAATAATGAATTGGGGCCAATTCAAAATTCTATAATATTTTACTAATAATAGTTTTTAGTATGTTTTTTTACCGTAAATGATATTTTCCAAATTGTTATTCTTGTTTTTAAATTCATATAAATATTAATTTATTTATTGTAGAATTTGTGTGTAAGCCGTGACGTGATTGTAAATCTGCCTACGCCCAGATCAGGTTCTAGTCGTTGTGTATAAATAAGACGTGCTATGCATCACGCACGCATGAATTTTTAATAGTGTCATTATAGTGATGGCATAAAGTCATCGAAACGCGTATGATAATAAAGTATTTTTGATTTGCAAGTGCGTGTGCAGTTTTTTATTTATTTATAACTAAAGTAGATGGTTAAAGTTAAAATTTTGTCTTATGAATGTAAGCCGAAATAGTTACTGAACATCTCACATTTGTCAAATATTGAACAAGTAATGCAAACAAAAATTTATTTAATCGATTCCTACTTGAGTCAACAAAGAAAACTTTTAATTTAGTTACTTTTTATTAAAGAATTACACTTAATATAGATAAATTAACATAACATATGCTTTGAAACAACTGTTCTACCACATAATTTATAACATAAAATCAGGTGTTTTATAAAATCATATGTTATCACTTATTTTAATACAAATGGGAAGAAGTAACTATATTGCATACCTTGTCCTTTTTATGAAAAGTTCGTCTCCCAAATAAAACTAAAATTAATTAATTATTATTAACTATTCATTTATAATAATAATAAATAATATCATTATATCTACGTATATATATATATATATATATATATATATATATATATATATATATATATATGTATACACATATACATATATGTATGTGTTAATAATACATTTTATCAGAATAAAAGTTTCAAGTGGCAATAACGAAAGCGAATTTTCTTGCAATTTTCCATTTTCCTTTCTATGTATGGAGTTGAACTATCAGTTTTGTTTGTTATTATTTATACGTTTTCATTTTTTTCGCCGTCTGCATTGTGTTGTAGTTTCTTTTCGCTTTCCTTTCGCATTGTCCGTTTGTGAAACAAGGTTCGATAGCTTTAATCCAGTTCGTTGTTCATTTTATTCTTTTCATTCAATATTAATCCTTGAGCATTTATAATATTGTTTGGTAACCATGGCAACAATTTAAGGTTGTACAATGGAGGTTTCAACGAGAACCAGATGGGAGAAAAAGCGAAATTCATTTACTGTACTTTGAGAGACAGAATACTAGTAATAAGAAATATGGCTGAGTGCTAAGAGCTCCTGACTTTGAATATTAAGATACTCAGTTCCAATTCGACTTCACCCCAAACTTTTATAATTTAATAATTGAATAAATATTTGAAAAAACGGTATTAACATCAATTTTTATCCACTATTGGTTAAAAAAAAAATGAATTTGAACTTGATTGGATGAATAAAAACGTAATTTATTAAAGATCGAAAATTTGTACAAGATATTTATCTTGAGAGTGTGAGCTAATAGAAGGAATTAATAAAAATGTTTAATACTATATCTGTTACAGACGACGAAAATATTAATCACTTACCGAATGGAGTGAGTTTAGTTTTAAATAAAATTTATGATTGATTTTGCAAGATTTATCAACAACTATGCGTGTATGTCCGTGCGTGCGTACGTGCGCGCGCGCATGTGTGTGTGTGTGTGTGTGTGTGTGTGTGTGACACCACGCGCGCGCGTACTGCAACGACCCCTGGATCCGCTTCGGTTTTGTTTTGTTACACAATTACATATTTATTATATATTTATTTATCTATTGCTCACATCGTTTTGTGTACCGTGTTAAGATCCCTAAATATTGTCTTGTGTTCTCGCGTAATGGACCAAATGCAAGCCTATTCCCGCTGACTTCTACCTTAACGTTTGTATTAACTCCCCTAAGATGGTTGGCAAGTTTGTTGGGTCTGTATATAGTCACACATGCCAGTAAAATAGTCAGCTGGAAAGAAACAACATTTATATGAACACACAAAATTTCAAAGAATCTTACCACTTCATGAGATCTGCAGGCACAGCAAGGGGACGTGCAAAATATGATCATGTTTAAGATACCTATTTTAAAAGGCTCCTGTGTTCTTTAAACATGATCTGCCAGTAGACATCGTCTCTGGGCTTCAATACAAAAAACCTACTAATTTTAGAATAGCTCAATAAAATTGTTCTCAGGAGAGAACAACTCGTTTGAAGAAACATTAGGTTCTGAATTTTATATATTTATTAATTAATGAAATTTAATTAAAACTGTACTTTGATTTTTATACTCATTATTTATCAGTTGGAAAAAACTAAAAGTTTTTATTGGTTGTTCAACACAGGATAAATTCAAATACTGTAAGTTTTTATAATGCATTTAATTACTGATTTTAAACTAAAATAATTTTCTTTTCAAATAAAACACATTTAACTCTCTCTTTATCTTCACAAATTATTAATTAAAAGTTCGTTATTTTTCACATATTTAAATCCTACCTTTCATATACAATTCATTAATTATATTTACACATTTTTAAACAAAATTATTTGCAAATTTAACATATTAAAAATTTTTATCTTCTTATTTCAAGATTGAATTGGTAAATTCACATTTTATTATAAATAAATCTGTTCTTCTTGAAAATGATTGGCTTATGGTCAAAACCACTTTGTAAATTTAATATTTATTGTTCATTATTTAAACATTTTTGTTATACTAATTAAATTTATTACTTTTAAGATTTATTTAATTTTTCAACATATAATGAAGTCATTGTCTAAGTTTAATTGTTAATTTGAATTTAATAAATTTAACTGACTAAATTTGACGTTAATTTGTATATAATAGAGAAAATGACTTGCCAAGGATTTCCCCGCCGGTCCTAGAGTCCGCTCGTCTGGATTCCCTGGTCCCTGGACATCGGAAGTTGCCATCCCTGGTCAGTCGATGGAAGTCTTTCTCCATTTCCGCGTCCTGGAGGTCGAGTCTGGAGCCCTCGTCCATGGATGGAAGTAGACGGCAGAAACGTGGCTATTTTGGTCCCATCTGGCCTTATGGTGTTTGTCCTAGGCGCTGACCGACATTATGACCGTTAGCACCTTGTATTAAAAATTTTTACAGACTTCCTTACAGGTCCTTCAGTTCCTGTATTTATTGCAGCTATGTAACCCTTCCCCTCTCGTCGCTATCTCCGTGCTTGTTTCTTGTACGGGCGGGTTGGACAACGTATTAGTTTTAACCTGCATAATTTTGTTATCTGTTTTAGAAAATGGCTGTAACTTTTTTGTTATTTGAGTTTTTTAAATTCTGTTTTCATCACTGTTTATTATGGATTTTTCTGGTCATTTCAAAATGTCGATGATAGTTCTACGTGGCCTAGTTCTCAAGTTAGCATTTTTCGGCACTTAGAAATTTTTCACTTCACTCTCGTTTGTCAAATTTAGTTAGTTATTACGGTTTCATGCTATTATAATTTTTAATTTGTCTTAATAATACTTATTCAAAATTTTACTGACTTCTTGACTCTTTACTATGTTTATTATACCATAAATTAAAACCTTATTATTTAAATATTAAAATTGTTATTTAAAAAATAGGAAATTATTAATTTCTTAATTGAAACGTTGATTCAGACCGTTTCAGTACAAGGTATTAAAAGAAAGGTAGGCCTATGTGGAGTGGGTTGTATTCCATCTTTAAACTTGGTCATCCTTAACCAAATACTTTTTATTCAATTCCCATTGTTGTAAATATTCATATTTGTACAATATTTTTCATATTTTAAAATTATTACTTCACAATTTTAACAATTTTATTAAAAATAAATTTTCAAATAAGAAGACAAATATTATTATTATTTTTCAACTTGATATCCTTGAGAGCGTATTTATATTTATATTTGAAAAACTTTCCTTTTAATGAATGCTCCGTAAAGATATTTACTTAGGTTATAAAATGCTATATTAAAATACTGTATTAACATTTGGGTAAAACGATCTGCATAAAGTTCTGAGGCCTAAGAGATCCGAATATTTGGAAGAAACACAGAATAACCTAATCTATCCCAATGGAAACACCTACGTTTTATGTAATTTTCCGGTTAATGCATATCTTATTTTTCCTAGGATATGCTATAATGTAAAATGATAACAGTTTTAAGATTATCTGCTTGGATTATACCCTGCAAAGTACAAAACAAATCACTATCCACTTGGTGTAAATTGATGTGTACTAAGGGACCACTGATGTCTGCTTTTGTGTAAACATACTCCTGCAAGTTTTACTTACAAAAGCAGAATACCTTACGTTGCAGTAAAGCTGTTTGCGTTACGCTCCTTGCGTTTGACAGCTGAGTGTCCAAGAGTCTGTTTCATAAAAGGCGGGAATGACGAGCAAACATAGAGACATTTCCAACTCAGCTGCAAATATGTTTTAAAATAAATGTCAGAATTTTTTTCCATCTTTTAAAATGTATTATTTCTAATGCCTTTTGTAAAAATATGTATAACAGACTTTTTGTCTATAGATCGAATGACTATGGAATAACTATATTGTATTTGAATACGTTTTGTAATAACTGTATGACTGTCTAAGCTAAGCTTTTGGGAAAAAAACAAAGAAAGTACTCCAAGAACTTTTTGTTTTTTTAAATGCAAGAGGCTAAAACTAACGGTGATGGGAGATGTTTTAAATATGGTGTATACAACGTCAAACGGGACTGGGGCTGAATCCATCGTCGATTAGACAACTGACTCTGGTTTGTCGTTAGAGAAAGCCATATTTAAAGAAGAATCTCCAGACACTTCAACAGCCAAAGGTATTGCTTCCTTACGTTTTAAACTTGGAAAGCGATATTATAAGCAGCGGAAGAGTAAAACTTTGAGAGCGACGAGCCCAGTACATTAACAGTTTCCATATCTTCCTTGGTTACGTTTCCATCCATTTGCTTTAATGCAATTAATGGCAACAGAATGGAGCTGCCAAGAACGGACGCACCATCTTTATTTCTTTCATACTGTAAATGGTGCTTTTGTTTTGAAATTTTGTACCATTATTCCCGCGAACTCTGCCTAAAATTACAAATTAATAATTTTAGTAGTTTAAGCACAATCAAACCGTTACTATCAACGTTTTTCACAATTGCAATAAACCTTACCCCATATAAGGTTGTATGGTCAGTACGCTACGCTTCTCAAAATGTAATTGAATTGGAAATACAAAAATATTTGCTGACATATTTATAAAGGCAGTCATCCGTCCTTGGTTTGGCAATGATTTCACTTTGACTAATCGACGTATTATATAATCCATGCCTCAGACAATAGTTTTTAAAAACCCATGGATCATAGCAAACAATAAACTACAGTCTCAAAAACTTCTGAAGAACGCTGTACCCTCATAACTAGTTAACAATGTTTCCCACACTTGGAGCTTGGAAAATAAGGACCCAGGAGTAACCCAAGGGCAATGTATGAAGAAGTGTTTATTGTTGAACTGATTTACAAATCTATACTTTTATGTGATGTTAACGATTTTTCTAATTATAACATTATGTTAATGTCAGAAGTAATTTATTATTCTATAAAATCACCTCAACTAAATATAATAATTTTTAGGCGGTAATTATACGTAAATATATTTGACATTTTATTAGGCATGGATGAAACTAAATGGTTATGAAGTAATTGGGAAATTTAATGACTCACACTATTTGATTACATTAATTTTAATTAAGTTTCGAAGTATTTGCCTAATTAAATGATTAACAAAGAAGTATAATCAAATTAACATGTAAAATACAACAAAGCACATTTTATATAAATCAAACATATATTTCAATAATTATTTCTTCTAATATGTTTATTTAACGCGCTATTTATTATTTATAAATTGACAAATAAATATGTACAGTATTTATATATTAAAAATATAGGTTATAATGAAAACAACTTTGCAAAAATAAACCTTACTTTCCATTTGTTAATTTCAAGAAAGAGTTGAGTGAACGCCTGTGGAGTGCATAAAGATAACCCGCACAACAACGTTGGTCAGTTGAAGGTTGCGTGGACCTTGGTTGGTTGGCGGTCTCGTAAAGTGCAGCAAACCTTTGTTATTTGGTGTGACACAGGGTTGGTTATTTGAGACGTTGGTCATTTGAAAGCTACCCTTTTTCAAAATCATAATTACTTCATGCTAATTCAATGAATTTTATTCCATTTGTTTTTTTTATTTCGTTGAAAAGCTTTCAATAAAACCAAATATTCTAAAAAGTCATAATTAAAATATATTCATAGAAACTTTACTTTTATTAATAACATTACCTGAAATTTTTAACGAATATTTTCTTTATTTCGATAAAAATAAATGTTGTACTACATATTTAGATCCTATATTTTTAGGCATTTAGTTCTGAATAGAGTTAGACCAAGTTGAAAGTGTTGAACAGGCTTTATTTATGAACGCTCGCTCGCTCTTGAACACGAATACGTTAAGCATAAATATGAAGTAGTGTTTGCGGTATGTGACATTTACGTGCATGTTTTCGCTTCGTGAGCAAACGAGTCAATTAAAAAAAAAAACATTATCCACGCCTCTAAAAATAATCATACAGCCTGCAATCTAACGCCATTGTTTCAAAAATCCATTGCCCAAAACTTCCACTAGCAATATTGTCACTGCAAATGTTTGTTAACAAATATGAGGGGCCGTAATAATTAGTTGCCCTGAAACCTTTTGCCGTTCCGATTGTGGACTCTTGCAGCGTGAGACGACTGAGTCATCTTTAGAGTTATTGCTTATCACTTATTTTTGTTATTTGTTTTCTTCTGCTCCATCAATTCAAGCATTTATTACATCTGTATTCATCCAGTCTTCTAGCAACACTCGACCGTGTCACAGATGAATACTTGATATTCCATCAGTTAGCGGGTAGATACCTCTCTCATCCCTGTTAAGAGTAGCTATACTTTAATTAAGCGACCCCATCTACATTATGACAATTTTTTTCTATTTCTAATACCATGAGGTTATTATGTCCTTTACTAAGTGTTACAAATTCCACTTAGCCTTACTTCCCTTAAAAGGGACGTAACCTGTAGACATCCTCGATAGAGAACCTATATTACAAGAGAACGTACAGACATTTTCTATAGAGAGCATATATTACAAGATGAAGTAACTGTTAGACATCCTCGATAGAGAACCTATATTACAAGAAAACGTAACGAGCAGACATTTTTTATAGAGAACATATATTACAAGAGGATGAAACGGGTAGTCATCCTCAATAGAGAACATATATTACAAGAGGACGTAACCTGTAGACATACTCGATAAAAAAACCTATATTTCTACAAGAGGACGTAACCTGTAGACATCCTCGATAGAGAACCTATATTACAAGAGAACGTAACGAGTAGACATTTTCTATAGAGAACTTATATTACAAGAGGTCGTAATGGGTAGACATCCTCGATAGAGAACATATATTACTACAAGAGGACGTAACCTGTAGACATCCTCGATAGAGAACCTATATTACAAGAGAACGTAACGAGTAGACATTTTCTATAGAGAACATATATTACAAGAGGACGTAATGGGTAGACATTTTCTATAGAGAACTTACATTACAAGAGGTCGTAATGGGTAGACATCCTCGATAGAGAACATATATTACTACAAGAGGACGTAACGAGTAGACATTTTCTATAGAGAACTTATATTACAAGAGGTCGTAATGGGTAGACATTTTCTATAGAGAACTTATATTACAAGAGGTCGTAATGGGTAGACATCCTCGATAGAGAACATATATTACTACAAGAGGACGTAACGAGTAGACATTTTCTATAGAGAACATATATTACAAGAGGACGTAATGGGTAGACATTTTCTATAGAGAACTTATATTACAAGAGGTCGTAATGGGTAGACATCCTCGATAGAGAACATATATTACTACAAGAGGACGTAACGAGTAGACATTTTCTATAGAGAACTTATATTACAAGAGGTCGTAATGGGTAGACATCCTCGATAGAGAACATATATTACTACAAGAGGACGTAACCTGTAGACATCCTCGATAGAGAACCTATATTACAAGAGAACGTAACGAGTAGACATTTTCTATAGAGAACATATATTACGAGAGGACGTAATGGGTAGACATCCTCGATAGAGAACATATATTACTACAAGAAGACGTAACCTATAGATACTTCGATAGAGAACTTATATTACAAGAGGACGTAATGGGTAGACATCCTCGATAGAGAACATATATTACTACAAGAGGACGTAACCTATAGATATCTTCAATAGAGAACTTATATTACAAGAGGACGTAATGGGTAGACATCCTCGATAGAGAACATATATTACTACAAGAGGACGAAACCTATAGATATCTTCGATAGAGAACTTATATTACAAGAGGACGTAATGGGTAGACATCCTCGATAGAAAACATATATTACTTCAAGGGGACGTAACCTATAGATATCTTCGATAGAAAACTTATGTTGCAAGAGGACGTAATGGGTAAACATCCTCGATAGAGAATATATATTACTTCAAGAGTACGTAACCTATAGATTACTTCGATAGAAAACTTATGTTACAAGAGGACGTAATGGGTAGACATCCTCGATAGAGGATATATATTACTTCAAGAGGACGTAACCTATATATATCTTCGATAGAGAACTTATATTACAAGAGGACGTAATGGGTAGACATCCTCGATAGAGAACATATATTACTACAAGAGGACGTAACCTATAGATATCTTCGATAGAGAACTTATATTACAAGAGGACGTAATGGGTAGACATCCTCGATAGAGAACATATATTAATTCAAGAGGACGTAATGGGTAGACATCCTCGATAGAGAACATATATTACTTATAGAGGACGTAACCTATAGATATCTTCGATAGAAAACTTATGTTACAAGAGGACGTAATGGGTAGACATCCTCGATAGAGAACATATATTACTTCAAGAGGACGTAACCTATGGATATCTTCGACAGAAAACGTATGTTACAAGAGGACGTAATGGGTAGACATCCTCGATAGAGAACATATATTACTTCAAGAGGACGTAACCTATAGATATCTTCGATAGAGAACTTATATTACAAGAGGACGTAATGGGTAGACATCCTCGATAGAGAACATATATTACTACAAGAGGACGTAACCTATAGATATCTTCGATAGAGAACCTATATTACAAGAGAACGTAACGAGTAGACATTTTCTATAGAGAACATATATTACGAGAGGACGTAATGGGTAGACATCCTCGATAGAGAACATATATTACTACAAGAAGACGTAACCTATAGATACTTCGATAGAGAACTTATATTACAAGAGGACGTAATGGGTAGACATCCTCGATAGAGAACATATATTACTACAAGAGGACGTAACCTATAGATATCTTCAATAGAGAACTTATATTACAAGAGGACGTAATGGGTAGACATCCTCGATAGAGAACATATATTACTACAAGAGGACGTAACCTATAGATATCTTCGATAGAGAACTTATATTACAAGAGGACGTAATGGGTAGACATCCTCGATAGATAACATATATTACTACAAGAGGACGTAACCTATAGATACTTCGATAGAAAACTTATATTACAAGAGGACGTAATGGGTAGACATCCTTGATAGAGAACATATATTACTACAAGAGGACGTAACCTATAGATACTTCGATAGAAAACTTATATTAAAAGAGGACGTAATGGGTAGACATCCTCGATAGAAAACAAATATTACTACAAGCGGACGTAACCTATAGATATCTTCGATAGAGAACTTATATTACAAGAGGACGTAATGGGTAGACATCCTCGATAGAGAACATATATTACTACAAGAGGACGTAACCTATAGATATCTTCGATAGAGAACTTATATTACAAGAGGACGTAATGGGTAGACATCCTCGATAGAGAACATATATTAATTCAAGAGGACGTAATGGGTAGACATCCTCGATAGAGAACATATATTACTTATAGAGGACGTAACCTATAGATATCTTCGATAGAAAACTTATGTTACAAGAGGACGTAATGGGTAGACATCCTCGATAGAGAACATATATTACTTCAAGAGGACGTAACCTATGGATATCTTCGACAGAAAACTTATGTTACAAGAGGACGTAATGGGTAGACATCCTCGATAGAGAACATATATTACTTCAAGAGGACGTAACCTATAGATATCTTCGATAGAGAACTTATATTACAAGAGGACGTAATGGGTAGACATCCTCGATAGAGAACATATATTACTACAAGAGGACGTAACCTATAGATATCTTCGATAGAGAACTTATATTACAAGAGGACGTAATGGGTAGAATCCTCGATAGAAAACATATATTACTACAAGAGGACGTAATGGGTAGACATCCTCGATAGAGAACATATATTACTACAAGAGGACGTAACCTATAGATATCTTCGATAGAGAACTTATATTACAAGAGAACGTAATTGGTAGACATCCTCGATAGAGAACATATATTACTACAAGAGGACGTAACCTATAGATATCTTCGATAGATAACTTATATTACTTCAAGAGGACGTAACCCATAGATATCTTCGATAGAAAACTTATGTTACAAGAGGACGTAATGGGTAGACATCCTCGATAGAGAATATATATTACTACAAGAGGACGTAACCTATAGATATCTTCGATAGAGAACTTATATTACAAGAGAACGTAATTGGTAGACATCCTCGATAGAGAACATATATTACTACAAGAGGACGTAACCTATAGATATCTTCGATAGAGAACTTATAATACTTCAAGGGGACGTAACCCATAGATATCTTCGATAGAAAACTTATGTTACAAGAGGACGTAATGGGTAGACATCCTCGATAGAGAACTTATATTACTTCAAGAGGACGAAACCCATAGATATCTTCGATAGAAAACTTATGTTACAAGAGGACGTAATGGGTAGACATCCTCGATAGAGAACATATATTACTTCAAGAGGACGTAACCTATAGATATCTTCGATAGAAAACGTATGTTACAAGAGGACGTAATGGGTAGACATCCTCGATAGAGAACATATATTACTACAAGAGGATGTAACCTATAGATATCTTCGATAGAGAACTTATATTACAAGAGGACGTAATGGGTAGACATCCTCGATAGAAAACATATATTACTTCAAGGGGACGTAACCTATAGATATCTTCGATAGAAAACTTATGTTGCAAGAGGACGTAATGGGTAAACATCCTCGATAGAGAATATATATTACTTCAAGAGTACGTAACCTATAGATTACTTCGATAGAAAACTTATGTTACAAGAGGACGTAATGGGTAGACATCCTCGATAGAGGATATATATTACTTCAAGAGGACGTAACCTATATATATCTTCGATAGAAAACTTATGTTACAAGAGGACGTAATGGGTAGACATCCTCGATAGAGAACATATATTACTACAAGAGGTCGTAACCTATAGATATCTTCGATAGAAAAGTTATGTTACAAGAGGACGTAATGAGTAGACATCCTCGATAGAGAACATATATTACTTCAAGAGGACGTAACCTATAGATATCTTCGATAGAAAACGTATGTTACAAGAGGACGTAATGGGTAGACATCCTCGATAGAGAACATATATTACTTCAAGAGGACGTAACCTATAGATATCTTCGACAGAAAACTTATGTTACAAGAGGACGTAATGGGTAGACATCCTCGATAGAGAACATATATTACTTCAAGAGGACGTAACCTATAGATATCTTCGATAGAAAACTTATGTTACAAGAGGACGTAATGGGTAGACATCCTCGATAGAGAACATATATTACTTCAAGAGGACGTAACCTATAGATATCTTCGATAGAAAACTTATGTTACAAGAGGACGTAATGGGTAGACATCCTCGATAGAGAACATATATTACTTCTAGAGGACGTAACCTATAGATATCTTCGATAGAAAACTTATGTTACAAGAGGACGTAGTGGGTAGACATCCTCGATAGAGAACATATATTACTTCTAGAGGACGTAACCTATAGATATCTTCGATAGAAAACTTTGTTACAAGAGGACGTAGTGGGTAGACATCCTCGATAGAGAACATATATTACTTCTAGAGGACGTAACCTATAGATATCTTCGATAGAAAACTTATGTTACAAGAGGACGTAGTGGGTAGACATCCTCGATAGAGAACATATATTACTTCTAGAGGACGTAAGCTATAGATATCTTCGATAGAAAACTTATGTTACAAGAGGACGTAGTGGGTAGACATCCTCGATAGAGAACATATATTACTTCTAGAGGACGTAACCTATAGATATCTTCGATAGAAAACTTATGTTACAAGAGGACGTAGTGGGTAGACATCCTCGATAGAGAACATATATTACTTCAAGAGGACGTAACCTATAGATATCTTCGACAGAAAACTTATGTTACAAGAGGACGTAGTGGGTAGACATCCTCGATAGAGAACATATATTACTTCTAGAGGACGTAACCTATAGATATCTTCGATAGAAAACTTATGTTACAAGAGGACGTAATGGGTAGACATCCTCGATAGAGAACATATATTACTTCAAGAGGACGTAACCTATAGATATCTTCGATAGAAAACTTATGTTACAAGTATACGTAATGGGTAGACATCCTCGATAGAGAATATATATTACTACAAGAGGACGTAACCTATAGATATCTTCGATAGAGAACTTGTATTACAAGAGGACGTAATGGGTAGTCATCCTCGATAGAGAACACATATTACTACAAGAGGACGTAACCTATAGATATCTTCGATAGAGAACTTATATTACAAGAGGACGTAATGGGTAGTCATCCTCGATAGAGAACACATATTACTACAAGAGGACGTAACCTATAGATATCTTCGATAGAGAACTTATATTACAAGAGGACGTAATGGGTAGTCATCCTCGATAGAGAACACATATTACTACAAGAGGACGTAACCTATAGATATCTTCGATAGAGAACTTATATTACAAGAGGACGTAATTTGTAGTCATCCTCGATAGAGAACACATATTACTACAAGAGGACGTAACCTATAGATATCTTCGATAGAGAACTTATATTACAAGAGGACGTAATGGGTAGTCATCCTCGATAGAGAACACATATTACTACAAGAGGACGTAACCTATAGATATCTTCGATAGAGAACTTATATTACAAGAGGACGTAATGGGTAGACATCTTCGATAGAGAACACATATTACTACAAGAGGACGTAACCTATAGATATCTTCGATAGAGAACTTATATTACAAAAGGACGTAACGGACCCAACCCTGTACCAGGCGGTTTTATGTCAGTACCTTACTCTTGCCTCAGTAATCCTTCATAGAGGATAATAGTCACATGGCGCATCTCTTTCAAAGCACAAATACAAAACCCGATATTTCGGCTGCCTTTACGTTATTAAAATTTCTAAAACGTTTCCTTTTCATGTTTTTAAATTCTGTTTCAGGGCTCTCTTATACTAAAATTGTTCCCATTTAATATTATAGTGAATGCTTTTTCATTCGTTGTCTGACACTTTGACTTGTTCTTGCCATATATTCATAGTATTCTAATCGCAAATATATTTCTTCTCTGAACAATTTAGTAAGTTACAGAATAATATTGTTCTCCATAAAGTAAATTCTAAAAAATGGTTTCTTCCGGTGTCTGTTTCCTGATCCGACACTACAGTAAAAAACATAAGTACAGGGTACAATGTTTTCATATTGTTCATATCTTTGTAAAATTTAACTCGAAAATTAAATAAGAATCATTTTTTTAAAATGCATAAAACAATGGAGGTTTTTCTGTCCACTGAGAGTTACCTTTCATACGATCACTATTTCCAAGGGCGAACATACAATGCATACTGACAAAGCAAGGTTAAATATATTAGTACTATAAAGTATATTGTAACTTTTACAAATGATAGAAATCATTTGCATTAAAAAACACGTGACAATAATTGGCGTCAATACTATTCCGCCCGACACATTTCTTAAATTTCCTTAAACAAAGACAACCAATGAGCATTACTGCGTGTAGAATTGCCTCATCACACTTGTTTACTAGTGAACAAACATGTTTTAAAACAAAAAAGTCTGTTCCTTCGTGCGTGAAATCAATGTTGCTTTCACAGAGCTCGGGCGGGGTCTAAACGACAAATCTTGGGATAACCATGTTACACAGGTATAGCGAATCGTTAAAATTCCCTTTTAGTGTAAGTAGGTACATTTTTTGTTTCCCTTTGTTGGCTCGGTATTTAGTCTGCTCTTCTAGCACGTAGTTAATATTCAGTGACTTTCTCAGAACATACTGCGCGATTTCGAAATGTTTTTCGCTAACCTATACAAACGGCCAAGTTTATTGTAATACGTGTATTAGCGAGAATATTAGACTGATATTTGATTAAGGAATTCTTATAAGCGTTTGTGTGTGACGTCACTACAATATACGTATACAACAAACGTGTAACTTAGTGAACCTGTTTATATGGCACGGATTCACGACTATAGGGCTGTGTGACGGAACGCTCGTGGTTCGCCCTCTAATCCTTTTCCAAACCTTTTATCAATATTTCAGCGCACATATCTGTAGAGTGAACGAATTACGTATTTATAGAAAGAAGGTCCTCTGATAGACTTTATATTAAACAAGTCTGTTGACAGTCTTTCCTCCTAATATTTAATAGACGAAGGAGACAAAGTGCAAAAACAACGGAAACCGCATTATTAAACACCACGTGAAAAGTGGAGGGTTCCATCGAGAAATATCCCTTTATACAACTCAGGAGTCTTGTATAGTCTTAAATAAATTTAGATAGCGTATCTCCCCTAACACTACATGTAAACTCCCTCGAAATTTGTAACGATGGTGAATCTCGGACAACTCATCACACTCAAGCAGAATATGCTCGACTGTGATGGTACCTACACAAAACTGACAGTGGTGGGTTCTTATGTCGCATCAACCATCCATGCGTTAAAACAGAGTGGTCGATCCGAAGATGAATAGCCTCCAATGGAATGAGGTAACTTGGAACGTGGAAAAACTAAAAAAGTTAAAAAAATATCAAATGCGTAAGAAATCTTTAGTAAAAGGAATACATTATTATTGAAAGAATAATTTACGTTAGCCATAAACTAAAAGCACGAACATTTAAATGCCATCAGATAACCGTTGCCAGAATAAGAGTAATGTGAAATGTTAATATTTTCTATGCGAAAGCGATGAAACTGTTAAAAGTGTTAATAGCAGTGAAAATAATTTGTATGTATATATATATATATATATATATATATATATATATATATATATATATATATATAATAGCATTATGTTAATATTCTACTGAGTATAGTGGTGCTTCTAGATAATAGAAATAATTAAACTCTTGATTTATTATTTTAGTTAGCCCACCATACATTCAGCCATTGAAATATGGTTTTCTACCAGAATAATGAAATCCCAAGTTTCTCTGAAATCCCTTCCTCCTCTGTTCCTGCGTATGGTGGCAGGTTACTTCAAGGCAAATATCCCCTATTATTAGAACTAAAATATCTATTCCCTTGCTTATGATTAGGTACCTTCCTTACCAGAGAGAGAGCTTATATTTAATCCTGATTGTTACCATTCCTTTCTTTGTTGCTCATAGGCTAAAATAGCCAAATTAACGGTTTGTTTCCTTGTTGTTGTTGTTGTTGTCGTGTGACAAGTGCAATAAAAACAATAAAAAAAAGAAAAAAAGTGTTCAGAGAAAGGTAGAGAGAGCACAGTTACACGGGTCCAAAGGCGTGAAGCACTGCACTGGCCACATCAGCAGCTTTGTCCGTATAAAGGGTCTCCCTAGAACAGTTTAAGTCAATTTTAAATAGTGCTGCAATAATGGACGGGCAGTTGAAGAGGTGATCGGGATTAAGCTGTATCCCTGGGCAGTGCCTACATTCAGGGTATGTTCTTGATCCATCAGGCAAGATTTTCATGTCTTTGAGGTGCATTGTCCTCAGTCTGCCAATTGTTTTTGTTATTTCCCTGTCGAAGTTAAGCTCGGGAAGTGATGATTTTCTTCGGTTGTTATGGCAGAGCTTCTGTTTTTCAACGGTATTGACGTCGGAAGATGTTGTAATCACGGGGGCTGGTTCGATGGTCCTCGCTTCCTTGGCCAGAGAATCGGCCTCATCGTTCCCTTTGGTGTCGACGTGTGCCGGGATCCATTGAAGGGTACAAAGCTTCTTCTTTTCCTTAATTAAGGACAGGAGAGTATTCAATCAATATCTTTTAGGAAGGTTTGTATTTCCTTTTTTGAGGGCCTGAAGAGCAGATCTGCAGTCCGTGAAGATTGTTTGTTTCCTTATAAAATGATATCGAATTATTTTAATCTCGAAACCCCTTTCTCCCCTGAACTATTATTCTGCTGAATACTCCTTCCGCAAACAATGCCCTAGCATTTTACTTCCTTTCCATCAATGTACACTATATAAGGAAGATATAATGACACTTCGCATACAGGGTCCCATCATATTCTCTATCGGGTCGCACAGAGATCTCCGTTACACTCCCTTGTAATGAGAATGGTAAGGAAGAGAAGACGAAACTAGGTAGGAGTAAAGAAAGAACATCATGATCCTCTGGTACCGAAATAGGGGAAAAGCCTGACATTGTGTAACCAGGTTCCTCTAAGCAGAACGCTTTTCTTTCTGCGTCCACTATTACTAACATAACTTAAGATCTCATTTCGTCCTAACATCTCCCCTAAGGCATCATTTTGGAAGCTTAAAAACTATTTTTTTAAATTTTCAGTTTGTCCTAATGTCAACGTGTCTCTGCTACATAATGATAGCTTATCCTAGAGAACGCTTCCTGCCCCTCCCTTAGTTTGTTCCTCCGTGCAGTACCGCAGATAAGCGATCACAACTCTCTCCCGTCAGAGCTAGGAAACGTAATGTCCCTTCAGTAGTAGGGAATGTAGATTAATCCTTCGTTAACGACATAGGGATTTAGCGGGTCGAAACTTTCCTACACAGACCGACAAGGTCCGATAATTTCGGGTTTTTTTTGCGTACACTAACCATATCTATGATTCGCCAACCTTCCAAAATGAACGACAGTAAAAGGGTTTTTAAATTAATTAAAAATCCTATGTTAAAGGACGGATCACTAAAAATAGTTCCTTACTCGTGAAAGATAAAGACAAATCGTTCAACATCTGGACCAGTGTTTTTGTTTAAAAGCAACAAAATCAGCCAGTTAGTGTAAAAGAATCAACACAGTAAAATTAAATTGCCATGTTGAAAGGAATTAAGGACAATTAAATAAGATACAAGGCAGACCTTACTGGTGTTGTTTAATTTCAAAACAGAGGCCATTCGTTGGTCGTCTGGTCGATCTCTACTGGTGCCTAACTTGTTTGTTCCCGCGGACGACGAAAGTTCACGTGTTTTGCCTCAAAACGTGCAATGGGAAATTTTTATTTTCCATGATCAGCATCAATCGTTCTCGGCAGACATTTGTGCCTGTCGGTCACAAGGCGTGAAAAACATTGTCCACGGTGTTTCATATCTCAATCAATGCCTTAAACTACGTGTGACGTTCACTCATAAACTGCGAGGTCCAATTTGGGGAATGGCCGAAACGTTGCCCGTCTACGGAATCACTCGACGGTGGAAAATACATCCTACAATAGTGGATTTCCGGGTCTTTCAATGTAGCTTGCGTCATTGGCAGTCTCTTGGTTACAGATGTGACAAGATTAAGGTAGAGCGATGGTTAGGCATTGCTTTTCCTGAGCGAGGTCAATGTGAATCAAATAATAGCAGAGTACTATATACACTATAATTGAAGTGGCTACCTCAAGTTGATTTGCAATCGCTCGCCCTCCATTTAGCAAAGAGATGGTTTGGAACGAACGACACCAAAAACTAATTTAACATTAGTTTTTGTCGCTGAAGTCGTTTGTCAATAATAAAATAAAAAAACCGTAGTCATTGGTAGGTGAATGAACTGCATGAAGAAAACGATTGTCACTTCATACTGACAATAAGTCGCATGCTACTGGATAATTCAACAATGACGGTAGCACAATATTGGTTTAAGTCGGTTAACATTCATGTCAGTGCTGTGATTGCAGTGTGAGTGTACAAGTTTGAGTTAAATACATCGTTGTTATGCCTTGTGAAGGATGAAGTTTATTGTTCTTTGAAGGTTCGTTATCAGTTGAGTAGAGCGTGGTCGAAGTTTTGCAAACCCACAACGTATTACCGAAACAAACCTTGTGTAATAGGTGTGGGAACGAAGTTGGAATAACCTCGGACTATAAGTTTCGTTGTAGACGAAAGGTTGCACAAAAGGAGAAGGCCGCGAAAAAGTGCGGGTGACGAGTGTCGGGCAAAGCCGGTACTTATTTTGAGAATTCCAGGCTAAATATAAATAAAATTTTGCTGCTCATTTTTTTTTTTAATTTTTGAAGCCTCCAAGTCAACGTTTTTGTTAAGTTCACGTACGAGTGAAACCTAATACAGTGGTCGATTGGTTCAGTTTTCAGAGGGAAGTATACATTGACCATCTGTACAAGAACAGACAACAGCTTGGTGGCCCTGGAGAAATAGTGGAAATTGATGAAGCGAAGTTTGACAAAAGAAAGTACGGGAGAGGTAGGATTGTAAAGGGACAGTGGGTTTTAGGTGACATTAACAGAAAATCGAAGAACACGTTTCTTTTGCCCGTAAAGAATCGTTCGGCAAAAGCTTTAATAAAATTAATGAAACGCAGGGTTCTACCAAAATCGGTCATCGTCACAGACTGCTGAAAAGCACATAATAAGCTACGTGACTACAAATTCGAACAATAAATACACAAAAACCTCTAACCACAAACCTTCTTTATTTTACCCTTATGTACATTTCCGTTACAAAGTAACCATCCTCAGAGGGATAACATACAAAGACTCTTAGTAACTCAAAGAGTCTTTGTATGTTATCCCTCTGAGGATGGTTACTTTGTAACTGAAATGTACATAAGGGTAAAATAAAGAAAGTTTGTGGTTAAGAGGTTTTTGTGTATTTATTATTAAATTCAACTACAGTATATTCCAAATAAATAGTTACAAATTCGAACATTATACTGTTAATCATAGTTCCAATTTTGTGGACCCGATCACGCGCCCACATAGCAATACCGTTGAAATGCGCTGGCGCGACGTCCGGTCAACAATACCGAAATACGGCGTGCGTTCAACGCATTTCGCCGGATATCTGGCGGAATATCTATTCAAGTCTAAATACTGTGCTGAAGAACGTGTTCACCATTTTCTACAATCTGTTGCTTCACTCTACCCGCCAAAATATCAATAAAGGTTAGTATTGTTAAGGTTGTTTTTTTAGTATATTTAAAAAAAATGGGACCAGCTACAAAAAAAATGTGGGATTCGTGTTTAGAACGTCAAAATTAATAAGAAAAGAAAAAAATCACGAAAATAACGGTAACCTGTATAATTACCATTACTAGTAATAAAAATTATTATTTTTTGTGGTAGTAGACTGGTCTAAGTTTAAAATACACGAATGTAAGTGTATGAAGTGTATTTGTCAGCTCAAACATCTTCAAGGGAAGTTTTGAAGAAAGGAAAGAATGCTGCGCAATTCAAGAGTTTGATTTCTCAACAAGAATACGATAAACAAAATAAATTTTATAATTCTAGTGAATTTTTAAGATGTATATATTCAGTAAAAGTGTCGTGTGAGTGACGTCAGAGTGTGAGTCTGGCGTGTAGTCAGAGAGAATGACTGTGTTCTCTTTCTTAATACTGAAACATACCCGGTCCTTTCTGCCACGGTGAGTACTGATTTAAAATTATCTGTTTGTTGGACAAATAGAACTGAAACGTGTAGCAGGTGTAAGTACCCGATTGTTTTAAACTATGCGAATATTTTGACCAATTCGTTAGAATCATTGATGGAATTAAAAACATTCACAGTTTAAATGAGAATTCAAAATTGAGCAACTCAAATTTAGACAAACTGAAGTGCATACGAGAACAGCTATGGTTATTAGAAGCTAAGAAGTTTTACTGTTCACCGGAGTTTTTAGTACTGTGTACTATTTTTCATTCTATATCACCACATTCTTATTAATTTTTACGAAATACTGCTTTGTAAATCTGCAACATCTAAATACATTACGTAATTTATGTTTGGTTTGCAATTCATGCCCAAATATAGAAGAAACCGACAAAAACTTCCTCAGTTTTATCAAACAAAAATTTCATCTATTGAAAGTAGAAGATATAATGATTTCATATAATGAAATATCTCGTACATGTCAATCCTTATCTTGATTATACTGGAGGAAGCATTTTAGGCATAACTCACAATAGCCAAGAAGCTGCAACTTCTGAACATGTGTTTATGATCCAGAGTGTACAATCACCTTTAAGGGAAGTAATCCTCATTCTGCCTGTAAAATCTGTAAGAGCAGAAACACTGTTCTTTACATTAAAAAATGTTATATTGGTTTACAAAAAATAGGTTTTAAAGTTATATGTGTGGTTAGTGACAACAACGCTATTAACCGTAAAGCAATGTCATTATTTAGTACGCCTCCGCAGTTGAGCATTGTATACCCATATCCAAGTAGCAGTGGAAATCCATTATTTTATTAGTTTGACATTGTGCATATTTTGAAATGCATTCGAAATAATTGGGTAAACCATAAAGATACTGAACAAGTGATTAAATGTCCACAATCACAATGCAGTGAAGATGTAGTGCATTTAGCTTCTGCTTCATTTAGTTGTTTGAAGAAACTACATGAAATTAAAAATAATAAAACAAGCGTAGTAAAATTTGAGCATAGGTTGTCATTGAAAACATGTCGCCCAGTAACTTTGAACGACAATGTGTAAAATCGTATTGAATGTGTTTAATGAGCATATGGTGGAAGGACTGTTCAAGATGTAGGAAAAGATCATTAAATAAATAATTTTAATTTTATGAATTCCACAATGGAATTCATAAAAAAAGATTTTGAATTGGAGGATTATTGTTAATGTGAAAACAATGTTTAAAGACATAAGGCTGAATGATAAATTGCAAAGGCCTCTTGCTTCTGGTCAGGATAATTTCAAATATTCAGAAACATTTTTAGCTTGATATTTGGAAGCTACAAAATTCAAAACAAAACAAATTAACGAATAAAACACATCAGGCATTAACTCAATCAACCCATGCGCTTTTAGAACTTTCTATATATTGCATTAATAAACTCAACCTCAAATATATTCTTCCAGGCAAAATACAAACCGATTCACTGGAAGCTCGGTTCGGTAAATATAGAACAATGGCTCGCTCTCGATATTTAGTTTCGTTACGGTAGGTATTTGAAGTAGAATAAAAAATACGTCTTCAGAATCTGTTACCGTTAACACTAAATTTTAGGAAGTTAAGTGCAATTTCTGTGAATGTCGATAAAAACACTGAATGTGCTACTATAGGTAGAGGAATCACTGCAACAAAAAATGGCGAAAAACAAACATTTTCTTTTATCAGAAGCAAGAATTTGAAAATGCTAGGAAATATATTCCAGTTTTTACATATCTAGCTGGGTATTGTGCCAGATCAGTGCTAAAGAAGAATTTATGTGATAATTGTCCACAATATTTAGTAGCAGATAAATCATTTGAAGTCAATGAACTTGATAAAAAATATAGTTAAATTAAAAACATCGGCAGAGGAGGATTGTTGTATCCACTGCCAGATGTTGTCAAAGTAGTTATTTTAAATTATGTTACGGTACAAAACCTGATAAGCGAGAATTATGAACGCGAGTTTTTAAAATGCACAGAACAATGAGAGCTGGCAACAGAGTTGTCAAAAAACGTTATTAATGAGTTAAATTTGTTTCCTGGAAGATTTCTCTTGCCAAAGCCACAGCACAGAAACCATATTGAATAATATTTTAACAGAATCAATAAACCTAATGCTGAATCATTATAAAAAAACTAAAAATGACAACATTTCAATAAATAAGTTAGAAAAAAGGTAGTTGTCAACTGTGCAGGAGTAGAATGTTTCAAGAACATTAACATCTCAAAACTGTTAAATACAGTGTAGCCTATATTTTTGTAAATGCAATAATAAACTTTTGTAAACAAAGTAAACTAATGCTTTGTAATACTTTTTTACTAATGCTGACTCTTGTAATAATGTATAACTAATGTAAAAAGCTCAAAACTGTAAAACACAATTTATACTGCATGTATGAAAGTAGGAATTTTATTTTAAAACTCAATTACGCGTACGAACGCTAATGGTTTTTTTTGTTAGAAAACGGTAAGACACAGGTGTTTAGCAAGTATTTTTCGATTATATATTAATAGCTGATAGTTAACGGGACACACATTTATATAATACGTTTTCTATACCAGATCGAAGTAATGACATAAGATATCAACATCAAGTAATACATTTTTGCACGATAAATGTTTGATCATATTTAATAGTTCACAATTAACGTGGCACACGCTATTTAACACGACATATTCTACACCAGCAAAGAAATAATGACGCATATAGTGAGGCATTGAGTTAAAGCGTAGGCTCCATACGTTTTATTCGAATTTAACGAGAAAATATTAGGCCTTAAAGTCGGATTTACTAGTTTTTATTTCATATTTGTTACAACAAAATTTAACTTAATAAAATAATACAAAATATAACAAATTCTATTATTCAATTTCGAGGTAAATATTTTGAAATGTAATATTTTAAATTATTGTCGCAATTTATTTAAACGAAAGACCTGAAAGTATTAGATATTTAAGTAGATGTGAATCATTGCAAAAATCGGTTATAACATCATAACCTACTATAATTTTAAAGGGAAAAAAATCACCCATAACTCTTTAAAGCCAACACACGGTATTTAATCAAATTAATTGAAATATTGTTACACCACCCTCTACAGACAACCTTTACAATTTTATATAAAATATATTATTGTTTACCCTGGTAATATCAGAACAATATTTGGCCAAGTATTTCGAGTATGTCTGGAATATAAATCCATATCCATAGGCAATGTAGTTCAGAACATTTCCTAAAATAAATAGTATTCTTTTAAACATTTGAAGAATATATACTTTTAATTGTCTTTGGCAAGAGATTCTATTTCCTGTAGTGTATGTGCAGCCACATTTTTGCAAATAAGCTGAAATAGTAACTTGTTCTAAACACATTACTCTTCTCAGTGACATGTTCCTAGAAGTAATGCCATATGACTAAATGCTTTACCGCGCACACTCCCACGTTCGTTCCTTTCTCCTGCAAAGTAATTTAGCTGAGCAGCAGTTTTCCATTTCCAAGTATGCTGCAACTTCCGAGAACGTAGACATTCAACGAATTTGTCGTCGCAAGTGTTTCCGGTTACATTACTCCGCTAGCATTCTTATTTATACTCCGATACAATGTGTTCAAGAAAATATGCTATTATGCTAATTTTATTGACTAGAAATGTAGGTATGGCATTTTTCTTATAGAAAACTCGAAGAGATATTTTAATTTTCAATATTGGCACCCCTGCTGGTAACAAGACGTGGAACTTTCTAGTGATCCTAGTTTAGATTAGTCTCAACAAGTAATCGTGGAAACTACCTCTGCCATCGATATATTCACGTAATGAATTAAATTTTCTCAAAGTTAGGGAGTCTAAGACACTCACATGTGATACTTGATTACGTTTTCTATGAATTTGTTAGACTTGTCTCGCAACAATTAATGCAAAATTTGGATCATCCGTCACAAGTCTAACAAACTCATAGAAAACGTAATCAAGTATCACATGTGAGTGTCTTAGACTCCCTAACTTAGAGAGAAAATCAACTCATTACCTGAATATATTGATGGAAGAAGAAGAAGTCGCCACTAAACTAAGCTAGGAATGCTAGAAAGTTCCAGCACTTTTTAAAAGCAGGGGTGCCATTCGAAAATGAAAACATCCCTGTGATTTTCCTAGATTTGGAACGGATTAAACATGTGGGTAATTTATTCTGGCTAGGGTCACGCATGAACTGTTTACCCCATTTATCTTTAAATATTTTTTAAAACCAAATATATCCTAACAAATTACTTTGCAGCCATATTGAAATGTTGTGTATCTAATTTTTATTATTATTAAAATTAATCAATTTTATAAAGTTTCGCGTATGTTAGAAAACAAAGTTGAATGTTTTTTTCTTCAAATTTTCACTTACTGAGGACAAAGTTTTATTATTTTTTCTGTGTCCTGGAAGACACAGAATAAGTCACCAGATATACTTGAAAAAATTTTTCAATGACGTTTGGCTAACACATAAATGTAAAAACAATTATCTATATGAAATTTTCTGAAGCAAAACTCATAAATGAAAACATTTAGCTAAAATTTTATTGAGAGTAAACTAAAATATGAAACATCAAGAATGCCATTAAAAATTTTTTTTTCTTCAGTGTTTATAAGTAGTGTTTTAGAGTTTGTAATTTTAACTTCATTTTAAAACCATTAAGTATAGCTTTCTTAGAAATGTTTAAACATTTGAACCATATATAAAGTAGAATGTTTGAAAATAATTTAGAATAAATCTGTGAACATTTAATAAATACTTACCTTAACCATCTAAGCCATGAGTTCCTTGTAAAAGTTGTTTCCCTAACAGATACGTTTCTCGTTGTACGGGACATCATTTGGAGTCGTTACATCTAATGGGATCTTGTTTGCTCGCGACATGTTTCCATTTTAGTCAATCCTAACAGGTGCAAGTAGACGTCAAATTTGGCATGACGTTCCCTTACTTATATAAAAGTAGGAAGTGTAAAATGTTTGTACATTTAAAAATGAAAGTCTCTCATGCCATCAGAAACAAAATACTGTGACTACAATCAAAAGAGTTAGTTATTCATTTACTTTTAAAAAGTTTACTTTAAAAAAAATAAAATAAAATTAGAAAATTACTAAAGAAAAAAGATGAAAACACATTAGTTACTGACGTTTATCAAGTTTATACAAAGTTCGATAGCTTGGAAAGACTTTATAACCAGTGGCAGTTTAGCTTTAAGGTTGTATAGTCTGACATGGCGTCATCGAAATTACAAAAAGGATTACAGCCAGGGAATTAATGTATTGCATTATTTTCTATTTGTAGGTCTATAGATGTCACAGGGTCTATTGTTGAATCACAGAGTTCCTTGTCGAACGAGTTAATTATAGGATTTTTAAACACAAAAAACATGACTTAAAAAGTGTATATTTTATTAAATCCAATAAATGCTATCTATACAAATTACTGCTGTAGAGTATATTTACAATGGATACAATTATAATTTAGAAACAAACACATTTTAATTTGCCCAGTGAAATATAACGCAAAACGCAATATAAATACAAATTAATTACCCTGTATATTATATAAATAACAAATAACTTGATCACTATAGTGACATTCAATAACAAGGGCAGTTTAGCCAACTTTAAAATGAAAAATAGTGTTTTTCCTTACAGTGAGTGAGACTGTATAAGGTCTTTCATGGACCTTTAGAAAAGTATATTAAATTAAAAATAATTTTTTTTTAAATCTTATATAAAGATGATATAAGTATAATTACTTATAAATTAGTTAAGTGTAATGAAAAAAAAGGTTAAATTATTTGCAAGGAGAAAATACTATTCGTCCCACAAATGTTTAACGTGGGTTATATTTTATACTCCACTAAAATTTAAAAAGTTTTACATTCTATGAAAAGTAAACATGCCAAAAACATTATTCTCATTTCTAAAATATTAGTATAAATATTAGAAGAGTAAATAGAAGGTACATCAGAAAACATACTTTCAATGTGTGTTTCATTTTATTTATATTAAACTAAAAAGAATTTGAGTGAGTTTGGAAGAACACAAAATATTTTGAAATATTTACCTCTGATTTTGTTACGAAACAGCAAGCAGCTACGTTAAAGTCATCGAAACAATCGTGAATGCATTTTTAATCTATGTGAGAATATTTGTACAGGGAAATTCGAATACATACTGTAATGATTGGAGCCATTGACATCGATATCTCGTTTTGAGTCAAGCACCCGTAACAGACATCGTGTTAATACTGTTCTAGAGGGAATTAAGGGGGAGAGGCCAACAATCGATTGGTAAAACTTGTTATGTTAGCTTGCTCGCTGTGCAGTCTTTTTAATATAACGTCGATTATTGCGGTCGCCCGTAAATTTGTAGTGAGTGCAACATAT
Source organism: Prosapia bicincta (assembly GCA_036971475.1). NCBI lineage: Eukaryota > Metazoa > Arthropoda > Insecta > Hemiptera > Cercopidae > Prosapia > Prosapia bicincta. The sequence goes on from JBAIZL010000001.1 coordinate 9,491,795, forward strand.
TTAAATTGTTCAAGGGGGGAAATTTTATTACACTCGCCTCATTAGGCAGAATGTAATCCTGTAGTGTCTGGCCAAAAAACGTGATTTATAAATGGTTTTAGTAGGGTTACCACTAGGGGAGTTTGGCCAAAAGATCTGCAGAACTGGTCGTGGCTAAAAGATTTAGGAGAAGGGTCTTAGGGGTACAAGAATCATAGACTTAAATTGATCTTATAACAAATATCAGCTACTGTCGTGGAAAAATTCAAATCATTTAATTTCAATATTTATTAGAGGGGAAAGTTCTTAACACATTTTAAAGTACTCATGGATAGCCCAAACTATTTATTGTACAATTGTACATCTTGAAAATGAAAATTAAGAGTTTGTTTTTAAGATTTGAAATTCAGGTTATTCTTGCTGATCTTTAGCCTAAAGAAATAGCCCCACCACTCTGTACAGTTGCTTAATGCAATGCTCATTGGGAGCTCTTTAAACTTGGAATGTAAATAAAAACTAAATTTCACTCACGTATTTTGTGAACTCGTGTGAAATTTCAAGGGTCAGGGTGTTACTTTCAAAATTTTTGGGATCTGAATTAGCCCCCGCGAAATGCCAACCTAACGAAGAGGCCTGCTCTTACAGGCGTTGGCTTTCTTGGAAATTAAAATTTACAGAAAATGTGTTTAAGGTAGGATGTCGTCGGTTGTTCTGGACTGAAAACGGATTCTTTAGAAGCCTATTAATAGTTTCGATGCACTTAAAAAGTACACGCAGGTGTGAGGGTTGCCAGATGCGATCTATGTTAAACACCTACTTAGGTTTTAGTGAATAGAACAGTTCTTACTTGTTATTTTGCATTTTTGTAATATCAATTTACTGAAACTTTATGTAACGGTTGTTACTTGTTATTTTGCATTTTTGTAATATTAATTTACTGAAACTTTATGTAACGGTTGTTACTTGTTATTTTCCATTTTGTAATATCAATTTACTGAAACTTTATGTAACGGTTGTTACTTGTTATTTTCCATTTTGTAATATCAATTTACTGAAACTTTATGTAACGGTTGTTACTTGTTATTTTGCATTTTGTATATCAATTTACTGAAACTTTATGTAATTGTTGTTACTTGTTATTTTCCATTTTGTAATATTAATTTACTGAAACTTTATGTAACGGTTATTACTTGTTATTTTGCATTTTTGTAATATCATTTTACTGAAACTTTATGTAACGGTTGTTACTTGTTATTTTCCATTTTGTAATATCAATTTACTGAAACTTTATGTAACGGTTGTTACTTGTTATTTTGCATTTTGTAATATCAATTTACTGAAACTTTATGTAACGGTTGTTACCTGTTATTTTCCATTTTGTAATATCAATTTACTGAAACTTTATGTAACGGTTGTTACTTGTTATTTTCCATTTTGTAATATCAATTTACTGAAACTTTATGTAACGGTTGTTACTTGTTATTTTGCATTTTGTAATATCAATTTACTGAAACTTTATGTAATGGTTGTTACTTGTTATTTTGTAATATCAATTTACTTAAAATTTATGCAACAGTTGTTACTTGTTATTTTGCATTTTGTAATATCAATTTACTGAAACTTTATGCAACAGTTGTTACTTGTTATTTTGCATTTTGTAATATCAATTTACTGAAACTTTTTGTAATAGTTTTTACTTGTTATTTTGAATTTTGTAGTATCAATTTACTGAAAATTTTTATGTTTAATTCCTCCTTAAAATTATCGAAATAAATTTGTAATGCAATATGAAATGAAACTGCACTTTTTAAAACATTTTAAACATTTTCTAACAAACTGTGTTACAATGAGGCAGCGTTATTAGAATTTATGAAAAACTAATTAAAGCTCCCCTTAATTTGACTGCTTTTATTAAATTATCACTATAAATAGATTTATACCATTAATTGATATACTCAACTTAAAATCTAAGTCGATTAATTTAATTCAACATATAAATTATTGTTGTGATTCCTTTATGAGTAATTTTGAAGTTAAATGCATTACATAAACATCCTTTTCAAAATATACGATTACAAATACAAACAAAATTATTGCAAAATATTTTGCAAAAATATAATGCAAGACATTTTATTACTAATTCAGCATTACCAAAAGCTTTGAGGAACTAATCACAGCTTTTTAGCTTTAAAACGACACCTTTATGTTAACATTCAGGAATAGATTCTTTAACTTTTACAAAATCAATACTTTGTGTCAAAACCCCAACAATACTTACTGTGGCCTACTTGCGTTCTGGAAACACTGACTTGACTTTCGTAGTGTTTTTACAACTCACATGCGCAAATAAACGAGAAAAATTGTCAATAAACAAATGTGGAGAATTCATTACCTTGTTATGTTAGTACTATTTACTCTAACAATGTAAAAATACAAAAGTTCTTTACGAATACAAACATTTATCTATCTAACTTCTAAACACTGATTTGAACTGTATATTTTGCCAATACAAATAGTGACACAATTTTAAATTACTTTTTAGAAAACATTACAAACATTAACAAAGACCAACATTTCGTATACAAATTGTAGAAAATTCCTGGATGTGTCTTCTCTGAAACAGTTTTGCGATGGCACAAATAAAACAAATTAATTTATACAAGTTTTACTGACTAGATTGGATTTTATATAAAATAACATAGAGGAACTTAATCTAGTGTGGAACGTGGGATTAAGAAGGCTGTGCACAAGTGTTTAGATGGAATGACTATATGGCGAAGAAACTACTTTCAAGAGTAAAAGATTCTTTAAAACTTTAATTAATAATTATATACAAATGTAAAATTTCTTCTCAATGAACGGGTATGATTGAAAAATTAATGATTTCAAAACATTAAAAGGTAATATATTTTGTGCTTAAAGTTGAAAAATAACAATTTGTTAAAAGTAAAATGGAAAATTGTGTACTTAAGAACGGTCTGATTTTTCAAAAATTATAAATATTAAATTAGCTTTTTTATTTTAAAGATATTTTACGCAACAACGCATGTCTATTTTTAACTAAAATTTCCTTTCTGTAAACAGTAATTCCCTCCCATTTCTTGGCACTAGTGCTAACTTGCAGTCTCACAATACCACTATAATAGTTAGTTACACGAGTTAACACAATTCACTAAAGCCTTGCAGTTAGTACGCGGAACACAAGTAGGCCTACCGTAAGGTTAGCAAGTGTTAAATTAGTTGGTTATTTCCGTGACTAAATTTGTTTCTTGCAGTATGTTCACTTGATTGTGTTTTTTAAAAGATCATATATTTATAAAACCATACCGTCAATTATTATAAAGTTAGAAATTTATTACAAAAATTTAATAATTTTGTTTTTAGAATTACCGCTGTAGTGAAACCTATAACCACAAAACCCGTTTTATGTAGGCCCTACTGCAATTTTTTATCATTTTTGGTAATTCCAGTGACCTAAAAACGTACGTTTTTTTCAAATACAATTGAACACAATGTATTAAAACCATTCGAAAGCGTAAAGTAAAGGGAGAATACAGCGGGGAAAGAGCAAACATTTCCCCCGGATATTAACGTAAACAAATCGTTATTTAAAGAAACAGCTGGTATTAAAATCGCAGTGGGTGAAGTTTGTTTAGCCAGAGGGCAGTCATTGTTTGAATGGTACCGTGAGTAAACAAACGTGGCTTTGTTTACTAATATCCTGGTTGTTCATATGCAATCCGTTCCAAATGTTAACGCTGTTTGTTTAAAGTGAAATAGCACGAGGCAGAGTGGAATGCGTTAATCGCTATGTAAGACCGAAGCGCTGAGGTGCCGTATTTACTTTGGGATTTCGCAATAGTTTGCCATTGAAATGGATATGCCTGGACACAAGTACCTGGTTCCCGCCAGGAATCTGTTGGGTTTTATGTTTTTAATGCAAAAGTGGAATTTTAACTCAAAGTATTTTGTAATCAGCCTAAAGGTAGTTCAGGTTAAATGATATATATTTGTAAAATACTAGTTGTCTGGTGCGAAAGGTTGTCTACGCGTGGTATTAGAAAGGTATTTATGTAGTGCAACATTTTTAAAATTATTTAAAAATATATTTATGCGAGAACTAAAATTAAACCGATTGTACTTCACTATCTATTTAATATAGGGTATAATAGTCTAGATAAAAAAGTTCTAGCTTATGTCTTCTGTACCATATATCAACCACAGAATATTTCATGTCGGTATTTTTTATTCAATGTAAAAAAAACTTTATTTTTATGTTTTTCTTGGATAATTTATTTTTTTATAACAAAAAACCAATTTTGGTAATCATCGCCAATTTTCCCCCCTTGAGGAAAAACAATTTTGGTTATCATTGCCAATTAACAGTAGTGACTAATACAAATTATTTTAAATGAACCAAAAATATATATAATCTAGGGTAGTGTCTAAAACAATAAATTTTAAATGAAATAGACGAGGCGAATGATAAGCATGTAGTAATTAATCATTTATACTATGATTCAGAATTAAACTGAGAAACATTCGCAGGTTTTATTCTTCACAATGACTTCCAACGTTTTTATTAAAGTCATTAACGATTTGCTCAACTTTTAATTTAAATAAATTAAAGAAAAACTTTCTGAGACAAAACGTTTTCTATCGACACTGACGATGATCACTTTGAGCAATGCAAAAAGTTTCACCTCAGAAAGGTTTACTTAAATATACGTAAGTTGGTCAAAACGCTAGTTTTAATATATCCTTAGTTGTGATAGGTTTAATTATTTTCTTTATATTCAGAGTTTATGTTTCGGAAAATCTTCATTTTCACAATTTACTAACCTTAGAATTTGTATACGTGAAAGTTTTCCTGGAGGGAAACGTTAATTTAATTTTTTCACATTAACCTCGCAGCCAATAATTGACTTAGGATAATTTTGTAGAGAAGTATCGTAATTTGAGCAATTTTTTAAGAAGTAACATCTGAAACACATTTGTTTAAATATTAGAGAATGTATCTGAATACTCCGTAAAACCACATGCCCTTTACAAAACTAAACAACCGCGAGGTAAACACGAAAAGGGACGCATCCAAAGAGGCTCACTGACGGATGTGAAAATGACTTGCAAATCGAATCTGTGAGAAACAAAGTTGGGCTTTTTCAACACACAGATCCCATCCTTGTTGACACAGAGTAATTAGTCAGCCAAGGATTGACATCGGATGGAGGGAACGCAGGATATTTACCACCTGGCCACCCTCCACGGACCATTTGTTATCTCCCCGGCCCCAGGATCGATAAGCAAGCGCTTCGGTTCAGATTTTTGTTTGAAACCAGCAGAAATTCTATTACCCAAGTGAAAGGCGCCTATTTCATGCGTATCTGAACACGAATGCATAATTGCAAATTGTGGATTTTAGATTTGTGAAACCTCTTTTTTGTGCCGCTGTAGGTTTCCCTTTGTGTTTTTTAAAGATTTTTGTTCAATGTAAAACACGAAATGATTCAAAACAGTTTTGATGGATCATCCGACGGAAGCCCAAAGCATAGAGATTTTGTTAATCGTATTTGGTTCCAATTTGTGAAAGATCGTTTTGCGAGAACTCCCAAAAGGGCCGATAGACTTGGGGTTTTATTATTTTTTGACAAAAAAAAAAAAAAAATACTTAGCATCCTTGTTTCAAGAACTCAATCAAACTGACTGAATTTTACGGCTACTCCGAGATGTGTTCTTTTTATGTATCAAGTATTTGGAGGGGTAATATCTTGTCTGAGACCTGACAGTATGACCTTTGTGTTTCTGAAATATCATTACCATTAAATACATTAGACAACTGAGAGTAGAACAAGCTCCTACAGAAATCAAGGGCTATTGGAATTAAAAACAACAAAAATATCATCTTTAAATATTTTGTAAGTGATGAATAAATTGTAAATTGTATTTTAGGTTAACTGTAATTGTTTATTGTAAAAATTTGAGATAAGAATTTGAATGAAATACGTGTATATTAATTAGATACGTTTTATTGTACTGTAACTTTTCACCTTTTCTAGTTTTTAAACTACTTTAATGTTCAGCATACACGTCCTAGCTAGACGGTTGAGAAATAGCTAGCAAAGCTGTACTGTATAGAAGCAACAGCCGTGAAAGATCGAGACCAAATATTTCTGTCGTAGATTTTATTGTGCAAAACCTTAAAATCTGAATTTAGTACAACAATGACTTTGCCAACGCATGTATAATTAAAGTAAATTTATTACAACTTCACTGAATAATAACGTTTTCAAACTTACTCGGGGATCACTTAGATGCACTAGGAGATGACTTTGCGAGTTTATAAATGCAATGCCTCAGTATGTTTTTTTCTTTTAAACTTGCTTTAAATATGAGTTCCAACATAGCATATTCATATCTAGCCATTTTATGTTATGTGTCAGTGTACATAGGTTTGTGTTGCCCTTCTCAATGTGTGCCGAGAGCACATAATGAACAAAATCAAGCGAGAATTAATTTAGGAAAATCAAATGGCACCATATTAATGGAAGTAGTGGATATGGTGTTGCCGTTCATAACAAACACGGCACAGGAATTGGGCATTATTACAGACATAAGGGCAACACTGACGTGAGGTTGAACATGAGATACAGACTGTTTGGGAAAAACGTCGAGTACATACGTGGGCTATGTGTACTTTTTGCTTTAAGGGGATTACAGTTATGCTTATGGATACTATCGCCTATAAAGGATTGTGAATGTGCGTAGGTAGATAAAACACCTAGTACAGTGTCTAAGCGAGACGTAGCATCACGCGTACCTGAAGTAGAGCCACTCTTTACCGGGTCCGTGAAGACGTACACGCAACACCTTGGTGAAGTGTAAACAAGGGTACGAGCAACAGTTACATGTGTTACGTAACTATAATCAGAGCAAATGAATCAGTGTTGGGAAATTTAAGAAATACGTGACTAAGTAACACAGTAATCACTGTAACCTCCATCACGATTTCTAGATCAGAGCAGGCTGCATCAAGTGAACAAGAAAACTGAACACACCATTCCTATCAGAACTTTCTTTAATTGTCAATTATTATTAATAAAATGGAATTATTATTAAGGCAGATAATTATAAAATGTAGTTAAATGTAACTACATTATTAAAGCATAGGGAATACTAACATACATGAAGGTCCTTAATTTTACAAAAGCTAGTCATAAAACGACATTAATTGTTGGAACATTAGCATGATTCGTGTGGGAGAGTGGGAAGAAGATCCGGATACGAAATCCCGAACGTTTGTATGAATTGTAACCGTATAATTACCTGGGATTACCTACGCTATTAAGGGATCATATTTCCCTGTCCAGGACACGTTTTGATTGATATTCTGGAAACACACATGTGCCCGGATTATCTGGCTAACACGCAACCCTGGGCAGGGGAGCAACTGTCTTGGCGTGTCTAGCGAGCCTTGAACAAAGTACAATAGGACCGGCAAATGTATTTAACTTCCCCCTCGATACATTATCTTAAATCCCTTGACATGAAAAGAGAAAGAGATGGCTTTATTGATCTAGTCTATGTCGTTACGTTTCGTGAGATTTTAAAATATACTAAAGCACGAATAGGTTGTTTTGGAATAAATATATTAAGAATTTGAAATTTAATTTTAGTTAAAATTGTGAAATTTCGGTTTCATCACAGTTCTGTTCAAGTGGTTAATTCTAGCTTTAAGTCCTAAAGGCAACTGGCATGTCTGTAGTTTCTAGGCAATCACCCGAGACGCGTACTACGGTTTACGAAGGATGGGACAGGAGAATGAGCATAGATAGGGTTAAAGTAGGGCCAAACCCACTGGGAGGGTCATGACATCATGTAAGTTGGGCATGAGCCTTCGTACTAACGACGTCATAAAGAGGTCCACTCGTTAAAATCCTCTGTAAGGAAAAGGATAGAAGTGAGTGGATGGAATTAGGCAGGTGGACATAACGGTCCTCTGGTACTGAAAATAAGAACAACTTATAGATCTGTTCCCAACCGAAGTGAAGAAGGTGTTATCAAAATTGTTTTTTTTTTTTGCAGGAGAAATAACTTTAGTCTCCAAATGAAATAAAACACCTCTACACAAAAGTTGAACTTAAGGGCAGGAATAAAAATAAGATAAGACTACATTCAACTGAGAACGGCAACTTGATCCAGCAGTAATCCACTGCATTATGCATAAAAACTGAAAGCATCTACTCCGCCGCTAGCCAATCAACAAATTGAGCGTACAACCGGCAAATGCCTGAAAACCCCGATAATGGAAATAATTAATTGGACACGCTTCTTCGGCGTTTGCCGCCTACAAAGTAAACACGCAGAAATTTGATAAGAGTTGACAAACAGTAGGCCTTTGTGCGTCTCAGCAAAGGCAATGACGTGTGTAGGAATTGGAAAATTGGGATTATTAAAGATTTTAAAATTATTAAGTTTAAGAGAAGTTTTTACTGTAAATTTACTATCGTCGCAGATGACCTTGGAGAAATTTTGCACGATAATACCTTTAATTGCGCAGCTCGAAATTAATATGTATTTCATTTGTAGGCTAAGTTATTAACAACGACAATCGATTGCTTCGTATAGGAGTTTCGAAACATAATTATTTAAAATTAAAAAAATATATTTTAATTGTTTCAGTATAGTTCAAGTTTAATGCTGATTGTTTATAAAGACAATATCAGCCTGTTTAACTTATATATCTATTCTATTTTAGACAATCAAGTGCGAAGTTTTCTACAAAACCCTTAAACGTTGAGTACAACGGTACAATTATTTAAAATTACAAAGCTGTTATATTTTGAAAAATAACGTCAATGTAAAATGAAAAAAAAATATTAGAAAAACATGATAAGAAAAAACTATTCAGAAAACCGTCAATAAAAAAATTTTTTATATAACAATAGACACATCTATCGAATTTCTATCGATTACTTAATTAACAATTTAAGAAGTAATAATAGGTAGTTAAATAGACACGATAAACAAGTCCATTGTTAATTTTTTACTTTTTTAAAACGAATTCATTTATTTATTTTTTTGTTCTTTTAAATGTTTTTTATCAGCGGGTTTTGCATTATTTATTTTTAGTAAAATTTGTATTTATTTAATGCATGTTATAAAATGCATATATGTGAGTGTGTGTGTGTGTGTGTGTGTAATTAAGTTATTTTAGGTCTACTCGTGTGCTACTGAGTTTGCGATAGGGCTACTTGGCGCATTAAAACATCTACGTTAAAGAAAGACGGCTGTCAACAAATTATTCGATGACTGTAACGCCGGTAATTTTAAAATGTTTTACAACTACACCCCTAAAAACTATTTTTTTATTCGGAAATTTATTTTCGAGTAAGATAAATTCGAGTGAATTAAGTCTTATAGAATAGAAATATATTAACAAAAGATACTCCAATAACGATTAGATTGAAGTGACAGGATTTAAGAAATGTTTCAGATTTAGAGAAACCTGCCAAAAGTGTAACGTGGCGTTTGGGGTGACACATTTAATGAATAACCTCAACCGAGTAAAAAGGAGCCACTGTGATTTGTCGACAGATGTGGTTTCTTGTCAGTTTCGGATTCCTTAAAAGCATTTCACACTTGTTCTAGTTTTTTTTTAATGTAAAAAAACTAGTTTTGACAGGCTTTTAGCGACATATGGTGCAAAGTGGGGAGGGGGTAATATGAGTGTAGTATTTTCATTTGTGAAAACATGAAAGAAACCTTTGCTGTGTGCTGTGTAGATGGGATGGGGTGGGGCGAGAGTCTCATTGTTTCAGTAGGGTGACACCTTTCACACTTCCAACCCTCCTTTAACGCCACGCGACGCCGAGCTATTATTCTTTGAACATTAAATCGTACTGTTAGCGCAAAGTAGGGCTCGGAATTTTGGACCGAGTCAATCGTTAGAGGAATTTTTATTTTGGGAAATTTTGGAAATAGAGGGTTAGTTATTATGTTTTATCGATAAAAGATAATACATATTATTGGCGAATTCATAACTTGTTATAAGTTAGTAAAGAAACAACTTTACCATCCGTTACGGATGGACTGTAGTTTTAAAATCAAACACCAGACAGAGCTGTTTACTAATGAACATTTTGTTCCGGTTTCTAAATTTCAAATTTTTTAAAGTGTTAAATGATTACTTCTTTAAGGAAATAAAAGGTCACGTTAGGTTTTAATAACGTCTTCAGGTTGCTGACGAAAAAAATAACAAAGTACACTTCCAAGACTATAATTACTTGGTATTAACTATTTTTCTGCATCGTGTAGAAGAGAAAATGTGTTGATTCAGTTATGGTATAGAAAGGTTTAAGATCGATCATCAATTTGTAGGTCTAACCATTAGTTTATAATGAAATTTGTATATTTAACTTCTATTTGAATTTTGTTTAGTTCATATTTTATTCCAAAAGTATTTTTAAATAAAAAGGCCATCGACAATCAACACATATATTATATCATACATGCAAAAAGTGACACTGGTAATTTGAAAAAAATTGTTATTTTGAAATATACTTAACCTATCATTTAATTACATGAGTAAAACAGTAAGAGTTAGATACAATTTTGATTTTGTAATTTACTTTATTTTTTTTAAATGCGAAAAATCAAAATTTGTTATCATCACCCAATTTTATTAGTCAAGGTAAATAAAAAATATAATAAATAAATCAAAATGTAAGTATACAAATTTCAGTAGTTTCTATTAATTTTTAGCAATAATTAAGAATTTTCAACTTCTGGTGCAGATAAAGAAACATTTTGAAGTGTCTATGAAAATTTAAATTCTTGGAGAATTTATTCTTTATCCACTTAAAAGAAAAGAATCCCCTCCAAAGCCACCAGTTTTCTCGGCGCCAGTTTACGAGCGTGGCGAAATCGTTTTCAACAGAGTTACCAACTTGACAAATATTCTTGTTTTGCCAACTTCTACACATCAATCAAAATCATTAAAACTGATTGTAGTTCGTTTAAGCTAGCGTCAATTGACAATTTGATTGTTTAAGTTTAAATTGAGAGTTGGCGCTAACAGTGCAGCCAACTTTATAAATACCACCACACAAGGAGTTGAAATTATGTGGGTTAGACTTTTATGGTGGATATAAACTAGAGGCTTACTGTTTCGGAACTGTTGTAAAAATGTGACCTGTACTGGTTTTGTAAACGCGTTCTTAGTAAATACGATTTTATAACGGTTATTAAATAGGCCTACCCAGCTCGTTTATGTTTCCTAGATTTACAACGGCTTTTAAAGTAGCCAATAGAAAAGCTATAAATGTTTTATAATGGAAAATATAGGCCTACAGGTGCTACCTTTTTATCAGAGAACGTTTGCAGTTTAAGAATGTTTTGCCGTTTTAGAACAGTTTGAGTAATCGATTTGTTGTAGCGGACCTACTTTCGTGGATTTATCGATTTGTTCAACTGTTGTGAAATTATTAATATAATTTAACTTATTTTACGATTAAATAAACAAGCGAAATAAATTCTCAATTTAAGCGCAATCTACCTCCGTTGATTATCTTTATGGTTAAAGAGAAATATTTGTACTAGAGCAATAAAATTCAGAGCTGTGTGGGAAGTACATACGAAATACTGTTTGTTATATATTGGGTATTGTAACGGGTCTTTTAAATTCAAATGTAATTTATATAATCAGAAAAAATTACAGTTGTTGGACAACGTTAAAATAAGATAGTGACCGAAACACTTGAAACTGAGACCTCTGAAACGGTGGCTATCTTATTCCGACCATGTTGCCACAGAAGTGCATCGGTTGGGTAGAGACTAAGCTGAAGTATCTGGGTGATCTTGTACGGACTCGGTAGATACAGGATCCGTTTTGCTTCAGCTGATCATTTAGAAACAATTGACGGTAACAGGGGTTCTGGAAGGAGGAAAATTCATGGTTGGGATTGTCATCTACCCAACTATTTCTGGCGGGAAAATGAATAGTTCCTTGCTAATAGCGAACGTTCACACTGAGAAGGTACTTGACGAAGAAGAACAAGTAAAACCTATGGAGCTGCGTTACTGATACGTAGATAAAACCTCCTAAACAATGTTTAAAAAAAATCAAAATCTATAATATTAACGCCTGAATATTCAATGTTTAATCTAAAAACTTTTAAACAATTTGTGAATACAAAATCAAACTTTCCGAATAAAACTGTAACAGTGATTGTAAAACACTCCATTTAAAGAAATTAAATCAGAGGTTATTTGGTTTATTTTTAATGCAAAACTTTGAAGTATACACAACAACGGATAAAACTTTATAGTACGAGTGAACAGAGTATTCAAGTTTTAATTAAGATGAAGATAATTGAAATTTATTAAAACTTCATTTATATACAGCCTACTACTGGAAAGGTGACGAAGTGAGTCTAAATTTATCACTAAGTCAGAAACGTTTAGCGAAGAAATACATTTTGAATTATAATAAATACGATTGTAAAGTATGAATTATAAAATATAAATGAATAAAACATCAAATTAGGAAAATCTTGTTATGTCTGAGTTTAAAACAACAAAAATAAAACGCGAATATATGATATGAAAATTTTTTAAAATGATTTTGAATTTTTCTGAGAAAAACCAAAGAGGTTATCATCCCCTTACTAAATTGTTGTAAGCTAAAAAAATAATGTTGAAATAGTGTAGGCAATGATCTATTTTAAACGCAATTGGAGCCGAAATGAAAGTATTTAATTTCTCTAATTTAAAATTAATAAAAGCAATTTATGTAGATAATGCAATATCAACTAATAATTGACCTGCTTTTGAGTTAAGGTTGTAAACAAATAAATAGCTGCACACGAACTCCCAAAACAATATTCTTTATTATCATACGCGTTTCAATGACTCATGCATCATCATCATCAGTGCAACTGATATGATCACAAAGTACGTTTTGAGAGTTTGTGTGCAGTTATTTATTTGTTTATAAAGGAATTTTGTTCCAGTAAAAAAAACTTTCCACATTAGATTTACTTTTACACTACGCCGTTTGTGGCGCTTCCCGAACCTAAGTAATGCTAATTTGGCCGCAAGATTGTGGTTATTCTTAGTTAACTAAACCTTCTTCTAAAAAAGCAGACACGGTTAAGTTTAAAACAGAAAGTTCAAAACTAAATGGAAAAAGGAAAGAGAAAGTTATCTTTAAAACAGAATAAAGATAAATGTGGCAATTAGAAAACTCCTCACACTCTCGTATGTGCTTCTTCCTTCCTTTGCTATAAACAACCCCAATGACAGACACCACAACTACCCTAATTTCTCTACCCTAAAGAATGTACGAAACGTATCCTGTTGCACATTAATCTTACCTAAAACATGAACGGTAATTTATTAGAAATGGAAGGCAAGTAGAGGAAAGAAATGTTATCCTCTCAGGAGTAGAAATAAAACATCCCCTGAGCGATATCTTTGAAATCTAGTCGTGACGAATGAGGGTTCGCTGGAAACGTACAAGCTGTGGTCAGAATTTATAGAGCCAGAAGATGTTTGGATATGTTGAACAAGATGGCGTCTGTGTTAGCTTGTTTACAGAGTAACTTTGAATTTCAGAAATGTTAAATAGCATTTGTTTACCAAACATAATAAAAGTAAACGAGTCTGAAGAAACACGAAGCAGAGATAATCTGTTGTGGTAACAGTAATGGTTAATCGCGTGTTTCTTGTTGTTTCTTTGAAATGTCATAAATAAAGAGAGGGGAAGATCAAGTTTGTCTAAGATTAACGATATATTTGTTTTTTAGGAGTTTTTAATGGTTTTAATTTAAGCAAGAGCGAACAACGTCAATAGAAATTTGGTAAAGCTCACTTGAATATTCCCAAATTTGATACAGATTAATTGGTACTTTATAGTAAAACAGAACATGGTAGTTATCAAAAAGAAGTCTTATTGATGTAAAGAAATAACAGTTATAAATTTATATTTTTAGTGTCATAGTCCGTTGACTCGTTTCGGAGAATATCCATCAATCGTATACTAATATTCCTTACAGAAATAAAGACGGTCTTATCAAGAAGTTTAAGGAAGTTCATTGAAAGTTCTGAATGAAGGAGGCTCTCCGAAACGCGTCCACGAAAGTTCTAGGAATGGGAGATAACTATAACACGCAAAATATTAATATACAACTTTGCAGAAACCTAAAATCTCATCATTAGTATCGAATTTAATCAGGATACTGTGATCTCATCTAAGGAACCTCTTAAACTATTAAATTTTATAATTTTGAAATAGTACATACAGGATTTTAAAACATCTATTTACATATTTAGTTGCAGGAAGGTGGTACTTGAGATACAGCGTTGCCAAATTTAAGCAATAGATTTTTGCCAAACCGTTTGGGGCGTATTGTTTTAAATTTGCGTTAACATAGTTAATGCAGAAATTTTTTTTATAAATGGGACAAAGTTGTTTGTTAACGAACCCGTTCAGTACACGTAAGAAAATTAATTAGAAAAATTAAACAATACTAATTTTAAAATATTTGGTTATAAATTCCAACAACTGTGCACAACCTGGAAATATATCCAGAAAACATTAAATAGACACTACATATAAGAATCGGACAAGACATAAGCATAAATACATAGATATACATACACATAAATCTATTCACATATTTTATACAATATATAGTGATTTTATATACACTTTTAAACATATAATATACAACTATTTACAAAAGACAACCATAGAACTTTCACATTTATTATTGTAACTTTTCAATATAGATTATTGTTTTATAAATTGACCGTATAAAATCACTAATTCTAGATTACTTACAATAATCAAAGCTCAAATAATGTCTATACTGTATTTCACTTCTCTAAAACACAATTTATCACTGAATTACGTATTTCGTTACAGGTTTTGGACAATATACAAGTAGAAAATATACATACATTTATCTTTATAAATCCGGGGGATTTACTACATACTCCCACTTAAACACAATTTTTCTGTTACAGGAAAATTATTTCTATTTACGATAAAAAATATATTTACAGTAATATACAAATACTTCAGTATTTAAAATTTTAAACCTGAAACGCTTTAGATGATCTTTTGTTGCAGGGATCTACTTCTAATGACCAAAATTCAACTAACCAAAATGTACGCACACATTTTACGCAACCTTCAACTAACCAAAATACATAACATTCAAATAATCGTAAGTCCACGGACTTCAATTGAAAGAAATGCTGCGGGTTATAGTTTAACCGTTCATCGCACAACTTGAAGTTAATAAATGGGAAGTAATATTTCTATAAATATTTAAACTTGCCCAGCAGTTTTGAATACTTTTTTTTAATTATTTCTCAAAATGCTACGGTTACACTTCATCGTTAATAAAGTAAATGTAATGTAGCGATATTATTCGGTTTGATTATACCATAGATCATAAAGTATCTTATAATTCTAAATAGTCGGAACGGAAATAAGATAACCCGCAACATTTCTTTCACTTGAAGTCCGAGTATTTTGGTTAGTTAAGTACAAGCACTTTGGTTAGTTGAAGGTTGCGTACGTTTTGGTTAGTTGAATTTTGGTCATTTGAAGGCTACCCTTGTTGCAGCAATTTATGTTTTGTAAAGACCGTGCTAGCTACAAATATTTAACAATACAGGATTTATACAAAACGAAATAGGAAAGAACATAGCTTATGCCTGACAGACATTATGTTTAGGAAATATATTTGTAAACAGTCCAGCTTGTCCTATACAAATATAATATTGCCTTTGAGTAGGGGTGACATAGATTAGTTCAAGATAGTTAATAAATTTAAAAAAACAACAAAATTACACCCAATAGAGCAACTATAAACAGTGTATTAAGTGAAATATTGTATTTTAATATTTTATACATTTGTATACCTACTCCGTACATTAGTAAATTCACAGTATATATAATCGTAAGCTATGTCGAAAGTAAAAGTTACGACAGAATGCAATTTCGAATTAAATAAAAAAAACATAAAACAAATCATAAGAAAGAATATGCAATTCAACAATGGAAAGGACAACGGAGTACGTGTTTGTAGGGAAATGAGTAGTACAGTGGTTGGAACTGCATTGCTGAAAAAAGTTTTTCATCACCGAACATAACTTTTTACTACGTAGACTATTCTAGTCGTACAGACTCCATACCACTTGCACCGCTCTCTTGATTACGTATGCGCATACAGACCTCAGTGGAAGTTACTGAATAAAATAAGCTGGAGGGGTCGTGCACATTCGTTAAAGCCTAATGGAGGGAGATGTGTGAAAATGGGATTACATTAATTTTAGTTCCTTTCTTTATACTCCTCTCCTTATATTCAGACAAAAAAGTACGTAGCGTGAAATTATAGAGACAATTCTGCAATCACCCAAGGGTTTATGTAAAATGTTAAAAAATAATCAAGATTATTAATATAAAGAACAGATATGACAATTTTATATTTCCATTACTGTAATCTAAATGTTTAAAAGTTTCAATTTGTGGTTAATGACAGTTCGAGATCGGGGACGCAATCCTGTAATCCCTTTACGCGCTTCACTGGAGTGCGAAATTTAAAATCAAAATCATTTAGACTTTAAAATATTAATAATTTACTTCTACATTACACGGGATATGTTAATCATAAAGTAGGTGTTTAGGGTAAAACAGATGTCATCAAGAATTCCCAATAGGACTGCAACCCCAGCCACATTATTTTAGTCTCAACCAATAATGATCGATAAATTGTTCTGGTAACATTAAATAAACATGCCGTTGTAACGACGGGCACGGAACGGTTCTCTTTGTGTTTGTGTTGCTAAGGAACGATTTAATAAAATCAACAACGCAAACACTCAGCTGAGGTGCATTTTGATTCTGTAGGCTTTATTTGATTTGTGACTGGCAAGAAATTATTTGTTCAACTCTGACAGTGAAGATTGTCAAGGGGCTCCGCCTCCGTGATGCTCGACCCGACCGATTTTACTATTCGAGCAGAAAACATCACTCGGTTGCGGTCGAACGATTTATCACGTAATAAAACAAGGAGAAAAGAATGAAAACCAGATTCATTGTAGCAAACAATGTTTTAAAATTACTTTTGTTTTGTTTTTTTACTGCCAATATATGTTTTTATGGTAATAAAATTCGGTGAGAATATAAGCGGAAAGCCTATACAGTGTTCTATGACAGCCTAGGAAGTTGTTGATGCTTCAAGAATTTAGTTATACAATTTGTACGAAATAAATAACTATAGAAATTAATTTTAATAATTAGGTGTACTAACAAAATTAGATTTCTTCAAGACATATTTATATCTTCTACTTAAAAAAAAACGAAATGTAAATGTAAATGTAATACAAAATTATTACTAAGGAATTTGCAATTTAAAAGCATTAATCTACCTTTCATGGCTTATTAATAAAATATGTAAACAAAAGAGTTAAAATTACAAAAAAAAGAAAACCTCTTCAGACAACTATTTCTTAGTCATTCTCAATCCCACGACCCGCTCGCTTTATTGTCACAAAGAAATAAATTTTAGTGAGAGCGAACCATATGGCAACACCCACTACACCAGGACAAACTGTACCTAGTTACAAATGTAGTTCCTAGAATCGTGACAAATGAGAGACGGAACATGATTCATCAAGTACTGAAGGGCTCTCTACCGCGTTCATCCGTTTACTGTCCACTCGAAACATAATTTCTTAATATTGTTGTTTCAATTAGTTTTCCTTTCTTATGAAAATTCAGCCTCGTCATTACTGTTTATGCCAAGTAGGAGCGAGCCCATTCATTGTTCAGACCCCTTGAATCTGTCCAGTTGCTGTCTTCGTCTATTGTTTGATTCAAGTGCTCACTTCAAAACAGTAGCACAAATATAAGTACAGTTATACAGTTTTTATTCACTTTCTACAATATTTAATTATTTAATTTGTTACTAAAAGGAAAAACTATGACCTGGCAACGGTGTCAGTAGATTTGGCAACACTGAGTAGGATTTAGAACGTAAAAATGTAAACAATACCAACATAAATGTAATCAGATTGTAAAATAGTGATAATTCGTTTAGATTGTTTTCAACCATCTCTAAAATTTATAAATATAGTGTATGATAATTTAAAAAAGAAGATTTAGGCTTCTACAGTAATAAATATGTTATAAGAATTAGGAATTTCTTAATTTATCCTATTAATTAGAAAAAAAATAGAAACATGTTTTGTAGCTTTTAAAAGTTATTAAAATTATTTTGTCTATATCCCTTTAAAAAAAATTATTACTTTTGCTTGCATTAGGCTATAGTTTTTCGTTTTAATAAATTAATGTCAATATTCAAAACTTGTTTACATCCACACTTTTATTAATATGTTTCTATAAATATTCTTACACTTTCAAAGCACAGAAGATGTCCTGTACATGTATAACGAGCCTGCCCGGCACTAGATGGGCCCATAGTTACTCAACGCAGGGGCCGAATCGGGTGTCTCGGAGTACAGTTTGTGCGGCGGGTCAGGCTCTTTCTGTCATACGTGACTGAGGGGCGCAGCTTGCGCCTGTTTAATCATGTGATGGTGCAGGCTGCCCGAGGTCGGAATACTTCCTGGAGCTGCGGCTGCGATGTGAGGACCCGTCAGCATAGTGCTGCTTGGCGCTGGAACCACCGGCAACACGTACTGCTGCTTCATCACACGCTGGTGTTTCCCCGGGTTGATTAGAACGGGACCTGGGTGACTGCTGCCGAATAACCGTCTCCACAACCTTTTCCAAGAGCCCAACGTCTTGCCGGACCATATCCACACGCCGCTCGTGATGCCCACAGCCAACGCCATGAAGTACTTTAACATCAGCACGGAATACATGGGGCGGAACTTGGTCGTCCTGCGGTGAACAAGAGTGTCGTTACACGGGCATACCAGAGGGGTCATCCAGTCAGTGTAGAGGGTAGACTCGTAAAAGTGACAGCCGATCACAATTGTAGCAGGGACAGTGTAGAGCACGCTGAATATACCTATCCTGATCATGAGCTTCTCCAACTTGTCTGCTTTGCTCCTTCCGCCGATGCCACCTTGCTGTTTGATCACATTACGAATACGAAACAATGATACAAACCCTCCGAAGAGAAAGGAAGTACCAAGAAGTAAATAGACTAGTAAAGGGCCCAGAACGAAGACTCGAAGGTTTTCAGCGTTTTGGTTTCCAACATAGCAAATTCCAGCAACAGGATCACCGTCTACTGCCGCCATTATTAGAACGCCCACTGACTTGACGGTAGGAATCAACCAAGCAGCTAAGTGGAAATACTGCGAGTACCCGGCGATGGCCTCGTTCCCCCACTTCAGACCAGCTGCCAGGAACCACGTGAAGGACAGAACAACCCACCAAATGGAAGAAGCCATTCCGAAAAAGTATACTAACAAGAAGACAAGCGTACAAGGTATCGGGCCGGATGCGCTGTATCGTATCATGCGACCTTCGCAAGCAACTTCCTCGTGACCAAGTGCGACTCGTATCAGATATCCAACGCTCACCATGAAGTAGCACGCCGAAAGGAAGACGATCGGTCGCTCTGGGTATTTAAATCGTTCTGTGTCAATAAGGAAAGTAGTGAGTGTCATAAGGGTGGATACACAACATAGTCCAGACCATAGGGTGATCCAAATAGAGGCGAAGTCTTTTTCTTCTTGAGTGAAAAACACTCCCCTACAAGGGAACGCACAATTGTCCACCTCGCCTACAGACACACTTCTGTTGTAATGCAAAGAGTCTCTCTCTATAGTAATTAGCGGCGGCCTACACCTGCAAGAACAATCCTTTCCTGGGTGGTTTATATCGAGCGAGTAAGGGTGGTTGGGGTCTCGACAGTTTTTGTTGCCGTTTTTGCCTGGTTTGCATTTTGCCGAAATACTCGTAGGTTTTCTCGTGGGCCGCGGTGAAGTTGTCACTGCCGGATAGTTCATATCAGATCTGTTATTCTGTTCCATGCATAGATTATCAGGATCGCCTATGACAGGAAGCTTTTCGCACGCCATTCTTTCCGGCCACTGGAAACCGTACTGAAGCATCAGCGGCGAGCAACCGTCTCGCGCTCTCTCACACACGCTACGACACGCCGGAAGAGGCTTGTGGTAGTCTTCTATACAGATTGGGGCGTACATGGAGCACAGAAAGAATTTCAAATCGCGTGAACATCGAATTTCCACGAGAGGCCAGAACTGATGCACTTCGAGTCCTGCTTCCTCCTGTGTGTCGTGGTTGAGTTCGTTCGGCATTGACGTCAAATTGTAACCGATCCCTCGGCACATGGGTATCGTGATTTCTTCACAACGAGAGCTGGACGCACTCGCGGAACCAGAACCCCCGCCGGCACTAGCGACCACTACCGGCTGCATGTCGCTTAAGCTCCTCGACACAAAACACATTATAAATATAACACAAACAAACTTTAACGATTCCATTGTCCGAAACAAAAATCTCTCTATTTCATTTCAATAACTGGTCCTTGATTGGTCACTTTACACTTTCTCACCAAAGATGGCGTCCATCCTTTCTAATTTGATCCCTCCGCTCGGATGTAATTAATGGAACGCTGGTAGATTGGCATCGTCTCTCTGCAACAGAAACAAGAAACGATTGATAAATGGTTCATACACTTCATTAATCACAGTAACTTGTCAGATATGCAAGGTCAAAGGTCCAACAGTTTCTAGATATCGTTGGTGGGCGACTTTATGGGCGTGAATTTATTAACGTCGGATCAACAAACCCGACCAACAACTCATAAACAAACGGTTTAATAGTTTTTGAGTTTCATAATATATAGCGGATATTTTCAGAACTCCTTTAAAATAATGAACAGAAATTGTTACCTTACGTTGTAATGTTCTTGAAGTTGAAGAGTAAACTGTAAAAATATTTGTAATACTAGGACAGGCAGCAGCTATTACTTCTACAACTTTACTCAGCTAACTTTATAGCATTTGAATGTTATATTATCATAGCAGGATGTGAAAAATCAGACCCCTGTAAAAATCTCAAATAAAGTATAAAAAATTAATTTAGTAGTTTTTTATAATTTTTTTAACCAACAAGATTGTAATTTCGTTAAAAAAAGTAAAAATTAAAAGGAAACATTTAACAAAATTTATAACGATACACTTATTTGTGGGTTCAATAACTTTTTATACAGTAGAAATAGAAACAAAAATATTTTACATGGGGCAGCAGACAATCTTCAGGAACACGGGTAAATAATAGATTCTGATGCCGATTAAGCAAAAAACGTTTGGAAAAAATAAAAATAATTTTATTCCCAACAAAGGTTTTTAATCAGTTTTTTTTAAATATAAAAATGAGCTTCGTGCTATTCTACAATAGACTACAGCTACAAAGAAACCGGTAAGAATAGATTTTATTATAAAAAGAATATAAACTTAGCTAAGACAAGGAGCCTGGTTGACAAGTGAAGTGGACTCCATTTTACCTTGCGTTTTTGTATTGCCACACTGAACAAAGAGCAATGTTTAACTTTTAATGCTCCAAGTATAATTTAGAAATTTGTCCAAACCGGATACTTTGTAACTATCTTGTAATGTAGTGATTTATTTTATAAAAACCCGAGGATTTCATATAGCTTTGTGATATTTATATAAGTTATTTTCGTCCATTTTACAATTTCTAAACTTTTGGGATGTCAGCACAAAGTTTTATCATTATTTCCATGTTTCTGAATAATCTCTGCATCGCCAGGTATTATTATTATTTGTCAATATAGAGTAAGCTTGGGATGCCTTTTTTTTTGGGAAAATACAATAACATTATCATTTCCATCAATGTAAATAATAATAATTACTAAGTCTGGATTACTAAAAACGTAAAACTAAACACTAACCTTGATTTTTCAAGGTAAAAAGACAAACAGTAATATTTAAATTAAAGAAATGAAACTACTTAATTATAGAAACAGTAAACTACAATAGAAACATTTAATTAAATTTTAGGTGAATAAATTTAGATGGCGTTGTAAGGTGATGACTCGTTCAATAGCCGTGGCATCGTCCATTACAAATATAGATATTACTTACAATAACTTGGATCTGTGTTTCGATCACAATGAGCGTTATTTCGTCTCTTATAAAACTTTTATATCCCTTTAAACTTTAAACCAACTATTTTGTAACAAATCTGCAACGCAGTCCATGTTATTTATTTTTTATTCACTGTTACTAATTGTGTCATCCACGTCCGTATATTTAGTATTTAATCAAGTTTTTTCTGAGGTTAGTACAGTTATCTTAAAACAGCTTCTACTAAAGGGCCATAGAAGGGGGTTAAAGGGTTAAACCACTACCAGAAAGAATTTGAAGTTTTTAAAATATTTTAAAATGGCAAGTTCTGAAACAAATTTTACATAAATTACAACTTTCATATTTTTAAAAAGTTTTAATATAAAACTATTTTACAGTGAACTAGAGCGCACACAATCAATGTCTGTAAAAGACGCCAATGTGCGTGATTTCGTTTGGCGATCACCGCATATTTGAGAAATGAACTTCCGAAGTGCACGTAAGTCCTCTACGGGTTACATCCATAAATGTAGCACCTCCATCGGAAGGAATATCCGAGTGAACTATTGCACCTCCTATATTTACAAATTATTTGAAATAAAGTTATCATAAAAATAAGCCTTACGTTATATAATGTCTTGACAACATTCTAAAGAAAGACTTTCTCATCTATAAAGACTTTTAATCTTAATCTTAATCCATAACAAGTTGTAAATAAAAAAAATCTATTAACAGTAATACAAATTACAAGCTTTTCACATGAAAGCCAGAAATTATTTAAAATTGTAGTACATTAAAAAGTTGCTTTGGTTTCCATCCTACCGAGGTCCGTCTCGTTTGTTTTCATAAACATACCTTTATATTCTGTTTTTATATTTTTAAATCATTTCAAGATTTCTTCTTTATTTTCTACTATAATTTTAATTTATTTTACCTTTATTTTTTGACGCGGTTTCAACTCTTTCTGTCTCTATGTTTCTGATATATTTTTAAAATGTTTGTTGCACAATTTCAATTGCGTTTTATTTAATTCTTTCGTAGGCTACAAATAACGTTATTTCCGCAAAAATCACATTTCTTTACTAATCTTCATTTAGCATTTCATAAATCTTCTAGTTGCATTTAATACATTTCAAATATTCTAATTTCCTTCCGAAAATGTTGTTGCAATAGCATTTATTTTTGTGTATTTATCTTCCATATTACCAAAGTACTGGACATATGAATAAACTATTCCTAACCTAGTTTTGATTTTTCATTTATCCTTTGATGTGTTTCATAAAAAGAATATTTAAAAAGTATCTACTTTTTCAAATCCACAAAGTGAATTGTAATTAAATTATCAAATACATTTTCAGATCTACAAATATATTTTTTACTTTAAGCATTCTTTGAAATTTTCTTTTTTTCTATTTGATGTTCCTAGCAATCAAAGCTATATATTTTAAACCTTTTTAGTTTCTTTAAACCAAATTGCTCTTCATCCCACTCTTTGTACCATCGGAAATAATACAGCAAGTACATTATTTATTATAAAATAGTTTTTATCAAACTCAATCAGAACTAGATTATTGTCACAAAGAAGTTTAATTATTCACAAAAAGACACTCGACTCATAAACGGGAAAACAATTTTAATCAAACTCTGATCAAACAAAGTCTGGAAATACTTGGTCCTGATAGCTTCAAGGGCCTTTAATGTACAGAAGGAAAACGCGTCAATCAACTTAGCGATTAACTCAATCTCGTCCCTCGGGGAAAATATTGCTTTAAAACATCGCCCCATCCTTCCCACTAACCCTCTCATCAAAATTTTTGATTGGATCTCAACAAGTTCGTAATTGTATTTACTTGTACAAGAGGAATGAGTCAAAGCTTTTAGCGGGAGGGTCTTCAATTTTCTTTACTAGCTGGTCGGGGGATGGGGCTGACATCTTTCATGGAGCTCTCGTGACGTCACATTGAGTAATAAGTTGCTTCCTTGTTGAATTTATCGTGCGTAAGTAGGGTTCAAATTCGGATTTCACAGGAAATTTGAAGTTAATAGCGTTTTTACCACGTACTGAACCCATCTCTCAACGGTAATTGCTAGAAAGCAGGATTAAGGTTGCTTTTTTTATTAGATTCTTTCTTGAACGGATTGTGATTTCTGTTGCAGTATTATTTCGTTTGAATTTCTCGTGGTTGGGAAAACATTTTCAATTTTGAAGGCGTAATCTAAATTAAATAGGTTATTTCAAGAAACTTGCATACTTATTTACTGACTAGGATTTCATGACGTCATTTTTAAATGATTATAAAAACGAACAAAAATCGTTTTTGACGAGAAAACTAAACTTGTGCTCCTGAAAAACAATATTTGTAAAAAAAAAAAATAATTTGTAACGTAAACGCTCTGGAGATAAGAATTGTGACGGCAGGTAAAGCTCCGGAGAAAGGAATTGTGAGGGCAGTACAAGCTGCGGAGAAAGGAATTGTGAGGGCAGGTCAAGCTGCGAAGAAAGGGGTTGTGATGGTAGGTCAGGCACGGAGAAAGGAATTGTGGTGGCAGGTCAAGCTGCAGAGAAAAAAGTTGTGAGGGCAGGTCAAACTGCGGAGAAAGGATTTGTGATGGCAGGTCAAGCTGCGGAGAAAGGAATTGTGAGGGCAGGACAAGCTGCGGAGAAAGGAGTTGTGAATGCAGGTCAAACTGCGGAGAAAGGAATTGTGAGGGCAGGTCAAGCTACAAAGAAAGGAATTGTGAGGGCAGTACAAGCTGCGGAGAAAGGAATTGTGATGGCAGGTCAAGCTGCGGAGAAAAGAATTGTGATGGCAGGTCAAGCTGCGGATAAAGGAATTGTGAGGGCAGGTCAAGCTACAGAGAAAGGGATTGTGGTGGCAGTTCAAACTGCGGAGAAAGTAATTGTGGTGGCAGGTCCAGCTGCGAAGAAAGGGATTGTAATGAGAGGTCAAGTTACGGAGAAAGGAATTGTGATGGCACGCCACGCTGCGGAAAAAAGAATTGTGAGGGCAGTACAAGCTACGGAGAAGGAATTGTGAAGGCAGAATAGGCTGCGGAGTAAGGATTTGAGATGGCAGGTGAAGCTGCGGAAAAAGGAATTGTGAGGGCGGGTCAAGCTGCGGAGAAAGGAATTGTAAGAGCAGGTCAAGCTGCAGAGAAAGGAATGGTGAGGGCAGTACAAGCTGCGGAGAAAGGAATTGTGAGGCAGGTCAAGCTGTGGAGAAAGGGAATGTGATGGTAGGTCAGGTTGCGGAGAAAGGAGTTTTGAGGGCAGATCAAGCAGCAGAGAAAGGAATTGTGATGGCAGGTCAAGCTACGGAGAAAGGAATTGTGAGGGCAGGTCAAGCTGCGGAGAAAGGAATTGTGATGGTAGGTCAAGCTGCAGAGAAAGGAATTGTGAGGGCAGGTAAAGCTACATTGAAAGGGATTATGTTTTCAGGTCAAGCTGCGGAGAAAGGAATAGTGGTGGCAGGTCAAGCTGTGGAGAAAGGAATTGTATTGGCAGGTCAAGCTGCGGAGAAAGGAATTGTGAGGGCAGGTCAAGCTGCGGAGAAAGGAATTGTGAGGGCAGGTCAAGCTGCGGAGAAAGGAATTGTGAGGGCAGGTCAAGCTGCGGAGAAAGGAATTGTGAGGGCAGATCAAGCTGCAGAGAAAGGAATTGTGGTTTCAGGTCAAGCTGCGGAGAAAGGAAATCTGGTGGCAGGTCAAGCTGCAGAGAAAGGAGTTGTGAGGGCAGGTCAAACTGCGGAGAAAGGAATTGTGATGGCAGGTCAAGCTGCGGAGAAAGGAATTGTGAGGGCAGTACAAGCTGCGGAGAAAGGAGTTGTGAGGGCAGGCCAAACTGCGGAGAAAGGAATTGTGAGGGCAGGTCAAGCTGCAAAGAAAGGAGTTGTGAGGGCAGTACAAGCTGCGGAGAAAGGAATTGTGAGGCAGGTCAAGCTACAGAGAAAGGGATTGTGGTGGCAGGTCAAGCTGCGGAGAAAGGAATAGTGGTAGCAGGTCAAGCTGTGGAGAAAGGAATTGTGATGGCAGGTCAAGCTGCGGAGAAAGGAATTATGAGGGCGGGACAAGCTGCGGAGAAAGGAATTGTGATGGCAGGTCAAGCTGCGGAGAAAGGAATTGTGATGGCAGGTCAATCTGCGGAGAAAGGAATTGTGAGGGCAGGTCAAGCTACAGAGAAAGGGATTGTGGTGGCAGTTCAAACTGCGGAGAAAGGAATTGTGGTGGCAGGTCCAGCTGCGAAGAAAAGGATTGTGATGACAGGTCAAGTTACGGAGAAAGGAATTGTTATGACACGCCAAGCTGCGGAAAAAAGAATTGTGAGGGCAGTACAAGCTACGGAGAAGGAATTGTGAAGGCAGAATAGGCTGCGGAGTAAGGATTTGAGATGGCAGGTGAAGTTGCGGAAAAAGGAATTGTGAGGGCGGGTCAAGCTGCGGAGAAAGGAATTGTGAGAGCAGGTCAAGCTGCAGAGAAAGGAATTGTGAGGCAGGTCAAGCTGTGGAGAAAGGGATTGTGATGGTAGGTCAGGTTGCGGAGAAAGGAGTTTTGAGGGCAGATCAAGCAGCGGAGAAAGGAATTGTGATGGCAGGTCAAGCTGCGGAGAAAGGAATTGTGGTTTCAGGTCAAGCTGCAGAGAAAGGAATTGTGGTTTCAGGTCAAGCTGCGGAGAAAGGAATTGTGAGGGCAGGTAAAGCTACATTGAAAGGGATTATGTTTTCAGATCAAGCTGCGGAGAAATGAATAGTGGTGGCAGGTCAAGCTGTGGAGAAAGGAATTGTGATGGCAGGTCAAGCTGCGGAGAAAGGAATTGTGAGGGCAGGTCAAGCTGCAAAGAAAGGAGTTGTGAGGGCAGTACAAGCTGCGGAGAAAGGAATTGTGAGGCAGGTCAAGCTACAGAGAAAGGGATTGTGGTGGCAGGTCAAGCTGAGGAGAAAGGAATAGTGGTGGCAGGTCAAGCTGTGGAGAAAGGAATTGTGATGGCAGGTCAAGCTGCGGAGAAAGGAATTATGAGGGCGGGACAAGCTGCGGAGAAAGGAATTGTGATGGCAGGTCAAGCTGCGGAGAAAGGAATTGTGATGGCAGGTCAATCTGCGGAGAAAGGAATTGTGAGGGCAGGTCAAGCTACAGAGAAAGGGATTGTGGTGGCAGTTCAAACGGCGGAGAAAGGAATTGTGGTGGCAGGTCCAGCTGCGAAGAAAAGGATTGTGATGACAGGTCAAGTTACGGAGAAAGGAATTGTTATGACACGCCAAGCTGCGGAAAAAAGAATTGTGAGGGCAGTAAAAGCTACGGAGAAGGAATTGTGAAGGCAGAATAGGCTGCGGAGTAAGGATTTGAGATGGCAGGTGAAGCTGCGGAAAAAGGAATTGTGAGGGCGGGTCAAGCTGCGGAGAAAGGAATTGTGAGAGCAGGTCAAGCTGCAGAGAAAGGAATTGTGAGGCAGGTCAAGCTGTGGAGAAAGGGATTGTGATGGTAGGTCAGGTTGCGGAGAAAGGAGTTTTGAGGGCAGATCAAGCAGCGGAGAAAGGAATTGTGATGGCAGGTCAAGCTGCGGAGAAAGGAATTGTGAGGGCAGGTCAAGCTGCGGAGAAAGGAATTGTGATGGTAGGTCAAGCTGCGGAGTAAGGAATTGTGAGGGCAGGTAAAGCTACAGAGAATGGGATTATGGTTTCAGGTCAAGCTGCGGAGAAAGGAATAGTGGTGGCAGGTCAAGCTGTGGAGAAAGGAATTGTGATGGCAGGTCAAGCTGCGAAGAAAGGAATTGTGAGGGCAGGTCAAGCTGCGGAGAAAGGAATTGTGAGGGCAGGTCAAACTGCGGAGAAAGGAATTGTGAGGGCAGGTCAAGCTGCGGAGAAAGGAATTGTGAGGGCAGATCAAGCTGCAGAGAAAGGAATTGTGGTTTCAGGTCAAGCTGCGGAGAAAGGAATTGTGAGGGCAGGTAAAGCTACATTGAAAGAGATTATATTTTCAGATCAAACTGCGGAGAAAGGAATAGTGGTGGCAGGTCAAGCTGTGGAGAAAGGAATTGTGATGGCAGGTCAAGCTGCGGAGAAAGGAATTGTGAGGGCAGGTCAAGCTGCGGAGAAAGGAATTGTGGTTTCAGGTCAAGCTGCAGAGAAAGGAATTGTGGTTTCAGGTCAAGCTGCGGAGAAAGGAATTGTGAGGGCAGGTAAAGCTACATTGAAAGGGATTATGTTTTCAGATCAAGCTGCGGAGAAATGAATAGTGGTGGCAGGTCAAGCTGTGGAGAAAGGAATTGTGATGGCAGGTCAAGCTGCGGAGAAAGGAATTGTGAGGGCAGGTCAAGCTGCGGAGAAAGGAATTGTGAGGGCAGGTCAAGCTGCGGAGAAAGGAATTGTGAGGGCAGGTCAAGCTGCGGAGAAAGGAATTGTGAGGGCAGATCAAGCTGCAGAGAAAGGAATTGTGGTTTCAGGTCAAGCTGCGGAGAAAGGAAATCTGGTGGCAGGTCAAGCTGCAGAGAAAGGAGTTGTGAGGGCAGGTCAAACTGCGGAGAAAGGAATTGTGATGGCAGGTCAAGCTGCGGAGAAAGGAATTGTGAGGGCAGTACAAGCTGCGGAGAAAGGAGTTGTGAGGGCAGGTCAAACTGGGGAGAATGGAATTGTGAGGGCAGGTCAAGCTGCAAAGAAAGGAGTTGTGAGGGCAGTACAAGCTGCGGAGAAAGGAATTGTGAGGCAGGTCAAGCTACAGAGAAAGGGATTGTGGTGGCAGGTCAAGCTGAGGAGAAAGGAATAGTGGTGGCAGGTCAAGCTGTGGAGAAAGGAATTGTGATGGCAGGTCAAGCTGCGGAGAAAGGAATTATGAGGGCGGGACAAGCTGCGGAGAAAGGAATTGTGATGGCAGGTCAAGCTGCGGAGAAAGGAATTGTGATGGCAGGTCAATCTGCGGAGAAAGGAATTGTGAGGGCAGGTCAAGCTACAGAGAAAGGGATTGTGGTGGCAGTTCAAACGGCGGAGAAAGGAATTGTGGTGGCAGGTCCAGCTGCGAAGAAAAGGATTGTGATGACAGGTCAAGTTACGGAGAAAGGAATTGTTATGACACGCCAAGCTGCGGAAAAAAGAATTGTGAGGGCAGTAAAAGCTACGGAGAAGGAATTGTGAAGGCAGAATAGGCTGCGGAGTAAGGATTTGAGATGGCAGGTGAAGCTGCGGAAAAAGGAATTGTGAGGGCGGGTCAAGCTGCGGAGAAAGGAATTGTGAGAGCAGGTCAAGCTGCAGAGAAAGGAATTGTGAGGCAGGTCAAGCTGTGGAGAAAGGGATTGTGATGGTAGGTCAGGTTGCGGAGAAAGGAGTTTTGAGGGCAGATCAAGCAGCGGAGAAAGGAATTGTGATGGCAGGTCAAGCTGCGGAGAAAGGAATTGTGAGGGCAGGTCAAGCTGCGGAGAAAGGAATTGTGATGGTAGGTCAAGCTGCGGAGTAAGGAATTGTGAGGGCAGGTAAAGCTACAGAGAATGGGATTATGGTTTCAGGTCAAGCTGCGGAGAAAGGAATAGTGGTGGCAGGTCAAGCTGTGGAGAAAGGAATTGTGATGGCAGGTCAAGCTGCGAAGAAAGGAATTGTGAGGGCAGGTCAAGCTGCGGAGAAAGGAATTGTGAGGGCAGTACAAGCTACGGAGAAAGGAATTGTGAGAGCCGGTCAAGCTGCGGAGAAAGGGATTGTGAGGGCAGAATAGGCTGCGGAGTAAGGACTTAAGATGGCAGGTGTAGCTGCGGAAAAAGGAATTGTGAGGGCGGGTCAAGCTGCGGAGAAAGGAATTGTGAGAGCAGGTCAAGCTGCAGAGAAAGGAATTGTGAGGCAGGTCAAGCTGTGGAGAAAGGATTGTGATGGTAGGTCAGGTTGCGGAGAAAGGAGTTTTGAGGGCAGATCAAGCTGCGGAGAAAGGAGTTGTGAGGGCAGTTCAATCTGCGGAGAAAGGAATTGTGAAGGCAGAATAGGCTGCGGAGTAAGGATTTGAGATGGCAGGTGAAGCTGCGGAAAAAGGAATTGTGAAGGCGGGTCAAGCTGCGGAGAAAGGAATTGTGAGAGCAGGTCAAGCTGCAGAGAAAGGAATTATGAGGCAGGTCAAGCTGTGGAGAAAGGATTGTGATGGTAGGTCAGGTTGCGGAGAAAGGAGTTTTGAGGGCAGATCAAGCAGCGGAGAAAGGAATTGTGATGGCAGGTCAAGCTGCGGAGAAAGGAATTGTGAGGGCAGGTCAAGCTGCGGAGAAAGGAATTGTGATGGTAGGTCAAGATGCGGAGAAAGGAATTGTGAGGGCAGTTAAGCTACAGAGAAAGGGATTATGGTTTCAGGTCAAGCTGCGGAGAAAGGAATAATGGTGGTAGGTCAAGCTGAGGAGAAAGGAATTGTGATGGCAGGTCAAGCTGCGGAGAAAGGAATTGTGAGGGCAGGTCAAGCTGCGAAGAAAGGAATTGTGAGGGCAAGTCAAGCTGCGGAGAAAGGAATTGTGAGGGCAGGTCAAGCTGCGGAGAAAGGAATTGTGGTGGCAGGTCAAGCTGCGGCGAAAGGAATTGTGAGGGCAGGTCATGCTGCGGAGAAAGGAATAGTGGTGACAGGTCAAGCTGCGGAGAAAGGAATAGTGGTGGCAGTTCAAACTGCGGAGAAAGTAATTGTGGTGGCAGGCCCACCTGCGAAGAAAGGGATTGTGATGACAGGTCAAGTTACGGAGAAAGGAATTGTGATGGCAGTACAAGATGCGGAGAATGGAATTGTGAGGGCAGGTCAAGCTGCGAAGAAAGGGGTTGCGATGGTAGGTCAGGCTACGGAGAAAGGAATTGTGGTGGCAGGTCAAGCTGCGGAGAAAGGAATTGTGAGGGCAGATCAAGCTGCGGAGAAAGGAATTGTGAGGGCAGGTCAAGCTGCGGAGAAAGGAATTGTGAGGGCAGTACAAGCTGCGGAGAAAGGAATTGTGAGAGCCGGTCAAGCTGCGGAGAAAGGGATTGTGATGGTAGGTCAGGCTACGGAGAAAGGAATTGTGGTGGCAGGTCAAGCTGCGGAGAAAGGAATTGTGGTGGCAGGTCAAGCTGCAGAGAAAAAAGTTGTAGGGCAGGTCAAACTGCGGAGAAAGGATTTGTGATGGCAGGTCAAGCTGCGGAGAAAGGAATTGTGATGGCAGGTCAAGCTGCGGATAAAGGAATTGTGAGGGCAGGTCAAGCTACAGAGAAAGGGATTGTGGTGGCAGTTCAAACTGCGGAGAAAGTAATTGTGGTGGCAGGTCCAGCTGCGAAGAAAGGGATTGTGATGACAGGTCAAGTTACGGAGAAAGGAATTGTGATGGCAGTACAAGCTACGGAGAAGGAATTGTGAAGGCAGAATAGGCTGCGGAGTAAGGATTTGAGATGGCAGGTGAAGCTGCGGAAAAAGGAATTGTGAGGGCGGGTCAAGCTGCGGAGAAAGGAATTGTAAGAGCAGGTAAAGCTGCATAGAATGGAATTGTGAGGGCAGTACAAGCTACGGAGAAGGAATTGTGAAGGCAGAATAGGCTGCGGAGTAAGGATTTGAGATGGCAGGTGGAGCTGCGGAAAAAGGAATTGTGAGGGCGGGTCAAGCTGCGGAGAAAGGAATTGTGAGAGCAGGTCAAGCTGCAGAGAAAGGAATTGTGAGGCAGGTCAAGCTGTGGAGAAAGGGATTGTGATGGTAGGTCAGGTTGCGGAGAAAGGAGTTTTGAGGGCAGATCAAGCAGCGGAGAAAGGAATTGTGATGGCAGGTCAAGCTGCGGAGAAAGGAATTGTGAGGGCAGGTCAAGCTGCGGAGAAAGGAATTGTGATGGTAGGTCAAGCTGCGGAGAAAGGAACTGTGAGGGCAGGTAAAGATACAGAGAAACGGATTATGGTTTCAGGTCAAGCTGCGGAGAAAGGAATTGTGATGGCAGGTCAAGCTGCGGAGAAAGGAATTGTGAGGGCAGGTCAAGCTGCGGTGAAAGGAATTGTGAGGGCAGGTCAAGCTGCGGAGAAAGGAATTGTGAGGGCTGGTCAAGCTGCGGAGAAAGGAATTGTGAGGGCATGTCAAGCTGCGGAGAAAGGAATTGTGGTGGCAGGTCAAGCTGCGGCGAAAGGAATTGTGAGGGCAGGTCATACTGCGGAGAAAGGAATAGTGGTGACAGGTCAAGCTGCGGAGAAAGGAATAGTGGTGGCAGGTCAAGCTGTGGAGAAAGGAATTGTGATGGCAGGTCAAGCTGCGGAGAAAGGAATTGTGAGGGCGGGTCAAGCTGCGGAGAAAGGAATTGTGAGGGTAGGTCAAGCTGTGGAGAAAGGAATTGTGATGGCAGGTCAAGCTGCGGAGCAAGGAATTGTGAGGGCAGTACAAGCTGCATAGAAAGGAATTGTGAGGGCAGTACAAGCTGCGGAGAAAGGAATTGTGATGGCAGGTCAAGCTGCGGAGAAAGGAATTGTGAGGGCAGTACAAGCTGCGGAGAAAGGAATTGTGGAGGCAGGTCAAGCTAAAGAGAAAGGGAATTGTGAGGGCGGATCAAGCTGCGGAGAAAGGAATTGTGAGGGCAGGTCAAGCTACAGAGAAAGGGATTGTGGTGGCAGTTCAAACTGCGGAGAAAGGAATTGTGGTGGCAGGTCCAGCTGCGAAGAAAGGGATTGTGATGACAGGTCAAGTTGCGGAGAAAGGAATTGTGATGGCACGCCAAGCTGCGGAGAAAGGAATTGTGAGGGCAGTACAAGCTGCGTAGAAAGGAGTTGTGAGGGCAGGTCAAACTGCGGAGAAAGGAATTGTGAGGGCAGTACAAGCTGCGGAGAAATGAATTGTGGAGGCAGGTCCAGCTGCGAAGAAAGGGATTGTGATGACAGGTCAAGTTGCGGAGGAAGGAATTGTGATGGCACGCCAAGCTGTGGAGAAAGGAATTGTGAGGGCGGGTCAAGCTGCGGAGAAAGGAATTGTGAGAGCAGGTCAAGCTGCGGAGAAATTGATTGTGATGGTATGTCAGGCTGCGGCGAAAGGAATTGTGAGGGCAGATCAAGCTGCGGAGAAACGCATTGTGAGGGCAGTAAAAGCTGCGAAGAAAGGAATTGAGATAGCAGGTCAAGGTGCGGAGAAAGGAATTGTGAGGGCGGGTCAAGCTGCGGAGAAAGAAATTTTGTGAGCAGGTCAAGCTGCTTAGAAAAGAATTGTGAGGGCAGGTCAAGCTGTGGAGAAAGGAATTGTAAGGGCAGTACTAGCTGCGTAGAAAGGAATTGTGAGTTCAGTTCAAGCTGCGGAGAAAGGGATTGTGATGGTAGGTCAGGCTGAGGAGAAAGGAATTGTGAGGGCAGTACAAGCTGCTGGGGAAGGGATTGTGATGGTAGGTCAGGCTGCGGAGAAAAGAATCGTGGTGGCAGGTCATGCTGCTTAGAAAGGAATTGTGGTGTCAGGTCAAGCTGCGGAGAAAGGAATTGAGATGGCAGGTCAAGCTGCGGAGAAAGGAATAGTGAGAGCAGGTCAAGCTGTGGAGAAAGGAATTGTGAGGGCAGTACAAGTTGCGGAGAAAGGAATTGTGAGGGCAGGTAAAGCTGCGGAGGAAGGAATTGTGAGGGCAGTACAAGTTGCGGAGAAAGGATTTGCGAGGGCAGTAAATTTTCCGAAGAAAATAATTGTGAGGCCAATAAATCCTCTGAAGAAAATAATTATAAGGGCAGTAAATGCTCTATAGAAAACAATTATGAGGGTATTACACTCTGTGAAGAATGAAATTGTCATGGTAGTATACGCTCTGGAGGAAAGAATTGTGAGGGTAGTAAACGCTTTGGAAAAAAATATTTTCGCCTACATAAAAAAACTGGTGATAATTTGCAAAAAAATTGGGATAAGAACTGGCTGTTCAACTTTCACTCGCGAAGGATATGTTATTGTTTAGTTTTAGAACTATCCACTGCTGCGAGAATCAACCTGATATCAACGGATATATTTGGAGGAACAGAACAAGCACACAGAATAGCCCTTTCAAAGGTGATTGTTACAATTGTGATGGTTTTTCTCAATGCCTTTTAAACAGATCAGATTGAGTTGGAAACGTTTAGACCGGCCCCACATGACTGACACTTTCTAGTTGCTGCCCGAATTTATAGGGAATTTTTTGTCTAGTAGTTTGAGTACACTGTTGTTTATTTTCAATGGTCTCATGCCATTTTGAGCGAACCTCTACTTGTAGAACTTTGTGTTGTTCTTGTAAAGTTATTTTGTATTCAAATTATGTGATACTCATTATAAAAGTATATATAATGTGATTCTATCTTCAGAATTTCAGTTTCATAGCGTTCAATGGATAATATCATTAGTTTTTGTCCTACAGTTTGGACTTAACGTCATTTTTCATAGTTTGTGTTAGCAGGTATATTTCAAATTTTAGTATAAACTATGATTAACTATTTTCTACCCAATGAAAATGGAATACTATAGCCTTTACTACACTCTGATTTCGAAAATTTTCCTGACGATGACGAAAATATCGAAATAAATCCAACTTACAAGAAGATTGACTCGACAGTCACAACCAGATGATCTTGCAACAAATCCGCAGCTACCAACTGATCGAAGAGCAACATGTAAGCATACTAATCACTCTTGGTCTAAATCTGAATTTTCCTCAAAACCAGACCGTAAAAACTATCCATCTGATTGTACTCCAGCTTGGATCTACTGGAATTCAGACTGTCCATTTTAGAGCTTCTAATTGCATAGTCAAAAAGGAACCGCTCTTTCAACCATTTAGAAAACGACGAAATCTCTCCAGTGGAAATGATACGAAAAATTTGTGTTCTTGCGATAAAGTCATCTCAAGACAAAGGATATGATGGCTATAATCTACTGACCTATTGTCGACACTTTGAAAACCCACAATTGTGGTTCTTAAGGCTGTTCTTTCGAATCAAGAACCAGATGCACCAAGTCCAATGCACCCAGATCCTTTATCCAACTTGAATAAAGACACTAACTCTTTCATAAATGTTCCATACTGATAATTTCAAGCACATTTCAATTTCAATTAATTTCTTCTGTTTGAATTTCTAATAGCTATAATTTTCAATTTATACATTACTTAACAACTTGAAGCAACTGTGGCGTAATTGTTTATATTAAATAAAACAACCTCTTACCACAAATTCAACAATTTTTATTTTAACCTTGTGTACATTTCGATTGCAAAGTAATCATCTTCAGAGGTATTTTATAAATGACTTTACTAAATGTCATTTGTGAAATACCTCTGAAGATGATTACTTTGTAATCGAAATATACATAAGGTTAAAATAAAAATTGTTGAATTTGTGGTAAAAGGTCGTTTTATTTAATATAAATTATACATTACTTCTTATATTATCATATATGAATCTGTATGTTTTTCATTATTAGTACTTAAATTAATTCGGTATATTCATGTACAAAAAGCTAGAAAATAACAACAAATTTAATAAATAGATTTCAGCTTGTCTAGGGGTCTGTAAAAAATAAGCAGTAAAACGGTCACTGTTACTGATGGGCCGAGTTAGAAAATCAAATAAATTCCGAAGCCGGCCATTTTGGAAATAACGTTTGAATATTGTCTGCTTTTAAATTGAGAATGCAGTTCTGGCGAAGCTTTCTAAATAACAATGATATAACTTGGAAAAGAATACATAAACAGATATTTTTTAAAGATTCATATCTGGCCTAATACACGAACCATCTGTTCATAACAACTTTGATAAATTGCTGTCAATATTTATCAAGAGAGAGTAAGGCAAGTCAGCGTTGAAATCATTAATAATTCTATTTTTAGTTCTCTTTTGATTCTCTGTTTATGTTATTTCCGTTTTTATGTACACAAATATATATTAATTTGAATGCATATTTTCTTTGTGACTTTTTACAACGCTGTCTGTATATTGAACTTTATGTTATAGAAATCTTCAAAGTAATATTTATCTAAATTATAAATAAAACTGGGGACGGAAGATTCAGAAACATTTTTTCTACAACAATTTCAATATATATCTGGGAGAGAAATTATTGTTCAAGTATACATTATGTCTTGTTTCATTACTTAAATATATAAAGCCTTAAAAATATAGAGTAATCAACTTTGCCTTCACAATAGCACTTAGAAGCTTGTATGGTTTGTGCAAGTGCTAATATTCGGAAACAAGGAATAAATTTACAATAGTAAATAATTGTTTGCAATGGTTAAAACAAGTCATTTAAAAATTACATCGCCTGAAGACAATATCGTACCCGTTTTAGAAACGTTGCCTGTATAAATAAATAGTTGTACCTGACTCGCAAATCGACCGGTTTTATTTAACAATAATCTCTGCGAGTGTAAACCTGATTAGTAATTTTAAACAATTTTAAAGTTAATTTCTACTTGGGACTGCGAAGAAAAATATTATTTTAATTACTTTTTATTAAATAATTACAATTAATATAAAGTAACATAACTTTTGCGTTAAAACAGCTGTTCTACAAAACAACCTATAACATAAAATCAACTGTTTTATGAAATCATATGTTAATAATTGTTTGCAATGGTTAAAACAAGTCATTTAAAAATTACATCGCCTGAAGACAATATCGTACCCGTTTTAGAAACGTTGCCTGTATAAATAAATAGTTGAACCTGACTCGCAAATCGACCGGTTTTATTTAACAATAATCTCTGCGAGTGTAAACCTGATTAGTAATTTTAAACAATTTTAAAGTTAATTTCTACTTGGGACTGCGAAGAAAAATATTATTTTAATTACTTTTTATTAAATAATTACAATTAATATAAAGTAACATAACTTTTGCGTTAAAACAGCTGTTCTACAAAATAACCTATAACATAAAATCAACTGTTTTATGAAATCATATGTTATTACTTATTTTCAGCCAAATGGGCTTGAGTAACTATATTGCATACCTTGCTCCTTCTCTAAAAACTATTTCTTCCATATAAAACTACATTTGAAAATTATTATTTCTCCCACATGAATTATTATTTGAAAAAAAAACAAGTGGCATGCACTATAAGTTTAAAAGGATTTATTCGGCCTTGAGTTGATGAACAAAAAGTATTTTATTAACGACTGAAAATTTGAACGATATATATATATATATATATATATATATATATATATATATATATATATATATATATAGAAAGAGAGAGAGCGAATAGAAGGGATTGAAAAACAAACGTTTTCCCAAACATTATCCTAAGGGAGATAGGAAAGAATTGTGAATACAGCCTGGAATATGGCAGCCATAAAACTCCTTGATACGAGAGATAGCGGAGGTATTATATGACTAAACGTGTAGGGTAGCCTATGTGCAGCAGATCTAATCTCTACCGATATCATAAGGAGCTGTCTAACCGTTACACTCCATTTTACAGGAAGGATAAGGTCATATAATAGGAAGTATTACGTATATTAGTACATGGAAGATACTAAAAAAGGGCGTAACAACCCATGCTCGTGAATATGGGGAAATTTAGTAAAGCCTGGCATACCTGAAGTAGACCTAACCAAATCCAAGGGGGAGGGGTATACGGAACTGTTTTGAGCTGGTTTAAACGTTCTTGGCAGAGCTATAGGTTTAATATTCAACCAACATAGGACAATTTAATATTTCGAGCTTGTAAATTCCTTTCATAAATTACTAAAGGCATTTTAGCTGCGACAATAATCTTAAGAAAACACCTGTTTTGGAAGCTTTACGATTTATAAATATTTAATACGGTACAAAACAAAAATAACATTCCCTAGCGTACGTATTCAAACCAAACTCCGTTAGTTTCAAACAAACCTAACTACCGGCGTTTAAGGTGTACTATAGTACCACCACCACAGGATAAACATATTGAAAATGGTATTTAAACCTACTTGTTGGGTCTTACACAATTTTAAATACAGGAGAGCTGAGACGATAAGTTAAGAATAAATTTAAGACAAATTCAATACTTTTTTTAAAACTGCCTTCGTTCGGTTACCCAAACAACCACAAAATTATGTTCAATCAACGACAAGAGTTTCTCATCCGAAACTGTCGCCAATGAAAAGAGTAATT
Organism: Prosapia bicincta; assembly: GCA_036971475.1. Lineage (NCBI taxonomy): Eukaryota > Metazoa > Arthropoda > Insecta > Hemiptera > Cercopidae > Prosapia > Prosapia bicincta. The sequence continues at coordinate 9,529,907 of JBAIZL010000001.1, forward strand.
AGTCTTCACTGGAAAAGTGACAGTAATGCCATCTCGACGAGGGAGAGGTAAACTGACTTTGATTAAATTCATTTACAGTTGTCACTCTTAATCC